>CM023948.1:36045031-36107524 GCA_013407115.1 Glycine latifolia
TTTTTTTATTTTTATTTATTAATTTTCATATTCTTTTAAGAGAAATGGACCCTTAAAAATGGAAAGGACATCAAGCTTTTTTTATTTTTATTTATTAATTTTCATATTCTTTTAAGAGAAATGGACCCTTAAAAATGGGGGTCCTGAGCGGTTGCTCAGGCTGCTCTTGCTTATCAACGGTCCTGTCAACTATCTTTATATGCTGATAAGAATCACTCAAAAAACTCTCGTTATTAGCTCCCTTTCGTCTATTATATCATAAGGTTGTGAATACTCAAGAGCAGGCTAGTAAATACATTGCCTTAGTAATAATTGACTAAACCAAACAACAAATAGGCTATCAACGAAGAAATTTCTTTTGTTAGCTTTGATGTTTAGGTTAATCATGCAAGTCTAATTTTAGCCATTTGGCATGTTTGGATTCGCATCATTTTCACAATCATGTTGTTTTTTCATTTACATCAACTTGTTAGCTTCTGATTTTTTTTTCATTAATACGTATAGTTTTTCATGTCAACGTCAAACCAAATATGTTTGAAATATCTTACATCAATATAAAAAATAAAATAAAAAGGAACTCCCAAAATTAGAAAGTACTTTTTGACTCGTTACCTAATTCAAATTTGGCATTTTTTTTGTGATATTGCCCATTTGATAAACTTAACCCAAAGGCTTTACCTCTTCTTCTTTTTTTGTGTATGCTTTTTAATGATGGCTGGAGTACTAATTCTTATGTGGGATAATGGACAAATTATCTATATATGTCGACGACTAAAGATAATGAACAATGCTTCTATTTCTGGACTAGGAAAAAAACTATACGATAATGCTTCTATTTTTTTACTGTTACATTGGGCCAGAAAAAAAACTAAAACTTAATTGATGTACGATAATTTACTTACATATATGATCCGAAAAATAAAAGACAATAGAAAACATACGTCTCTCAATTGGCATGAAGCGTAGTAAAAAGCAACAAAAAATGAATGTAATGTTGATGTTTTCCATCTAGAGGGCGTGTACTTTTCGTTGAAATAAATGAAGGTTATATATGATTCAAGAAAGAAATTATAGAGAAACTTCCTAATGAGTTAAAACGGTGCAAGCAACTGGTGCATTTAATGTGTTCCGTGCTTAAATCTTGAATCGTTTGTCCACATAGCATTCAAGGAGCCTGAATCCAACCCAAAGAAATTTCCACTTGTTAAATAATTACAATATCTTTTGAAAAGACAAAAAAAGAATTATTTCCTAAAGTCTCTCGAATAAAAAAAATAATAGAAAGAAACTTAACAGTGTGTCAATTGATTGATTGAAACAGAAATGCATTGCACCTCTAGATGAATTTTACTTGAATACTGTAGAATTATTTCTTATAGAATTATTGAGTGAATTATAGAGTTGTCATTTTGTTCGGTTGGACTTGAGTTATACAGCACGATATCTTGACAAGATTTCGATATAATTTTTGAATGACTGACTATTGTGGTTGTGTCTGGCCCCTACCCAAAGCAGCGAGAAATTAAGGTCACTTGCAATATCTTTGATGTTAAAGTTAATGAAAGTCAAACGTATATAAGGCGATTAAGATAGAAATCATACTTGAAATGTGCAACTTTAAGGCTTTTTATAGGCTCTCCTTTGATAAGGAATGTCAAGATTAAACAATTATTTTACTTATGACAAAATAGTTATCGTCGAACAAAATAGTCAGTCTTTGAATTATTTCCCAACTATTAAGGATTTCTAGCCTTAAATAGAACATGAAAAAAAAAATACAATCACATCTTGTGTATATTTTGCATACAAATTGCGAAGGAGCAGAAATCCAATCATATAAAAGAGAGATAGATTTATATGGACTATAAACATGACAAATTTTATGGGACCACCATAACTGTTTCATATTTAATTTTCTCTAAATAATTTCTTTCCACACTCATTTTCGCTCCAACCATATTAGCTAAATTATATATTCCTTCATTCATTCCTCCAAGTTGTTCATAATTCACAAGACAAGGAACTCACCCATATTATCATATTACTACTCCATATTTATGCCATTCAAGGAACCAAACCATATATCACAAGGGCTGCATGTCTGCATGCAGTTCCTAATATCTGATTACCAAGTGGTGCAAAAGGAAGATCCGAGGCATATTCCAGCAACTCTCTAGTATGTAAACCAAATCTGATAGTGGTATATATATGGCAGACACTGAATTCACTCTTCAATGTTTTTAGATACAATTTATGTGACTGGGTCTGAGTCTAAAACATTCCAATTTCTAGATTTGGAGGAATGTCTGTATGGGATACACTGATTGAATTCTTCGGCAAAACCATATATATTAACCAATTAACAATCTTTCAGGATGGTGTCTGTCACGTCCATTCCTCAATCAGCATCACAACATGTGTCCAAGTGACTAGTTATTACTTATGAGGCTCCTCATCCTTGTCGTGTGATTACTAATTCTAAAAGATTCTTAATTAAACAGTACTTTTAGTTGGCAATTATGAGGCCCCTCATCTTATTTTTACACACTTATTATAATTTATTTTTTTTACATGCGATGGATATTGGCAATTATGTTCAAGCTGGATTAGGATATAAATATTCTAATTAAATGGTGAAATTCTTTTTTCGAGTATTAAATAAAATTGTACTTTTAAGACTTTAATGTGATAAGTTGCGCGCATTCTTCTCATAGTTATACCTTTTAAGATATTAATATCAGGTTTATTTTCGTCTATTTTAACATGAACGAATTTCTTAAAGTTAATTCTTCTTTCTTTGACACTCTTTAACAAAATCAGGTTAGATTTAAACTCTTATTAGTTATTGACGTTAGATTTTAAAATATGGAATGAAGATTTTAGAAGCTATTTACCAAATATATATTTTTTTATAAAATATTAATTAGATAATATATAAATTTACTGAAATTAGATAAGCAAAAGCATAATTTTCAAAACCAATAGTGAGGTGTTTAAAACTTTTTTTTTTATTTTCTAAATTTCTAAAATTGATAATACTATATTTAAAAGTTAGTTGATAACATTAAAATTCATAAAGAGCAAAATATGTCACTAGAAAAACGTGTTCATGATGTTAATTTTCATTAAATTATGTTAGAATATACTTAACACATTCTATCTTCTAACAAAATAAAACATACTTTTTAAAATCAAAGGAGTGTAATATAATTTATATGTCTCTAAGTAAATATAATTAATTCACTTAGTACAATTGACTCTATTTAATATTAGTATAAATATTTTTATTATTATTATGATTCATTATTTTACATTTGCCAAATAATAATGTAAGTATCCCTGATAAATTACATCTAAATAAGAATCATCTCAAAATATAGGCAAAGCTAGCCTTACAACAAAAACAAACACTTATCCTTTTCATTCAAAATAACAAGGAAATTGGGAAAAGAAAAGAGCATCACGCATCCAAGCTCCGCTTCATTTTCAAGCATATTATAAATCTATGAAGTATTTATATTTTATATTGATGTGTGGAAAGAAAGAGGAGAGGAGTGCAAAAATACTAAAATAGATACCCCGGATTGAAACTTGACTTATTTCATGTAGGTGCATGACCCATTAACCTGGAGCACATGGTGGATTTCATCTCTTAAAATATATTTTTCATTTTTATATGAATATGAATTGAAATTTGTCTTGTAAAATATTCAATACATTTTATTTCTCACAAAATTTAAATGTATTATTTCTTAGTTTAAACGTAGATTCAGATAAAATTAAAATTATGATGATAGACTTTTACATCAATCACATATATAATTAATGTAAATATGACATTTTTTATATTAATTATGCATATAACTGATATAAAAATGATGTACATAAATTTGGATTTTGAACCTTGTTTCGAACTTTAAAAAAATAATATATTTCAATTTTATATCAATGAAAAACATACTAAAAATTTTATAGAGATAAATTTTAAATATTTTCATATTTATGAAAATAAAATATATATTTTAGCCTACACTTATATATGATTGTGTCAGGAATAACCTATTTGGTTTAGAGTTTAATATAATTAATTTTTGTGAGAGATAAAGTTTAAATGTGTTTTTATTAAAAATGTGATAATTAATTTTCTTTTAACTTCAAACAAAGACGTGCAGTGATATTAAGGTTAGAGATTCACTTATAATTACTAAGACAGAACACATTGGTAAGTTTTTTTTTTTTATAATTATTATTCATTATAAAAAAGGAGAAACTAGCCCGATCGAGGGTATCCCTCAACAGGTGTTTTATTATTAAATTACATATGATTGTTATTACAAGTTATTACTAAAGTCTCAAGTCTGTCAATATTGTAGACAACTTATCCTATTCCGAACATAAAAATATATCCTGTAAAAAAAACAGAAAAATATAAAATAAAATGAGTAAAAGGGTTCTATATTAACAATATAAAAAAAATTATTCAGTTATTCAATCACAATTTATTATTATAATAAATTTATTAACTTCAAAATAATTTAACCAAAAATTGGTACAAAACTATTTTATATAATAAATACATACTCATTAAACTCATAAAATAAAGCCAATGAACTTGGCAAAGTGCACTATTATATTCTTGCGTTAGATCAGGAAGAAGGCGGCTATAGCTTGATGCCTTTTTAATTTTTAATAAAAGGAAACAATATAAAATAATAATAATAAAAAAACATAAGTAAAATCTTGTGGATGAAATTGGACTTCTATATATGATTGATGCTTTTTAATAAAAGGAAACACGTAGAGTGGTATTTAAGTTGTGTAGTTGAAAAATATATAATTGTAAAAGGTGAACGATGTCTAAGCCGAACCACTTTCATGACTCACTTTTAAAAGTCTTTGAATTTATGAAAGTGCATAATATTATGATTGAGTGAAGAAGATGAGATATTTTGATGAGAGAGAGCCCATGATAATAATATACAGCTTATGAATCCAGATTTCAGAAGCTCTTAAAAGTGATTTATGGTGGATCATTTATGAAAGTAGTCCACCTTAGACACGGTTATGAAAGAAATTATATTAAAAGTGATTGGTTAAATTTCTTAAAAAACATTAATTATTAATAAAGCTATAAATATTTCACATAAAATAACATGATAATAAAAATATAATCTAAATAGTTACCTGTTATTTATATTTCTTTTAAGTTTATTTATATAACATTATCCGTTTAAAATTAGAATATATAAACAAAATGGGAGACAGTGAGCCCCATGAGAGCATATGTTGGGAGTTGACGGAATGAAAGCTACACCGCCAGGATAATCGAGGGACCTCATCAGCAATTTATTGAAGGAAAATTACCAAGTGCAATGTCATTTGATTTTTATCTATCATTTATGTGATTAGGGCCTCCAGGCTGATTTCCACCACCACTGTATTTAAAATCATAATGGTTATTAAAATTTAAAGAGAATTTAATTTATTCAAGTTCAACTCTACTTAAGCAAAACGATAATAATAAATATATATTATTAATATTATATAATATATTGGATAATAAAATAATATATGTAAATTAAAATAAGTTAATTATCTGTTAACTATTGTCCTTTTTACCTATTCAGCTACTAGTTTTTAACTCTCTTATTCCTAATTTTATCTTCTAATTTTTTTCTATCCTCTACCAAGTTTTAAAAAATTTAACCCTACATGTTGGCCTATCTTACCCTATTACAAATCCAAATTTTGATAAATTAAAACGGGATATGCCAAATGAATTTGTGGGTTAAATGCATCAATAGTCTGACTTATCTAAAAAGATGGGTTAAACAGGCTAGTATAAGGAGTTGTTAGTCATTCTACCACTTCTAAATAAGATGGAATTTTCTTTAAGACTTGTTATTAGGATTAAAGTTATGGCAACTAATCATACCGGGCATGCCAATTTATTAACTGTAAAAATTATATTAGTGTTTTTGATAAGTTCTAATTCATACAATTATCTTTTCATGTTAGACTCTATTAACAAATAAGATTTTTGACCATGAGACATATAATCCATATTTTAATTGTAAGTTTTTTTTTTAATCAAACAAATATCTATAATTTTTAACTTAATAGAATTTTCCAAATATTAATGAAAATAATAATCATAACTTTGATAATAATGTTCATTATGGTAAAATGGTGTATGAGGATATGAGGGATTGTGATTCAATCTGCACTTTTTCAACACTTTAAAAATGGGCGATCTTTAAACCAATAGACATTATGTGTACGGTACAAATGGTGTATGAGGATTTGAGGGATTGTGATTCAATCTAGAGAAAAATAATTATCTAATGTTTTATTTATAAATTTTTTATTATTAACGATCGAATTATATAATTTTTGTCCACAGCAGTGCATCTTTGAATTTATCTCGAATTTCTTTTTGAGCACCTCTAATTGCATGTGCCTAATTAATCATCAAATCAACCTCTATTGAAGCTAACTCTCATCGAAAAAAGAGGTTTCTCAAAAATCACCACTTGGTGAAACTTTCTATATATCACCTGTTTTCGATAACAGTCATCGAAAGAACATTTCAATAGAGTTACACTTCAATATTCTTAAATATCATTTTTCATTGGTTTTTCATATCATATCTCATATTTGCCGAAATGTTATTTATCAAAAGTAACTCTCTATCAAATTTTTAGAATATTCTCCATAACATAAATAACACAAAACCTATATTGAATCAACTAACATGAGATTTTTTGCTTTAAATAATTAGATAAAATACTTTATCATTTTATAATAATCTTATATTCTCAAATAGAGAAAAAAAATGATAAAACGAAAACTACTCCAATAATTAATTTTATCTAATAAGGCGTTAGTGCTGTATGGGAAAGGAAAGGAAAAATCCAATCTAAACAACTACAACTATAAATCCCTTTGCCTGGCTGCAATTACTTAACTGGTCACTGTTTTACATTTGTTTGCTATGTGTTTGGCTGTTCCTTGATCGGTCTTCAGCCACGTGTATTCTGGTTTAAATGTCCAATAGCGGTATTTGCTTCTTTTAATTTAATTTGCTCTTATGCTGACCTAGGACCCTGTAAGTGATTACTTGGGTGCTGACAATGAGTTATTTTGGGGTTACTACTGCCCTTACTATTGGATACAATATATGCCCTCTTGATGTACAATTGTACATGGTTTGAGAATTTTATAGGATATGTTTGGATAAGTTTTTCTAGAAATATTTCTAAAAGAAGAAAATAAGAGAAAAAAATAAGTTAAATTTTTTCATAAACAAAAATAAGCTCTCCATTAACTAATTTGTAGAAGTTCATTAATATAACTTCTCTAAAAAATGAGATGATATCTATAAATTAGTTAATAAAAAACTTATTTTTATTTATAGAGAAGATTTTGAAGACCAAGAAAGCACATTTATAAACGAGATTTAATCAATGAATATTTATAAATAAAACCCTCTTAATATAGCTAGTACATTCTAATCCATTAACGATCGAGTGTTTAACACGATCTTTAAATTTGTACTTTCAGCATTATATTATGATAACAATTAAACATTTTTTAATTTAAAAGATAAATTAACATACTAGTTGAAAACTAATTATAAAGGATCGTGATTCTAGTACGATAGAAATGCCAGGACAAAGTAAACGAAAAGAGAGAAAAAATATAAATCAATCAATTATAATATGTTATCTTTATTTCCAGACTTATCCAGTAGAAAAATATAAACAACTTTGTGGAGGCTTATCGCCTGGAGTCATCCATCATCCATGAGCTTGAAAATGTTTGTCACTCAATTATTTTTTCCTAAAGGTGATCATATTTATATTTGATGAAAAGAGTAGCTAGCCTTACATTTTTCTTTTGTTCACTAGTGTTTTATTTTCTTTTAAAAAAAATTGCTGCCAATTTCCTTTATGTAAACATATGCATGGGATTATGGGAATCTATAGTCTTCTTGTTTATAAATAATGGGGAGAATGCGTAGGAAAATATTAAGGTGCCATTTCACCTAATTCGTTTAGACTTGAAAATTTATTTTAAAGTTAAAAATAAAACCAAGAACTTTAAATTTAAAATTGAAGTTATTCGGTAATTATGTAATTTTTTTTAGTCTAAAATTTGTTTTTAAGTTAAAATTTCTCAATAAGTAGTGTTTTTTTAATATATATATATATATATATATATTTAAAAATGAAGAAAATAAAAATATAAGAAAATTAGCTCAAAATAAATTGAATTATTACCTAAACCTTTGTGTAATTAAATTATTTAGAGAAATTATAGTTCTACTTTAAATTTATACAATTTTTTACAACACATGAGAAATAAGAAAATCCAGTATAAATAACATGAATGATGCGGGAAAAAAATAAAAGTGAGACAAAAGAATGCAAAAAAGAAAATAATGAATCATACAACTCAATTATTTTAGTTTCTCATCATTAGAATTGAATTTTCTCCTTTTGACGTCATGTTAGTTTTATTTGTTATGTCGTTACCTCTCTTCCCCTTTAGTCGAACCAATTAAAGAATATTTTTTTTAAGAATTAAAGTTATCAAAACTTTTGTTAGTTTCACTATAAAAAAAAAAAAACTTTTGCTAGTAAAACGTACGTCCTAGAAAATATTCATGTATCAACCATGTAAATCTAATCACAAATTTATAAGTATGGTGAGTTTTTTTTTTACTTTTATAATATCTAATAAATTATGTTTATTATAATTTTTTATTGATAACTCTAAATTATCACAAACTATGTTTATTATAATCAAAAGTCAAAACACATTCTTTGATAGTGAACACTAAGCACCATTATATAATAAAGTTTTTGTATTTTGTAAGACAAAGATTTCATTACCCTAGACATGGCCGGTACCATCGACCAAAACTAAATTAACTGAGTATAAATTGAAATTGAGACTAATTCTTAACCCATTCAAAATTTTGTCAAATGAATAAACATAAAGTACATTTTATTTTCTTTTTTAAGAAATTCCTATCTTCTGGTGCCTCGTTCTATATACAGATATCTTATTTTTTGTAAGCGAAAAAATATATATCTTAATTTCCATTGTATAGGTGTCAACCAATGGTTTGCCCAAACCACAGATATCCTCATATATCAATTGTTCAACTTGAGAATAGATCAAGAGATATGGGCTAAGCCAACTACCAACATTAATTTCATCCAAGAATTGGATGCGTCCAATTATACACAGTATATTCATGGTATCATCGCAGAAGATATTGTTAATTGTAATTGCAATCGTGCATACAAGAGGTAAAAACCGTAACATTCTCCAATGATAATAAGCGTTAAATTGTCATCCATCATCTTACCCTGCCTCTCTACCACCATGCACCATATCTTGATTCATACCAATTCCCCTTATAATTGTGACACATTTTTTTATATTTTTTTAAAATAAATATTATCAGTGTGCCCCCAAAACCAAATACTATCATCTTTGATAAATAGGAAAACAACAAGATCCCCAAAAAAAAGCAAAAAGAAAAAAAAGAAAAAGTACACAAATTCCTGTGAAATATGTTACACTCATACAAACAAAATACAATATATGCAATTATTTTAATTGTCTGAATTCGTGTACAAGAAATATTATATATATTTGTGCATAAAATTTTAAATTTAATATTATTTTATTCAAAAAGAAACTCATTTGTGTTTCTCTATTTTTAAAATTTCGAGAGTCATACGTACTAAGGATATCGATTCGTTTTAATATAATCAACATATATATTAGAAAAGAAATAAAAGAAATGAATGAAGGGGTCCAAGTACATTATGCCATCTTAAAAATAGACCTATAGTGGGACCCACATGGAGCATCTCAGCACCGGGTCAAGGTTATCCTTGCAACTGGATGTGGAACCCTTTAGTTCCATTCAGATTGCTATGTATGAATAGGACTTGATATGATATATATGGCTGCACAGCATGACGTGGCCTCTCAGTTACACCATATAAACTCGTGATGCTGTATTATTTACAGTTAAATTCCTGTTTTTAAGATAAGTTCCATATTCTGCTATCCTCAACTTATGAATCTGCAAATACTTGGCTTTCAGCCAAGGAGCAATTCGTGTGGCCTTAATAGTATGTGTTTTTATATATATGCAAGTATGCAACAAAACTTACCACAGTAACATGAAGAGAAAAAAATGGTTTTTTTGGCTATAATTTTTATTTTCTACAAAGACTAGATTAGTGAAGCAAATAAGATAACATCTAGCTAATTAACAATATTTAATTGTGTGTATATTTGATACCTGCGCCTACCTAAATTCATCGTCACTTTGGATGATGGTTCACATGCATAAATTAAAATAAGCATGAAGAGGGATCAAAGATGCGTGCCTGTGCGTTTTTTATGCTTTGACAACTAAACCAACCAAAACCTTTCGTATATATATCTTCTTACACTCGTGAAATGCATGGCTTAATTACTTAAAAATGAAAAAATTGTAGTTAGATAACTTAAAGTAAGCTTTGGCTGGGGGACCAAATAACGAGAAAATTACATATTGTTTGCACTCGTTTATGCATTACATCAACTCTTTGAAAATCCTTTGCAAATATATGGAAAGGAAAATATTCTTATCTTGATAGTGTTCTACAACATTCTATTAAGAACATAACATACTGCTAATTAATAGGGGGAAATTGAATAAGTGAAGTATGAGTATTATTCTCATGAAAAATGTGTTTCGATTACTAACTCAAAGTAATCACTATTTAAACTTATAATTTGGACGGAAAAACATATTTACATCAAAGATAAGAACAAATGTAGAAAAACTAGAACAAGAAACACAAAAATCACAATGAGTAAAACACAATGAAACGAAAGGAGCTTCGAGCTAGAATAATTCCACTCCTCTTTCTTTGAGGTCTAATTCAACTCTCAATCCAAGATATTCCTTTTAACTGATGATTAAATTTGCAAGCGAAAATTAAATTAAATTCCTTAACTATTAATCCTTTTATTTAAGAAAAAAACACGAATCCCTTAGGAGTCCACTACTATTAGCCCTTCTTTTCATGCCTAAGGATTTATTTCACAATTATCAGGTCCGATTCCTAGGATGATAACAATTATGGTGATTGACTTCAAGTTGTAACTCAAGACCAATTTTTCAATTGCTCAGTAATAACTAAATATACAAACTTAAATCAGAATGTGATTCATCTTTCCCTAACACAAATATTTATTTGCATATAATACAAGAATTAGATATAAAAGAAAGAGATGGAATGAATCTTACAACCTAATTTTCCAATATTAAATTTCAACCAATATTAATCTTTTATGAGAGAAAATGTATAGGAAAATTTTTTATAAGACTCTTCATTTTAACTGATAAATTTATTTATATGTTGTTTAATTGTTATTAGCATTCTAATAAATTGCAATTGTAATTTCATTGTGATCCTTGACATTGCAGGAAATTGTGGGATAATACGGCCACAATTTATGCAGTTATGAAACAATTGTGGTGGGACAGAAAACCTTTGCGTTATACCTACAAATTGTGGTTTCAAACTGTAATTTTGAACCATTCGATTAGTATGATCACACTTTTGAAATTCAAAATTGAAAAATAAAAGCAATTAATTTGGCCTGACCATACGATGCTTATTACTTAAAAAGTGTATTTAAGCCTTTATTTTTTATTATAAAATTTGTATAAATTTAGGCCTTAAAAAGTGTATTTAGCTCAATAAATTTAGATTGGACCAAATGACTTATTTTGTCACAGGTAAGAAACATTAAAAAAAAAAGTTGAAGTGTAGTTAGGATGGGAATCAAGCATGCCAATGTGCATTAATTAAAATGTTCATTAGAATATAATGTGCCCTTCGTTTCAAATAGAACATACATATTTTTGAAATGTAATTTCTCATGTATGCATTACTTTTTTTGATTATTATAATATTAATATAGAGTATCTCCTAGTTATATTGATGATTAATTTCTGTCAAAAAATCTAACTGGTCATTTTTAGTGGGATCTTCTTTCTCAACCATATTTTTTTCATCTACAAAACTTTAACCCAAGACCTTGTTTAAGGAAGCCGAGTCCAAGACCATTTAGACATGACAACAGGGCGGGATAAGGACAAATATTGCCTCCTCAGTCCCTAACCTCGACTTCCCAACATATCTCCGTGCCCATCCTTGATACCCAACGAGTTGAAATTTGTTACCCCATCCTCGTACCCGTTGGGTATCATGTATCCCCGTCTCCAGGTCAGATTTGTAAAATAAGTTTTTTTTTGTAAAAAAATTATATTAAAAATCTTATTTTAGAAAAAAAAATATATTGATTGTTACACATTTATTTTTAACTACTTATATATCAATAAATTAATTGCAACACATTTGTCTTCAAAAATCATCAAGAAAAGAATCTTAAATTATGTAAAAATTCTAAAATAAATTAACAAGTAATAAATAAAATTAAGACTAACACATTTGTCTTTCGTGATTCCATTATTTTTTTAAGGTAAATATGTTACACCAAATATTAAATAACATGAAGTAAAGTCATAAACACTAAATACAATGTTTATTAGTTTAAATTACGGGAACGAGTATGGGTATAAGTACGGGACGGATAGTGACATTCTTATCCTCATTCTCAACCCTGACCCTAGATAAAAAAAGTTGAGTAACCTCAAACCTGAACTTGTACCTAATCAACTTGAGTATTTTCTATCAAATTCGAGATAAGTTCAGCGAGATACTCATGGATACAAGTTTTATTACCATGCCTAAGAACACTTAGACCAACAAATTGCATTACTTTGGCTTACCTTTCTCAACCTTCCATACTAGTACTATTTATCATTCTATATTTAAAAATCTCTAGAAAAATATTCTGAGAAAAAACAAATAAAATATGATTTATTTGTTATATTAATGTTATCATCATTCATTGCTATTTTAAACCAACTTGATTTAACCAATAAGTTATTGGTAAAAATGATACACAGTTCTATTTTTTAGAATAAGATTTCAAGTGAATGAAAAGTAGTTGAGAAGGAAAACTAACGGTGTGCAATAAAGGATAAAAAAAGCTACTTGGTTTGTGACTTTTTAGCTTCTACAGTTCTACTTCTACCCTTTTTCCAAAACAAAGAATCCAAATTTTAAGCAAGTGACCTGACCGTCTTGTCTGACCGAACATGATCTCGCCCAGTGAGAAAAATCCCTATAAATAAGGGACAAATGCCACCACTCATAGGCTTGAAGGCGCTACTCCAAACTTCAAAGCACCTTCACCCTCTTATAAACATTCTCTTCAACTCTTTTTCACTTTATTCTTCTTCCAAAGCTGGTCCTTACTTTACCCGAATCTAAATCCGAAACCGAACCAACCATGTTCGGACCAACCCAAACCGCTTCCGAACCTCCGAAATTCACTCTCAAATTCCTCTGCAGCTACGGCGGCAAAATCCTCCCTCGCTACCCCGATGGCAAGCTCCGTTACCTCGGCGGCCATACCCGCGTCCTCGCCGTCGATCGCTCCATTCCATTCTCCGGTCAGTTATCTCTCTCTCTCACACTCACTCACTCACTAACTGAATTTTCAATTTCTCGTAGTTAAAACTACGAACTCGTTTGCGTTTTGCGTTTTATAATCATAAACCCTAATTGCGTGTGTCGTTCACTACAGAGCTGTTGCTGAAGCTAGAGGAGCTCTGCGGCGCCTCCGTGAGGCACCTCCGCTGCCAATTACCTTCCGAAGACCTCGACGCTCTCGTCTCCATCACCTCCGACGAGGATCTCGCAAATCTCATCGAGGAATACGATCGCGTTTCATCGCTGAAAATCAGAGCCTTCCTCTCGCCGCCGACGCCGCCGAGATCGCCGTCGCTTAAGGTTTCCACTCCTCCGTCGAAATCGGCGTCCATCTCTTCCTCCTCTGCTTCGTCGTCGTCCTCTTCCTCGTCGCATTGCAGCCCTACCGGCGCCAGTGACTCTGGCCGGAGGTATAGAGCTCCGGCGCCGGTTTCAGACCGCTGCGTACATCAGATGTCGCCGTCGCCGGCGGCGTATCCGGTCAGCGCGGAGAAATCGAAATCCTCCGGGAGGAATATTCCTCTGCCGCGGTACGGTGGCCACGTTTATATGATCCACAACGGGAACCACTGGCAATAGCGTTACGGTGTCGTTTAAATTGAATATTGGAATACTGGAATGGAAGTACTGAGATTAAGACGCAGGTGTTACTATAAAAAAAATGATTTAAAAAAATTACGATGATATAGAATATAATTAAACGAAGAAAAAAAAGAAGGGAAATGAAAGAGTCCTGAATATATGTGTGATGTAAAGTGGGGACTGTAAAAAAAACGTTGACAAGGATTGCGATTTTAGCTTTTGATCCTTGATTGCCCATTAATGAATTTCGCTCCAATTTCGTGTTTCCTTTCGCTCCGTTTTTGTAATGATGGTGAGTTCGTTTCGTCCTTTTCTTTTCTCCCGTGTTTTCCCCTACTCGTTTTCTTGGGTTATTTTCATTCATAGCAAAATTGTTCTGCTTTGTTGGTTCTGTGGTTTTTCTTAAGGACCGATTCATCTGTTTTCGCTTTGGCTATGGCCTTATATGCTCTTTTCGTGTAATCGCTGTTGTTGCAAACTTTTTCCCCTAATTTTTTTTACCCTTTGAGAGTATGGATTTGGATAAATTAATGGTTTGGCATTTCTGTTTACAGGTTTAAACGAGGACTGAGAGAAAATCTTACTCACACAAGATGGCATTTGGCGCGCTTCCATTGTAAGTTTCTTTTACCCTACTATACATAAATTTGATTATGCTCTTTAATGGCAATGCAGTTGTGGTCACCCACTATTCTATGCTATTGCTTGGCAATTTATCTTTTGTTGATGCTCCATTTTTTTGGGATTTTTTTTTTATATTCTTATTCCATTTCCAATTAGGAACTAGAGTTTAACGGGGAGTTATTTTTTTTGAATTGTCAACCTAACCAGTATAGTTTTTCAGATAATAAACTTACCATATGTTATAATTTATGATTGATTTTCTTCTGTCAGTGCAAAACTTATTTTTTTAGTGTGAGTATCTTGTATAGTTTTAAAATGCATTGTGGAAATTAGATTTATTTGCTTCGTTCTCGGACCGATGCAAAACCTACATTTGACTATGATGGATAATCTTATTTCTTTGTTTAGTGTCCTTATTGTCTTCATAAATTGTCTCTCCATGTTTCATTCCTTTTGATTAACTAATGATGATGTTCAAATTCAGCTCTAAGGTTCTGGCCAGATTCAAGTGAAGTGCTGCCTTTTTTTTTTTTTTTTTTAAACTGAAGTGAAGTACTGCTATGAACTATGGACCATGAACAAGGGACGATATCTCGGATTCGTATGAACACCAATAGGAATGGCAACGCAATGTTGGAAACACATAACATGGGGGACCAGACCGGACTCCATGTAAGGGATAAAATACTCATAATGAAAAATGAAAATTAAAACTATCTATTGACAGCTGGCACATGAATGTTCAAAGAACTTGAACTCATACATAAGAGGAGAATATATGGTACAAAAGTACAAATTGATAGAACCAACATAAAATTGAAAAAAAAAAAGGAAAAGTAACATAAAAAACGAGAAAAAAAAACTAAAAACAGGGTCATTGTTTCAGCAAGGAAGTGTTAAAATAGAAGATTTAGTATTGTTGAAAATAAAAGGACCTCCACTCATGTAACACTCAAATGGAAGATTCCTTTCGCTGTCTTAATTTGGAAGATATGAGAGATATTTCACCTGCCCATTACCCAGAATCAATTAATTAATTTATTAATTATTAATTAAAACAATGCCAAACGAAGCATGAAAGGGAGTTCATCGGTGTTAACTTCTGGAAGACGATTTAAGGATATTCTACGTCTCCATGTGCTATCATTTATTCCCATCTCTATAGATAATATTTTGTGCTTCACCATATAGATAATAAAGTGAGAAGTCTTATAAAAGGGATTAGTCTTCGTATTTGTTTTATAAAAAAGGTTTTGGTATGTTGAGAGAAGATAATATTTATAACAGATATGTAACCTTGATGCTTAAGTGATGTTGGATTTTGTGATTATCAAAACAAGAATCATTGAAGAAAATGTGAGACTTATATAAAATAATAATTTTTAATAAATTTTAACGAATAAAAATATGTGTACAAAATAATATGAATAATTCAAACAAATTTTGAATAAAAGCATGTGAAACCGATAAAAGAGAAAAAGCTTGAGTTTGGGAAACTAACAAAGTGATGGATGATGGATCTCTTCAAACATAAGCCTTGTCTGCTCTGCATTTTGGTGGAGAATTCGTGGCATTGTAAGGTTATTGTTCAACAACAAGCAAACATCAAGATAAGTCGGTGAAAGAAACGCGGAGGAAAACAAAAGGAACGGCCAAGGGGGATGGTATGGATGCCAAAACCAAAATAAGTAAACTATGAAATTTTCAACTTTTTAATTTTTTAATCTGTAATTTTATTCATAATTGTAAAAAGAATTTAAGCGAATCGGATTAATAATGAAGATTTGAGTAATTGGTCAAATTATAACTAGGTTTAAAATTTCATTATCACTATTATACTAAAAAGTTGCAAAAAGAAGCCTGAATAAAATTCTTCGGCCCACGTGAGCTAAGCCTGTAATGGGATGAACTAACTTAATAATCTAAATGTGTATCTATATTTTTGTTTATAATTTCTAAACTTTGAACAAAAAGTTCATACTAAACTGTTAAAGATGACAAATAAAAATTTTAATGGGTAGCGATTTTATTATTCTTTAGATATGAAAGGTTTCATCTTTCTTTTAATCACTAAAAATATCTTGCGAGTTGCGAGTAAACTATACCAGAGTCTTTGTGAAAAATATTTTCCTACACACGATATAACTAGGTTTTGGTTTGTGGTCATTTTCCACTTTGTAGGTCAGCTCGGAGTGTACTAAAACACCCTTGAGTTCTGAATCAAAAGAAAATAAAGACACCCATGAGTTTTTGTCTTCTACTTGGAATAAAATCCTCAACAAAATGCTATTGACACCGATTATTGGATTTATAAGAATTTGAAACCAACAGCAACCAAATTTATCAGATGACTTCAAATGGCTAGGATTAGTTAAAATGCATTAATAATTTGAACCAAAAAGGTGAGTTGATGACACCCAAATCGCCCAAAGACATAATAACAACATATGGAAGGGAAGAAACTAAAATATGTACACTACATACAATGAACAAAGAGCATATTGATGTGCATCCTTAATGTTAGTTGTGGGCCTGTGACCCATGGACTGACCACATGTATTTCTATTTATAGAGTCATTCTCTTGGCTATTTTTTTCTGAAGTTATAGCCTGTTTAGATTCCCATCCACACAGGTGAATCACAAAAGCAATTTTTAGTTGCTTTTGGTGCAAATTTTGATGTAAAAATTTAACCAAAGATGTTAATCTAAACATTCACTTAATTGGATTTGGCGTAAAGAAATTAGGGTAAACCTTCCTTTTCCATTCTTACTTCTTTCCACTACTTATAGGGATATTGTTATGAGCTGCTACTCAATTAAAATGGTAAACTCTGTCACTTGTCCAGTGTTCAATTCTTTAGCAATCGCTTTTGAGGAATTTAAGCATTGCTATTGACTACGCTAGCAAGGTTCATCAAGTGGTATTGTTGGCTTTACTTTCATCCTTATCCATATTGTATGTCATATTGTATGCCAGCGTCATTATTGATGCATGATTGGCTTTTCCCAATCGAATTTGGCTTGTTTGAACAAACCTATAAAATAAGAAAATAAAGATATACCTACACGTTTCCCATTATAAATGTTTCCTAATATGTTTCATGTGGGTCTAAGTCTAATTAAAACTAACGACAAAAATTTACTTGTATATAGTAGTTGATAGTTGATGCCTTCTTATGTTAACACAACACTGTTTGTTGGTTCTGTGCTTTCTCTCTTGGATAAGAATTGTGTGAGACACTACATACACCATACCATATTTTACCTTGAATGCACATAACCAACAAACACAATGTTGTGTTAACATAGCTATTTACAAATTCAACCAAAACTCAACCCATGCCACACTCTACAACAAAAATATGAACTCTTGATTGGTAACAGCAACTAAAAAAGAGAATGAACGTGATCAAATGGCTGAGGTTTTCACTGCAGAAAAAATGTTGCTGCAAAGGCAGCAAACGATCAAGATTTCACTTTCACTAGGTTGTATCAGAAATTAAGTAATCAAATATATGGGTTAGGATATATAAAGGCTTAAACTCAAATTAAAGTGAGCAAATAATGTGAAACTTATAAGATTTTTTTTTCCTACTCATGTGTTCAAAGACTACGAGATTTAGCCTTCTTTTCATCTTCAGTACATATTTATTAGAAATGTATGAATCATGAACCGTAACTTTTCATATTTTTATATTATTATATAGGTTCAAGGAAAATTTTTATTTTGGTCTTTCAATATTATACTTAAATACATATTCATCCATATATATATATATATATACACGTGATTTCTCAATTGTTTATATCTTTCAATCTACATTCTTTTATTTCTATCTATAAATTGAATTTTGATATTTAAATTAAAAAATTGAATAGATAAAAATAAACTAATATTAAAATTGAAATATAATATAATAAGTATATAAAAAATAGCCATTTATTATATAATTCAAAAACTAAAATACTAATTCCAATTAAGATAATATTGATGTGACATTCGTTTAATCTCTTTCGCCTTTCAACTTTCAATTTTTTCTTTTCAATAACATAAACAATTATTGTATATACTGGTATTGTAATCTGTACAGTACAAGGATATAAGTTTATTTTTCATAATTAAAATTTGCAATAAATAAATATTTTTAATATATAAATTATATTAAAATTAAATTTTGCAATAAAAATAGTTTGAACTTATAAATTATATTATGTCTGAGAAAAACTTTTAAAGAATAGTTCATAAAAACAACCTAATTCGACATAGCTATTCTAGTTTATAAAGATAGAATTTGAAAATAAAAAGTGAGAAATCTAATAATACATCTCCAAATAGTGAGAAGTTTCAGAATTAAAATTCAAAACAAAAAATAATGAAAGAATTCGGCTATGACCATTAGTAAAAACCAATGCATTTATAGTAGAAAGAAGTTGATTCAATGTATTATAGCCAATGGATATAGGATTAATGACTTGATTATATGGTTAACCACCAATCCAAATTACTTACTCTTGATTAATCAACGTCACTCCGCAGCTGAGGCTCCGAGAAGAGGCTTTTCGAGGCCTATGCTGATCGGAGAACGAAGGAGTAGTTGCGATTTTGAAGAAAGCGGAGAGTGAGGAACTTCAAAAGGTTGATCTCTCTGGGTCCCATTTGAGGATTCTCCCCGAGGCGTTCGGGAAGATACGTGCCCTCGTTGTTCTTAATTTGTCTCGTGATCAGTTAGAGGTATACACGGTTTTCTATTTATCTTGTGTGTATTTTGATTAATAGTCTCCAGTTTCAACTTTTGCAGAAATAGTTGTGTTAAATACTCAAATATATTTTCTGCACCATCCTTAGTGGTCTTATTTGACTCAAATAGGATTGCTTCCTGTGCAAGATACTTATGATATTAAACTAAACAAAAATAAAAAATAAAATAAAAAAATCCACATGTTACTTTGAAGTGAAATAACTTGTGTAAAATGTATAATACAATACACTGAATACAGCAAACTGAATTAGTTGATTGTGTATTAATAACTGTCACTTGTCCAAGTTAGATCCAAATGAAATAAATGCATTTTTCTTCGTCATTCTTTAAGACAGATGCATGTATGAAATAAAAAGGATTGAATGAATCTGCAGTGGATCATTTTTTGTTGATTATTTGAAAAAAAGATTATGGCTTTGGTTATTGTTTGCTTATAATATAATTTTGGATGTTTCCATGTGTTTGAAACAGGTGATTCCTGATTCAATAGCAGGACTACAGAAGCTTGTGGAGCTGGATGTTTCATCTAATGTTTTAGAGTCCCTACCTGACTCCATTGGATTGCTAGTTAATCTTAAGATCCTTAATGTGTCAGCGAACGAGCTAACTGCTCTTCCCGAGTCCATTGCTCTTTGCAGGTGTGTTTCTTGCTTGTTCTAAAATCAAAGTTTCTTCTGTATAACAATATAAAACCATTTGTGTATCTTCATCTAGTAGTTTAAGTTTTTGGGGATAATTAGTTCTTAGATAAGTGATCAACACATGCTTTAAGACACTCTTTTTAACATATTCACTACTATTGATTAAAATTTATTGAAAACTAAAATGTCATGAGTGAAGTTTATTAAACAGGGGAGCAAGACCTACAGAATTGTGTTTTCAACAAATTTCAGCCAATTATAGTGTGTGTTACTAACATTTCACTTAGTTCATAACATGAGCCTCTTTTACCAAGTGGTCTAGAGTTTGATTTTTTGCTGCCTCCATTGTAATGAAAAAGCATCTATATACAAGCACAAGGTAGGTGAGCTTGTGTATTGTCATCACTGCAAGCCCAAAAGGCTCTTGTGTGAGGGGGCTTGTTGGAAATATAACATAAAATCATTCATATATTTTCTCCTAATAGCTAGCTTTTGAAATGGTTCAGTTCATGACACTCCTATTTTGTGCTTCTGTGAAGTTTTTCTTTAATGCAACTGTAGGTCACTAGTTGAACTGGATGCAAGCATCAACAACCTCGTGTGTCTGCCAACGAAAATAGGATTTGGACTTGTTAACCTTGAGAAGCTCTTGATCCATTTGAACAAGATACGGTTTCTTCCCACCTCCATTGGAGAAATGAAATCTCTCAGGCATCTTGATGTTCATTTCAATGAGCTTCATGGCCTACCTCAATCTACTGGGAAACTCACAAATCTGGAATATCTAAATGTTAGCAGTAATTTCAGTGACATGGCAGAGCTGCCTGAAACACTTGGTGATCTGGTCAACTTGAGGGAGCTTGAGCTCAGCAACAACCAAATCCGAGCTCTTACACATTTGGTAGACTTGAAAAATTAACAAAGATCAACCTGGACCAGAATCCAATCATAGTTCCCCCAATAGAGGTTGTAAATCAAGGGGCTGAGGCTGTGAAGGAGTTCATGGCCAAGTGGTGGCTTGATCTCATCGATGAAGCTCAACAGAAAAGCATGGCCGAATTACAAAATCATCAAGCCCAGACGGGATGGCTCGCATGGGGAGCCTCGTTGTTGAATAATGTTGCTGAAGTTTCTGAAAGTGTTGCAGAATATGTTGGCCCTAAAAATGCTCCTAGAGACCCATGGTTAGATCAACAGCTGTGACCCATGGGTTTATAATTTCGTGGGATGTATAGTTTGTCATATAGCTTTTGGACTCTTGTTACCACTGTAATCAATACTTTTTTTTTTCATCTTTTTTTTTTCTGTACTTGCACAGTTATACTCACACGGTATAATTTGTTTGGCATTACTGTCTGATCAGCAGTGGTTTGTATCAGATGGTAGAGAAGTACGTTGCTGGACCTCTACCTAATTTTGTTTAAATGCAAAATTCCTATTATGGTTATTGGGAGATTTTTGTTGAGATTTCAAGAAATTGTTTTTTGAATAGTTTGAATAGAGTGGAATTGTAAATTAAATATGACAAACAATCCTTGTTAGATCACAGTACCTCAAGTAAAATATCAAAGCAAACAAACAAATCAGGGCTTAAATACTTAATGTTATTTATTCAGTCATTTAGGTGATTATAAATAGCAACTGTGGGATCACGGCAGAAATGAAGAGAGCATAGAGATAACTTTATTTGAAATGAAGATCTAAAACATAACGAGGTAAGTTTCAGTGAGAGAAAAAATAAAAACCTTAATAAAAAAAAAATTAATTAAACACAGAGAACTTAACCGTACCAGCAAAGTAGTTTTTCAGCAAACATTTTCAGCTGAAAACCACACGAGAGATCAGTGTTAACACATTTGCAGATAAAGCCAACTCATCAAAGTAAATAATTAGAAAGTTCAATTCAATCCTCATGGACCATTTTTTACCTATAGTTCAGCAGCAATTTACTCTTAAAAAATGGTTCCATCATTTTGAGTAATTTTGCAAGTTAGTTGCTCACGTGACTATCAACTATCAAAATTCAAAATCACCTTAGACAAATACTTTGAATTTGATTGTGTTAAACATTATGTTACTAGATAGAGACGCTATTTAGTGCGAATAACAGTTTCACACTTGCACACGAAAGGCACACATGCTGAGTGACTTCTATTTATTTATTTTTATATTAAGCATATACAATTATGAATAAAAAATTATTAAAGAAATATAAAGTGTTGTTTTAGATAGAAAAGACACGATGTTTTGGATATAAAATCTCCTCTCTTTGGTAATTGAACTTCTCAATCTCAAGTTTCTCTGACAAGATGAACTCCTTTCAGTTAGCAAATGAGTCTTCTTCTCTCCTTTCCTTGTCTCCAAAATTTATCCTCCCAGAAGATAAAAGGCCACAACTTTCAGATGTTACTTCACTGGACTCAATTCCCATAATTGATTTGAGGGATCATAGTTATAAATTATAATGAAGACAACCCTTCATCCTCATTGATGGTTCAGGAGATATCACAAGCTTGCGAGGAATATGGATTCTTTCAGATAGTGAACCATGGCATTCCTGAACAATTTTGCACCAAAATGATGACAGCAATTACTGACCTCTTTAACCTTCCTCAAGGGCAAATAGATCAGCTCTACACAACAGATCCTACCAAGAACACAAAACTTTACAACTATTACCTTCATGTGGACGGTGGAGAAAAGGTGAAAATGTGGAGTGAATGCTTCAGTCATTATTGGTATCCTATTAAGGATATTATTCTTCTTCAGCCACAATAAATAGGGACTAAATATGGTTGAGTTTTTTCTCATATCTTACAACTAGAATCGCTTGTTTCTCCCATCGAGTTTGATTCACCCGTGATATACTTTTTAGTTTTTAGTTATGGGGAGATATCAAATTGACTCAATGGCAAGAATTAAATAGTATAACATAGGAAAAGATCCTAAAATTAATTACAAATTATGATAAGATATAGTAGTTTGTCTATTTTTGTAAGTTATGAAACACAAATGCAATATTTTTGGTTTTGTTCACTGGGAGGCTTTCAGTGAATGTGCAAGGGAGATTGGTTCATTGGTGAAAAGGCTTCTGGGTTTGTTATCAATAGGGCTTGGAGTAGAAGAGGACTGCTTGCTTAAAACATTGGGGGATCAACCTAGACTAAGAGCACGATCAAATTTCTATCCACCATGCCCAGATCCAGACCCAGAGCTGACCTTAGGTCTTCCTGTGCATATTGATTTCAAAGCTCTCACAGTTGTTTTGCAATCAGAGGTTTCTTGTCTCCAAGTGATCAAAGATGGGAAATGGATTGCAGTGCCTGTTATTCCCAATGCATTTGTTATCAATCTGGGAGATCAAATTCAGGTATCAATGGTGTGCTTTTTCTATAGTTTCTCTCCCTTTTTCTATAAAACTTATGCATCCAGAGATTAATTTATTCCAGATTTATACAATGAGAAACTATAAGTTAGTAATTTATATATATATATAAAAGAAGTTATTATATTTATCAATTTTAGGCTAGATGCACATAAGTTTAATGTACAATCGCAAAATTTCCGTGCTTAGTAAAAGTAAAATGAATGAAACTTGTATTCACTAACACACACATTTAATTTGTTAGAGATATAATTAGGAAGTTATTATTAACTTGGAATTTGAGAAAAGGCTACATCAATAATATAAATTGGGATTATGAGAGGGATCGATGAAATAATGAAAAAACTAAATAAGACTTGCTGTTTTTGTGAAAAAGGTTGTTGCAAAATAAATTTGAGTTCTTATATTTATATATTCACATTCTCTTATCTTCTATCTCATTTTTAACTTCCCCCTATTTCTCTCTTTAATCTCTATTTTCCATCCCATCATCTATTACATCTTTCACACACTCTTTCTGTTTTCTCACTTCCTTACACCTTAGAAATGTGGTGTACGTTTTTTTTCCAATAAATTATGTGTTTTCAAAAGTCATTACTTCTAATTTCCTTGTTGAGCCGTAGAAGTGTAGAACTGCATTTGAAATGTTCTGATATAGAAGAGAAAAAAGTGATACATGTGATGGATACTTATATCTAATAAAAACATGTACACCAAAAAGTAAGAAGACTTTCAATCATGTATATGACTTCTTTTTTAAAAAAATATTAGTTGAATTATATAGGTTTTATGTAATTTAATGAGATAAGTTTTATGTTTTAAATAATCGGAAGGTTAGTGTAGGTGTAAAAAAAATGAGAAATATTATGTGCTATTTTAAGAAGGCTTAATTATTAGTTTAGTCTTAGAATTTGGGGTATTTTTTTTAGTTCTTGATTTAAAAATGTTTTTTAGTTTCTTTTAAAAAATTATTTTTTTTAGTCATTGATATAATAAATTAACATTTTATGGTAGTTATTTTTAATACTTTGTATCAGTTTTAAAATACAAATTTAAACAGTAAAAATAAAAAAATAATTTATGATAATTAAAATCGCCACAAAATATCAATTTATTATATTAGAAACTAAAAAAAGTCATTTATCAAAAATCAGGAAAAAAACAGTTTTAAATTTTATGGATTAAAAAAGACATCTAAAATTAAGAAACTAAAACAATAGTTAAACTATGTTTAAAATTAATTTTGATTTAAAAACCAATTTTTATACTTATTTTAAAAATTATAAAAACCAGTTTGATAAGAAAATAGATTAATTTTTCAAATTAAATCATAATACTGACTCATTTTGAATTACATTTTAAAATTATTATAAAGTTAAAAATTGACATAAAATATTAATCTATTATGTCAAATAGTACTAACAAAATACTTTATCAAAAATTCAAGGACTAAAAAAATATTTTTTAAATTTTAGGAACTAAAAAATTACTTCCAAATTCAAGACTAAAATAATAATTAAATTTTTTAAGAAATGTTTAAAAATATTAATATAATTTAGTCTATGTAAAAAAACAGAAAGGAACATAAATCAGATAGAAGTGTTGAATTTGTGACAGAGACTAATCAAATATAAAGAAAATTAAAAAAGAAAGAGAAAAAAATATTTAAAATATTAAATAAGACTATATTAATTGAAAAAGCTTTTATTGCACTGTGCATGTTTAGATGAAATCAGAAGATATATGTGGACGTGTTTCATTGACTCTACGTACGGCTGGGTATGCTGGGTTCATATAATTTAGTGGGATGTATATATGGTTCGCGATAGAGCTTTTGCCTTTTGGACTCTAGTGACCATCAAGCGTAGCATAAGATTTGAGGCTTGTTTTTCATTCATTTTATTCACCAAAAATGAAATCTTTTTTTTTATTACTTGCACTGTTAAATTCATATACGGTATAATTTCTTCAGAATTATGTTGTCTGATCAGCACGTGGTTTCATAATCATGGTTTGTATGAAACGGTACAGAAGTGCACTGCTAATTGACCTCTGCCTAATTTTGCTTAAATGCAAAAGTTCATATGGTTATTTAGAGATTTTTGTTGAAATTTCAAGAAATATAAATTGTTTTTTGAATTATTTGATTGGGATTGTACTTTATATTTCTGTATAATATCTTTTAGGTTAATATATTTCTGTATAATATAAGACTAGAAAGAGTGAATAATTCACTCTTTTTAATGGACCATATGGACAAAGTATTTCATGCACCACTGCATCAATTATTCAATATATAATTGAGGGATAGAAATTCTTGTGTGTCCAATTTAACCTTTGTTAGCTAGTACTAACCAAACGGGTCAACTCATGCACCTACTCTTAAATTTTGAGTTTTTAAATTTGTGTTTTTTTTTGGTAAAAAATATTACATTTTCAAGTTTTTAAATTCAAATTCAAGTTTCTAACACATGTTTTATTACTTATGCCCTAAGTCCAAAGGTCAAGCACAAATAAATAAGGCAAACAAGACTTATTAAGAATTCGAATTTAAACAATTTGAAATTATATATACTTTTGGTGTTCATTATTCTAGATTTGAAAAAAAAATCAATGGAGAAAGAAAATTTTAAAATAGTATACTTAAAATTTAAATAAAAAAAAGTAATAGTAAAGTCACACACATATATATAACAAGAACCTACCTTATTATCTTCTTTAATAATGACTTTATTTTATTATGTTGTGTAAGGATGAATGTTAAACTTAGGGTGTGCGCGTAAGTTTAATGCTACCATTGACACTGTAGACTTTAGAGTTCCCTATCTGTGTCCTTGTAGGTTGTTAGCTCGGTCGATATGCTCTATTATAGCATTATTTTCTTTGTATTAACACAGTTAAATATATATAATAAGATGGAGAGCTCTTTTAATTAGTTTAACTTATAAAAACAACATACTAATATACACACACACACAAAAAAAAAAAAATTATTATCCATTATGGCTTATCTTCAATCTCTATAATAAAAGATATTGTAAGGAAAATAAGTTATGAACTTTAAATGAAGAATTCATATGTCTCAATTCAGATATACGAAACTTCAATTTATTGGGTGCGAGAGCTAGTGCAACGTATTGGTATTGAATGACTAACAATGTGTTGTTGGAAGATATTGTGTTTCATTAATCTGTCCCTGAGGTACATCTTTATGTCTATTCAATTACCAATAATTGTTGTTGGAAGATTGTGAGCTACCTTGTCTGTCTCATACTCACAGTACTACTGAATCTGATATATACACGGAATTGGAAGAATCATTGGGTGATACGTATTTGTATTGAATGACCATATATTGTTGGAACACCACCAATTTGTTAACTCCATTGTCAAAATAATTAACGAAGGTGTGTGGTTCCTCATGTAGCAGTAAATGGCAGGAATAGTGGTCAAGTAGTTATCGCATCCCTGGATTAGGTGACAAATCCCAAAATAGCTCCATCAGAAATTTTAGAAGCTAGAAAAAATACAATTTTTTTGTGTTTTGATCGAATGTCTCTCAATTCATTAGATATATTAATCTTAGTCACAATACATGATACGGCCACCCACTCAAATTTTTTATGTATAAATTAAAAGTTAAACACAAATTTTCTCATTAAATAAATTATTCTTACAAATGTTTCTTATATTACTACTTCAAAAGAAAAATGATTTCAACCTTTCCACCTTCATTCACAGAAGAAAGACTATTCTGTTAAGCCATAAGATTTTAGATGTGACAGACTACAATTTATTAACAAATTTAAAATCTAATTAAATTTCTTAGTTGTAGTAAAATGATTAGAAAAATACTTGAGCATAAGACAAGAATAATATTCCGCCTTAAATTAAATATGGTAAGTGTATGAAGGAACGGGATCCTATAAATGGAAGAAGCAATAAGGAGCAATGGACAAAAGTTGAAATTTATGTAGATGGTCTGATGGCCGATGGAGCAATTTATTACGTGAAAAGTGAGTACGTACATGGGCATATACTGCATATTCTGAATGCACGTCATCAAGAAGACCTGAAAATATTACTGAAGAATTAAGATGAAATCTTATAAATTAAATGTTCGTCATTCCTAGGTAATTGCTATAATGCAGAAATGCTCTCCTCCCCGTTAACCATTTCTCTCTTGAGAGGAATTCCTCTGGTGGTTGGTTTTTGCGGGAAGTAATAGTAACAAATTCTGGCCCATAATAGATGTTGCAGAGACCTTCTTTTTATTTATTGAAACTGAAATTAATTAGCTTTTTCTTTTAAAAAAATGCAGTACATTAGAGAAATGAAAAAATATATATTAACGCCTAACAAATTACTCATGATTCCCGTGCAATATGCTGAGAGAATCCTACCAATGGGATCAGATTAACAGTTCCCATCTGCATTTCGGTCCCGTGGTGTCTGTTACAGTATCAAAAATGGTTAATGTACACTCATGTAGTGAAAAAGAGAGAGAAACGTAAATGTGATAAAAAAAATTATAGACAAATAAAACATAATTAAAACTTGGATACAGGGGTATCCAAACCCATTTATATAACAAGAAACAACTATGTGACATTCCCATAAACAGCACTACCCTTCTAATTGTTATTTTGTATTAATGCCAAAGGAAGAGCACAAATATAGAATAGCCATTTTGTGACTACCCCATTTATGTAACCAATACCCTAGTTAAGTAGCTATGTAAATATGATAAGTAATATATAATGTGATAAAATGAAATAAATTAAAAAAATGTTAAATAAAGTGAAACAGAAAAAGTATTTTTTAACAAATACCATAAGAAAACTAATTTAACATTTGTCTTCATATTAATCTATTGTACTTTGCATGGACAAATAAAGACGAGCATTAGAACAAAAATGAAAAAGGCATATGATCGATCGATACATACATATACCATGCATGTAAAAGCAAGCATATACCTAATGTATTTATCCTAATTAACCACGTGGCATAGATATATCATGTATAGATAGGCAAGCATAATAAAGAGAAAGATTAAAGTAATAATGATATAATACCCCTATACATTACACATATTGAATGATAAATGTTAATTAATGTTATTAAAATATTAAATGAGAAAAAAAAACTTTTATTGATATACATATGCATTTTTTTAATTATTTTTAAATATACTCTCGTTTGATTTAAAAATATATATATTTTTGGTACTAGCTAGTTAGCATGACTTAATATTTATTAATAGTGTGTTTAGATATACACATAGAATAAATTCATGACCACAAAAATTATAGTGATATCATGAAAAAGAAAAGTAACTATTAAATTTTAGCTTCATAGTGAAAAATTAATTGATTTTTTTCTTATTGTGAAGATTATTTCTAACATACTATAATTGGAGATGTCAGACCTCTCCTTACCAAAATAATATAACTCCTGGTGGAGGGGAAAACCAAAAGGAAAACATTCCATACACCAATCATCTTAAATGACATGTACGACTAGTTGATGGGTCTCTAACTCTTCAACGAGAGAAAGAAGACAAAATTTTAATTGCTTAGTGGGTAATGGCTACTATTATTTTAAATTGGTTAAGGGGTAATGGCTATTATGTTAATTGAATCACATTGCTGGTGTGTTTTGGCTTGATTAAAATGACTTTATTGAAATAAATAGGGTTTAGGACCACAAAATACAATAGCAAAGTTGAAGTCGTGGGATTTTCTGGAAAATCGATTAATTAGCTGAGACTTGTTCATTAATACAATGAAAAAATGTTATGAGAGCATATTTAGTGGTAGATCTTAAATTGAGATCTTAGATTATTTTTTGATAGTTTCCATAGAATCACATAAGATTGAAGATCTCTTAAGATTTCTCTAATTTTTCTTTAGTGGTAGATCTTATTTTGAGATCTTAGGGAGAGAGAAATAGGTAAAAAATTTATTCTTTTTTGAACTATGTGCAGGTCTTAAGGGTTCTTCTACAAGAACTCATTCTCCATGTTGGAGATCTCTTCACCTCCTTTATTGGGAGATCTAGTGAAGATCAGATCTTGAGCTCAAGATCTTTACTCAATATCTAGCGCTAAAGATGCTCTGAGGAGCTGGTTCGTGTAATTTTGATTATGATTGGCATACAAGGAAAGCAAGTCCATCACGATATCTTATATTGAATTTGTGGACAAAGTTGCTCAAATTAATTAGCATTTGAAAGAACTGGCCGCATATCCATGTGGGAGGAGTTACAATTCATCTCGTTGTCAAAAATCAAAAGATATTGTAATTTAATGATTTAAATGACCATGTTTCCCCAAAAACAAAAGGATATTTCCTCTATTTCATAGAGTACTATTTATTTCTTTGAGTAATGTAATTTTTCTTAATACTATCTAGTATTTTGAACAATGCATATCATAGAATAAATATTTTCATATAACTAAAGTTCTTAGCAAATAAATATTTTCAATATATAAATTATATTATAATAAATTAAACTTCATATTTAATAAATATGTTTGAATAAACTATGTTTTAGATTTATAATATATAATTTAAATTGCGATACAAGTTTTTTTCGATTGACAATTTCTTTTAAAATAGTATAAAGATAAAAGAAGGTAAACTGAAAGAGATATATATGTGGTTAGAAAGATCAAGTATATAAATGAAGTTAAAAGGAGATTAGTTTGAGATAGTAGAAAGAGATGTTTTTTCTATCTAATATTTGCAAGAATAATGCGTAAAATGTACATTCAGCATAGAAAGAAAAAAAAGTAATATTGATAATGTCTAATAAAGAAAGTGAAAAAGGTAAGAGTTTTACTTTTTTTTTTCAAATTGTGTATTCTAATTTATAAATATAAGAGTTGATATTTATCATGTATTATAAAGTGAAGATTTATATTTGAAAACTTATTTTTCTAAATAGATTTGATAAAAAAAATACTTTTTTCTGAATAATTTTAATATTAGTTTTTTTACTGATTTTTTTAATATTAGTTTTTAAAAAGTATTATAGTCATTCAATTTGAAAAGTATTGTCTTTTATATGTATAATTATTGTTTGAGAACTATTGTAATATTAAACTAGGGGAAAGAATTAATAATATGCCATTGACTTTGTTGTAAAAAAAATCCAACTCCAAATTTGTGAAGAATTTGAACTGATCGAGTGGTAAGTTTTTTTTGTTGTTGTTGAATAGTTGTAAGATTTTATAACCACTAAGCTATGATTTCTTGATCTTTTGGAAGAAGAAATCTGATCGGTTTCTTCAAAATACTTTCCTTGTCTATAGATCCAAAGCTCCTCGCCCTAATATCTTTCAAACAGAAGACCATAAACGGCATTTTCTCTTAAGCCCATGTTTGGAGAGTATGAGAAACATATAATCCGTTTTGTCTAAGCTCCTCAAAAAGAGAGGAAAAAATAAGGGATTGTTTGGTTTTATAAAATGCGCTATTGCACACTTTACATTTTGGTTGTGAGGGGGAAAAAATTGGGATTTTTCCAGAGAATTTTTTAAGGAAAAAATCATTATCTTTTACTCCAATCCTTTCATACATTTGTCTTTAAACTAATAATCCATACTTCTTAGGCAAAACATTAATTATATAAATTATGATAAATAATTTTATTTAACAAAGTTACACTTTTTTAAGGAACAAAAAAAAATATTTAAAAGGTTAGAATTTAATTATAAATTCATGTAAATATTTAGGTGAGATGATGCTAACAAATGAGGTGTATGTAACGGAAAAAAATATGTAATTATTTTGAGGCAAATACTAATATGTATCCTAAGAATATTGGTTAAAAAAATTAAAGTAAAAATATTTTTATTAGAGGGTAAAAAAAAATTTAACCAATACCCTAAGAGCACATGTTAGCTAAACCCACTCTTTGAAACTAACGTAAATTTTAAAACACAATAACATATGTGAAACAAAAGGGGTTACTCTTTTTTTCGAGAACATGATATTTGCAGTCATTTAATTACAATATCTTTTACAAAGAGAGGAACTCTTATGTCTTAACTCCTCTGCATCTGCAACCAGTTCTATCAAATGCTAATAAATTTTTGCAACTTTGTTCTCGAATTCAATTCTAGATATCGTAACACACTTGCTTTTCTTGTTTCCCAATCAAAATCAAAATCACACGGACCTCCACATAACCCTTCTTCAATTCATTGTGAAAATGACCAAGTCCCAGCTAACTAATTCATTCTCCAGTAAATTCCACAACCTCAACTTTACTGTTCTATATATTGTGGTCCTAAACCCTATTTATCCCAATTATGTCAGTTTAATCAAGTCAAAACACTACATCAATGTGATTCAATTAACATAATAGCCACTACCGTGCATCTATTTTAAAATTTTGTCTTCTTTCTGGTTGAAGATTTTGAGACCCATCAACTACTATTGTAAATTAATGTCATCTTTATTCCTCTTTGATCAAAGTTTCTGAGACAACTTGGCCCATACGTGTAGAAGTAGCACATCACGAAGGTGGTAGAATATTTAATTCTCTGCGATTCTGAATGGAAACTTACACAGTATGGTAGTAACCGGAACTTCATTCTTTTAGTATAATTTGTTTTTTCTGCTAGTACCAAAGGAATCAAAGGAATCAAAGGAATATAAGTAACGCGTCTATGAGAGCATTCTACACAATCTACATGGTGTTTTGTCGTGTAACCAAAAATCCTCACCCTGGCTATGCTATTACCTTTTCGATGAAAGAGCAGCTTCAGGTTACACTTTTTCCCAGAAGACACTCCAATGCTACTAGGGTTTATTTTTGTTTTTTTTAATCACAATACCACAACAAAATACAAGAAATAGTTAGAAGAAAAGGACAACACTAACCAGGTATTATTGAAACCAGACCAATACGTTCTCCAAGCAGAAGGAAGAATATATAGATCCATACAAAGCAGAAAAAAGGTACCATGCAACACAAGACTAACTTTTCTGTTTCCGAGGTCAACGCAGAAGCTATCGTCATCTAGCAAAAACAAATTTACTGAGTGCGTGGTTCCCATTAATCCCTTTTTCAGAGTAGAAAAACAAAACAAAAATTATAGATAAATACCCAATATGCTAATGAACACTCCAGAGATAAAAGTAAAAAAAAAATATAAATTTTATAGATAATATGATTTAACATATAAAAAATAAAATTGTAATATTTTTTAAAACTTTATAATATTTATGATTAGATTCATTGATCACCAATCTCAATTAATTTAATCTCAATTAATTTGAATTAAAAATAACGTTGATTTACGTATTTAAAAAATGAATGTCCATATATATTAAAGAAAACAAGAAGTAGTGAAAAGGGCAAAGGCGTGCTTAACCAAAAACCATTATAAAAATGACAATGCAATTTCAAGGTTACCCAAAATACCAATATTAAAAATATACTGCTTTCAAATTATCCATAGTTCCATACATAATACTACTGGAAGGAAGCCAGAGGGGCATAATACTACATAGTAAACACGAACAAAATAAACTAGTTAATTAAACCTAGGAACAAAAGCCCTAATGATTAATAAGTTTCTAATTGAAAGACCAGACCAACATAGAAAAGACAGGTTCAACAACCTGACTACATACACAACTAGCATTGAGCTGCAGACACTGGAAATGTCAACTAATTAAGCATTTTGCATTCTGATTGCGAAAGCATTAAGAAGCTCTTGGTACTGAAAAACATCTTCAACGACACAGTTCTCTGCATTACTCATCATGATTTGTTCATTCCCCATAGCCATGCTATTAAACCCATTAAAGGTGTCCAATTGCTGCATGGGAAAACCTGGATCAGAAGAAATAACACCAAGACTCTCGTTCTTCGGAAACCCTTTTTTCATGTCATCATCATAGTATTGTTGCGCGGTGGAAACAAGCGTTGATTCAGAAACAAGTGGAGGGAGAAGAAGCGACTCCTCCTGAGGATTGCGAAAAGTAGTCTCGCATTTATTAGGCTTCGTTCTAGGCAAAAACTTGTTAACTATCTCCTCCAACAACCCCGAATCCGAAGACTCACGAGAGAAAAAACCATCACCATCATCACCTTTTTCTGCATAATTAGTTCCACAAGTGGGAAACGTGTTCATCTTAACAGACAAAGAGCCTCCACAAGAATTATTCACCGAATAACTAGGAGGAGCAAGAGAAGAAGAAGAAACAGGTAACAATGAAAAAGTAGAAGCACTCTTGTTGTAAAACTGGTCGTGTAAGTTCTGAGTGGAAGAAGAAGAAAGCAAAGAAGGGTTAGAGTGAATGAGGTCATGAAAGAGAAGCATGTTGAGAGAAGAAGCAGAAGAAGAAGGGTTTCGAGGGGCTGAAAAGTCAACGGAGTGAGGGTGGTCAAAACAAGCGTTGGAACCGGCTATGTGGCGGTTACGGTGGTGATTGAAGAGAGAGTGTTTGTGAAAGTTGTTGTTGTTGTTGAAGTTAGGGAACAAGTGTTCGGTGGTGGCGGAAGAAGGTTGCGGAGAAGTTGGGTAAACGAAGTTGGTGCGAGCTTTGAGACCCCTCATGGCTCTAGCAGCGCAGTCGTAGGCGCAAGCGGCTTCCTCCGCCGTGTCGAAGGTTCCCAGCCACCGCCGCTCCTTCGACTGAGGGTCCCTTATCTCCGCCGCGTAACGCCCCCACGGCCTGCGCCTCACGCCGCGGTACCTCATCGCTCCGCCGCCGCCACCCCCGCCGTCTTCTCTTAAAGCCCTCTTGTTCACGGTAGAGGTCCTTTTTGGGTTGTCGGCGACGACTCCTCCGTCGCCTTTCGAGTCGGGTCCGATAATCGGAGCCACCCCATTGAGACGACTCATTGCTTCCTCCATGTGTTTTTTTTCTTTTGTGTGTGATAAAATAGAAAACCAAAAATACTAAAATAGTAACAGTAGTGATACTTTGTGAAGGGAGAAAATAGGTGTTTTGGTTAAGGTGTGTTGTTGCCTTGAATTTGGTGCGTTTTGGTCATATTTATAGAGGGGCTTATGTGTGAGGGAGAGTTATTGCACAAGGCAACATACATGAAGATGTATTGTAGATCTAGTTTTTTTCTTTTTTTTTTTTTATCTTGTTTTCTTGGTGGGATATTGGGAAAGTGATTGATTTAATCATGCATGTCTAACACAAAAATCGATATACTATAAGATGAGAAAAACAAAAACAATGGGACAAATCTATAAATATACCTGACTTCTTATTCCTATTTTTTTTCTTCTGATTATTGGTACTCAAGTTATTACTATTATTTATTGTTGGGCCATGCTACTGACTACTCCAAAATAAAATATACTAGTGATTAAATAAAATATTCAATGTATTAGGAATTTAGGATATGCTTTTATAATTAACTACTTTTAGTTACTTAAGTATGGTATTAAATAATATTTACTTTTATGCCTTTGAGTTTCTTCTATAAATTACCATTATTAATAAGTAGTAACATTATTTATAAGAGTAACTAGCTAGTACATCATAATGCATATCATACATTTTACAAGTTTATAACATTATTGCTTTCCTTTGGTTTTTTTTATCACTTTATTAACTTACCACATACTTCAATTAAAAAAAAGCTTATTACATACTTCTCGCGCCTTTTATATCATCTCTTTTTTTATTGCATCCACCAACTCTTTTTTTATTGTATAAATATTTAAATAAAAAAATATATAAATACAATTTGTCAACTTATAAGGACGTGCTATGATCCAACCTTTAATTCATTGCTTATGGTTCTTTAATTTGTTGATAGTATACACTCACCCATATCAAGACTTTAAGATTATTTAAGCTAGGGATATAGATCGAACTAGAGTATTATGCGTTTGATAGTTAGCCATACTTATTACAAGTTCTTAAAAAATCTTAGTTTAAGTACTACCAATTAAATTACATTTTTTTTTTAAAATCTCCTCGGTCAAGATATTCAAGTTATAAATATATAGAGTGAAATATTAATAATACATTATTTAACACATTATTTTGAATATATTTATTTTTGTTATATTATTATTATTTAATTAAAAGTTGAACGTTTATGTCTCCTTTCTTTTTGTCATTGTTTTTTTATTAGTTTGATGGTAATAACTAGTTAATAAAGTACAATAACATGCTTTTAATATCAATGATTGACTTTCACAAATTAATATAAGATTTTTTAATATATTTTATCTCATGCTTTTCAAATAATTTTTTAACAATATTATCTATCTCGTTTTACTTTAAATCAAACATACTTAATTATAAAATTCTTGAATAATGAATTACTAAAAAATATATACATCTTGTTGATATAAATAATATTAATTTATTTATTTATATTATTTTTAATTATACAATCTCATATATATATATATATATATATATATATATATATATATATATAATTTCATCTCTCTCATTCATTCAAATGTGATTCGATCCAAATGTTAAAAAAAAATCTTCGAAAGCCTGCATCATGTGCATACATGACAGGATGATAATGTCTTCTTTGTCTGTCCTTGATCGCATTATACAGTGTTCTATGAAGCAGGCATGGATATATAGCTTTCTTAGATATCATACTTTTCAAAAGAAAATTACTAACCTTTATGCCCAATGAACCTTTCGTATCTGTATTTTAATAACTATGCATAGTGTTGCCGGACCACTACATCGTCCTACAAGCGAAGAAGACTTTTAAACGCCACTATTGCCCAACCCCACTTGTGTGGCATTCTTTACCTCGTTGAATCAGTTTAATAAACATATAAACGAAATTAATAAACATATCATATTAATACGTACATTTTTAACGACTGATTCAATTAAATTAACTATTTTATCATTCTAAGTTAATGTATATTTTTAAAAATAATTACACAAATTATGACAAAAATAAATACATTCAATTAATTGACAAAATTATAATTCCAAAGGATTACTCAAATGTAGCAAGATAATGTGTTGTACGATGAAGATCAAGTTTATAGTAGTATTTGTTTATTTATCTTTGACTGAAGTAAGTGTAAGTCTTTTGGTAAATACTAACTAGTAATAAAACACTTGTTAAGAAACTAAAAAAATATATTATACACATAAAATTATGTCTTTCATAAGTTTTTTTTAATATTTTCTTATACTATTTTTGAAAATTTTTAATCAGTCTATTTTGTTTGTTTGTAAGTGTTGTTTAAGTTAAGAGGAAGTTTTTCTTGATTTGTATTGGGATATCATGTTCTTTCCTAAAAGTTTTCAACATCAAAACAAATTGACAAAATTATTCAAATAAAATAGTTAGAAAGTATAACAAATTTATTTTAAGTATTTAGGTGAAATACCAATAAATGAAGATATTATTGGGATAAATAATTAATACTTTCTTGCTTTTTTAAAATAAATTTAAAATGTAAAGTAATATGCTACCACTATAAGATAGAAAGTGGAAGAATTTAATATATTTTATAAATGTCTTAAATTTTTAAAAGAAAAAAGTACTAGTAGTACTATTTTATAGTAATTTCTTAGAAAATACTACTACTATTATTACTCCGTTTTTCTATTAATTAAATTTTATGGAAGTGGCCAATGGAGAGGTGGTGATTTGTGCAACTAATTGCAGTCCATAAATAATTATTGCCTTCTGCTATTCCCAAAACTGTGAGAAATGAAACAATTCTGGGACGATGGGGGAATAAATCGCATTGCCTTTTTGGGTCGTGTAAACGTTATGATTGGAGATTTTAATGAAACTGGAGTAAGTAATTATAGTTTCCTTCCTACCTCTCACGAAACTGAAAAATAAAAATAAAAATAAAATAATCAAATCAAATACTACTACTACCATACACAATCCAAAATTTTCAAGCACGAAGGTGATAAAGCTGTTTTTCAGCTAGCTTTTATTTAATAAAAAATAATTTGATTGGAATTGAAGTTGGAGGTGAAGTGTTGTGATCGATTTTCATTCTGAATTATTACACTGGCGGCGCTCATAAGTTGTTCCTGCCACTTTGGTTTATGCATGTTTAGGCTATTATTTATAACTTTCCAGTTTCCACTTATTTTGCCTGTTGGGTAAGGTTGATTATGCAAGTGTCGATACATTTGCTTATTGATCCTGCGTTACTTATGTTGTGGTTGAAATTAAAACCAGGAATTTAAAATCACATGGATTTGTCTGATCCACGGGGGTTTAAAGATTAGGTTCCGTTGGTAGCTAGAAACTGACATAAACATTGGTTGTACGTACCATTCGACTCAGGCGAAGAGGACAAAAATAAAGGTGCATGGCAAGCCACAAAGAGAGAGAGGCTCTACCCACCCATCGCTCACTCTTTGTCTGGTTTACAAAAGAAAATAAAAAGAAAGAAAACTGAAAGAAAAATAAATAAAAAATAAGATGATTTTTTTATTGTTTGTTATAAAAAAAATAAAAAGAAAAAAATGATTTTTTCCCTTTATTTGACTGTATAAAAAATAAAAATAAAAACAAATATATCAAAAAAACATGAATACTCTTAAACAAAATTATTTACAAATAAAGTTAAAAAAAAGAATTAGAAAATGAAAAATAAAATTATTTCACTAACTAAGTTAAAATAACATGAAAAATAAAAGTAAGCTTATAAAAAAATATAAAAACTATTGCAGAAGTAAAGATAAGAGAAAATGAAAAGAAATACGTCAAACAGAAACAAAGTATCACCCGTGTAAAAGCAAAAACAATAAATAATAAAGAAAACATGAAAGAAACTAAATAATTAGAATGAAGGTCTTTTTGGTTTTTCATATATAATTTTTTTTCTTTTCTATTTGGACAGAAATAATTTTTAAAATGTGATTTACATCACCCATTTTTTCTCTTTCATTTTTACTAGAAACGAATAAAAAAATAAAATAGAATTTAATCTTTTCTTTCCTTTATTTTCTTTTCTTTGATTTTTCTGTCTTTTCAAACGAAGCCTCAAATTTTGACTAAATTTCTTAACCTTAACTTGCTAACCTTGCATTACAACTAATTTGTTTCTTTTTCAAATTAGTGCTTTTATCCAATTTACCATGAATTACATATTTAGTGCATGTTTGAGTATCCATTCATCAAAATTGAAACGGTGTTTCCAAAAGTATTTTTTCTCTTTCTTTTTCGTATCGTACATCGATTTGTTTTTTAATTCATGTCACCGCAACCAGAAATGAATAACAAATGTAGCCTTACTGAATTTTAAAAAAATAACTATCACAAATATTATTAGAGAAGTATATTATTTTTTAAAATTAAAAGATGATTTAATTTATGTATATTATCAATATAAAATAATTTATACTATCAATCAATTATAAATTAATGTTTGTATATCTTTCAGGATAATAATTATAAAAGTAAAAAAATCATATACATCAATTTATAATTTAATGATAGCGAAAAAATTCTTTACATATTTGGTGCATATACTTCTTTAAAATATTGTTTAATGTTTAGATTTTACTTAATAACTTTTATATTAATTTTTTTAAAAGATATCCTTACGATTGAGTTAATTAAGTTTTTATTAGATAAAAAATTGTCAAATGTCAACTTATGTCTTTTACTTTATGACGCAAATTGGCAGATAACAATTTTTTTTTATAATAAATCTATGCAATGCAACTATAATTAATGATAAATAATATTTAAGGTCCACCTATTTTATAAGGCCCAACAATAATCAATTATTTATAATAAATCTAGAATAAAAACGATTTGAGCTATAAAGGTTTAAAAGTAAGACAATTTGATGAAGTTTAAAATATTTTATTAAGGAGGAAGAAAATTAGGGATTTTTTAATTTTCCATGAAATATGATATTTTGATTCATATGTTTTAAGTGAAATAGGATTTAAATAATTTAATATGTATATTTTATTAGTAAATATAGTCCACCCGCATTTTTAGGATTTTAATTCAAATCTTGTGTTTTGTAATTGATATTGACACTATAATGTTTACTTACTGTTATGTTATGTCTAATTTGTCTCGTCAGTTAATTATGTTAAATATTGAATGAACATGTTGAAGTAAATGACATGATTGTAAATGGATAAAAAAAATTAAAGAATTTAATTAGTACAATTCAAACAATAAATAAAAATTACAAAATCATGGTACTTAATAATATTATTTGAATAAGTTACATAAACTTTGGACATATTATATGTACATTTCCTCATTTCCTCTTTTAAAATGTATTTTTTTTACCCCTAATCAAATCCATTAAATAACTTTTGTGAGTTTGTGAGTGTATATGTGAAAGATTGAAATTACACTTCAAAGTTATGAAATATCTCATTTTGTTGCTCTCTTACATGTTTTGAAATCCCTAAATTAGAAATCTCAAAATATGTTCCACTAGGATTTGAGTTCTCTCTCGGATTTGATGACCATCATCTTTGTATACTAGGATTTTGATGGCCATCGTATGCATCAGCTTGGGTTTTCAACAATTGTGTTTGATTCGAATTGATTGGTGTTGGTTTGACTTCAATTGTTGGTGGCACAATTAATCACAAGCGTATGAAAAAATCAAACAAAATATGAAGAAATCAATTTGGCCAACATAAATCAAACAAAAACTAATAAAGACATGAATAATCCTTAAAATATATGATTTAAATTATTGGTGGGGAGAAGATATAAGTATTTTTGTCATAAAAATTATCTTAATGGATTACGTGACTAATATATGACTATTCTGGATAAATGAAATTAATTGGAGAAGAGATGCTAATATAATTGGAATTTTAAAATAATAGGTATTGATGTAGAGTTAATTATGAAAGAAATACATATGTAATATTTTAAAATTTGAGGAAATATTTATGTATATGGTGCTACTATTATTTTTGAAATTGACTACAAATTGATAGTGGACAATATCGATTCGAAAAGGTTTCATGATTTAGAAGCTGGTTGCATCTTAAGGAATTATCATGCATTTATTTTAGCTCTTCAAAACTCTTTTATGCGGTTCACACGTAAGTAAACCAATCAAATTGTTTATAGTTTCTTTTATTTATAGGAATTAAATATAATTAGGAGATTTATACTATTTACATATCCGACTCAACCAATTGTTTAGATTTCCTTGATAAATTGTTTATAATTTAACTGGGGCATTCAGATTTATTTCTTGTCAATAAACTTTTGATTTTAGTTGTATTTACTTTGAATATCTTATTTTTCGTGAGATAATATAAGTCCTTTATTCTTAGAAAAATAACAAAATGTAATAAAAATTAATATAAAGAAATTTCATGATGTTGCAAAACAATATAGTAATTGTCGGTGCTTGGCTGGTGAGGGACCGAGGGATATCATCCGTTGTAGTAATCAATTCTTCTAATAATAGATTGAAATCATTTGTCATCTTTCGTGGACGTCCTTGTCTTCACAAACTATAATCTGTACAAAAAGAAGAAACCTAATAAAATGACGAAGTACCATTTAATATATAGACGCACAAGGTTGTGGTATAATTGTAGTTTGGCATGACATGCATGATTCTGGATTTCGAAACTAGGTCTGCGTATATCCTTCCCTATTGCAAACCACAACCATGCATTGTTATCTTCCTCCCTTTATTACTACACTTTTCACCTAAATTCTTCCTCTCCGACGAAGGGAAGTTAAAGAACCCTCTGCCACGGAAGAAGCCCTACCATAGTTTTAATTAATCATATAAATAACGACACCTAATAGTCTATTACGGGTGCTTATAACATGCACGATTTGTAATTGATTGAGCCGGATTTGTGTTTTAAAAACTTGGCGTCTTTTTTGGTTGATTTCGAACTGCTTGTCGGGTGTAGGTGCAATCTAACTTGATGCATTAATAATACGTACGTTAAGTTATAGTTGATTTTTTTAGTAAACTAGTGATAAATTATAGTAGTAATACCTTAAACATGATATTTTCGGAAGAAAATACATTTACTTTAGAAGCATTTCTTTGATATTACGTCATATTTGAAAGAGTTTACTTATAACTCGTTTACACTTATTTTATGACAAATACATTGTATAAATATTTGAAATAACTTATGATATGGGCATAAATTGTTTTTGAATTGTTTCAATAAGTTCTATAAATAGTTTTATGAAATAGCTTATATATAGCTACATAAAAACAATTTAAATCAAAGTTTTTCTTCAATCATAAAAACAACTTATAATCCATTAGTACTTTATGTAATAAGTAATTGTTTAATGAAATATTAACTAAGTTATTTATCAAAAGCACCTTTATTCAGCTTTATAATTTTGAATTATATACCAGCAAATATTAGTCCAGTACACAATGATAAATCACCATATAAATCTCATCTCCGAAAAGATAGGTCCTTATTTAGTGCCAAATTGAATGTCTTTGAACTAGGATAACTTGTATGTTGGATAGGTGTGAAACTTTGGGCGAAAAAATAACCTGTATAGAATATAAATTTAACAAATATATCAATAATAATCAAGTCTAACTTATTTAATTAAATAATATTAGACTATATTCATCACACTATATTATTCAAATCATTTAACACATACAGTCATAAATTAAAACTTAAAAAATATTATTTAGAACAATAGTAAATATACCACTGCACAATATTCAACACGCATAAGATATGATAAAATAATATATTTTATATCACATCACCAAGTGTTGGAGAACTTGTTTTACAGTTTTAGGGTGCTTGCATGGCAATCTTTTTCTATTATTTATCATGAGATAAGATTTTCACTTCTCCAAAAACTTTACGAGTCTCTCTTTCCTTATTTTTATAGCAATAAAAGTTATATAGTCTACTATTTTGGCCAATGTCTTTTATGACCTTTTTTAAACTTATAAATTATTATTATTATTTTAGTCAGTGGTATATCAATATTTTCGGATATATATTTATTATGTATCAAATTATTTTTAAATTTTATAATTATTTGAATGTCATAAACTATGTTATTTTTTAGATATAGTTATATAACATTTTTTTAAAAGTATCAAAGTTTAACGCTTATTTTTATTTATTTCTCTTAAGTTAAACTTCTTTATTTTTGTCTATTTCTACTTCTTTTATCAAACACCTATGAGATATATCAAACTGGAAAAGCAATCAATTAAGTGTAGATATTATGCATGATACATATCTCTTTTCATGTCACCTCAATCATGTCCACAAGCTCGATTACAACTATTTACAAGCACAGCTGCTGTGTCACATAGAATTCAATGCGCAATTTACAAAGACACCATTCCTCTAAAATTTGATTTTGGAGTATGGAGACTCCCTCCTTTATCCGGTCATTTCGAATACAGGTCAAAAATTTAACTGTCTTTCATGACAATGCAAACCTTTTTGGCACAAAAACATCAATGATGACAATTACACACACACAATAAAATAATTAATAAATAAAAGGAAAAATCGACCGTGGAAGGAATTAAAATGACGGTTCTTTGGTGAAGAACTGAGGGAGCACGAAGGAGCAACAAGAGAGTAAGTATTCCAAAAGAAGACAAGAATGGATTTCTCACGACAAGCAGAAGCAGAAATCCAGAGTCAGATAATAAATAAAATCCATCAGAATCAATAGAAGGACACAATTTTCTAACCTTGATGGGAATTAAATTTAAATAAACTGTTTTCCTTATTGATAAAAGAAAAGAGGATTTTATGGGTGTAAGATTAAAACATTATCAGGTTAGATGTATTTTTTATCCATATTAATTATTAATTTTTATTAATAAAAAATTAAATTCATATTTTCTTTTTTTATTATCAAATTAATCTTATAATTCCTAAATATTAGTTGTATAAAACCTTTCTTATTTGTTGAATTTAGGTACGCGGTGTAATTTTGTTTTTCAAACATTGTCTAAATTAATCGTACGAACGATATATATATTTCGATAACCTCGTAGTATATTTCTATTATAGACAATCTTTCTCACATCGAATCCGCTGTGTACACTGTATAGTAATTGAAACGCGTTTTATTTAAAAATAATAATAATATAGGTAGAGCTACAAAAGGGAAATTAAAGGGGGTGGATATCCTGGAATCAGTGGAATCAGGAATGTAATGAATCCACTGTAAGATGCACCAAAAGTCTTAACGGTTCCTCCTACTTTGTGCTGTGAGCTATGGTTTTACACGCAACAAGGCAACACTCTCAAAAACGTGTGCGTACATCTTTTATGTATAACAGTATAAGATGGACAAATAACTCAATATTAAATAAATGAATTTAGGGTATTTTTAGTTTGGCATTTGAACATTCAAATTGAGGTTTGATTTTCAATGAAAGTTGCACCTATTTATTTGATAAATGTTATTTTGATTGAGTTGAACGGGATTTTTACTTAAAACTAAAATTGAGTCTAAAATTAATCTCATGTTTTCTTCATTCAACATTAAAAACTTCAAATATAAATTAAGTTATATTAAATCTACTTTTAACAAAACTTTAAATTTATAAAATTAAGTTGAACCAAATTTTATTTTTTAAATTATAATCCGAACACACACTTGCAACTAAAACCATTTGGATTTGCAATTTGCAATTGCGTGCCACGGCTCCTATACACACACACACACACATATATATATATATATATATATATATACACCAATAATTATGATACCATTTTGCTGTCTCTATTTCTATCTCTATCGGACAGCTTTTCATTAAAATCCTTCTGTTCCTGATGCTTACCAACGCTGCTGTGAAATCTACTTTTGCATTTTTCCTTCTGAGGTTGGGGCCAGTAGAAAACTCCAGACATGGAGGACACGTTTTATCAGACATGGCTCAGGCATATCTTGTTGCTTATATCTTTTGCCAGATGAACTAGATACGCTCTTTTCATTTTCCTTCGCGTGTATTTTTTATATTTTAATTCTTCATTTATAATTTATAGTGAAAAAGTATGAAATGAACGATTAAATAAGATAGAATTTACACTTTTATATTTCATTTTTATTTATTTATATCTCAATTCATTTTTATTTCATTTCATTCTACTAAACACTATATAAATAATTTTTTCTCAACATTTTACATTCTAAATGTAATTCCTCCATCTAAACGAATTTCCAAATATACAAATATTCATCCCATACATTGTACAACTCGTCTACAAATAATAGCTTTTACATCTATTCTTCACACCTTTGTCGAATACGCAAGACACTAATTTTTTATTTCTTAAGAAATGTTAGCATAATTAGTTAAGAATGTGTGTTTAAAGAACATTCATAACATATCTTTTATTGTTTTTACGCTGCAACAATAGATTGAAGGGGGGAAATTAATTAACAAATTGAGAAAATAAAAAAGTTGAAATCGTGTTTCGCCAAGTGCACGCTTAATGGGGGCAGGAACAGGGATTGAGACTTGAGAGTTGATAGTTGATAGTGTTTCCAACTTTCCATTAATATCGAATGACTAGAGAGGGAGACAAGAATGCAGAGTATAAATGTCATTGTCAGTCAATTTACAAATTGACACACCAAGATTCAGTAATGTAAGCCATGAAATATACAGTATATAGTATACACACAAATTGGTATCATGTTGACCTGTTAAGTGGATCACTTCGTGCATGTTTGGAAACATTTGTAAGATCAAAACTAAATTTGATCAATAGATTAAGTGTGTGTTTGTGAGGAAGTTGGGACGTGTTCTAAAATACCAAAAAGTGCCACTATGTGAAAAGTAGGTGATTTACTTTCGGATGAACGTCGTTGCTTTGAGAAAGACGATAAAACAAAACACATATTAAGTTTCTTATTTTTTTTTTCAATTTATTTTGCATTGAAACTGTTAGATTAACTTTGAATGTGCATCACAACAATAATAACGGAAAAACAAACATGCTCATGATATGCAAAATTTTAGTGTTCAAACAAATGAATGAAAATAAATTTAGATGAATTTGGAGGATTGATATAACTTAAAAAAGCATTATATACATATCATTCGATATAACTTTAAGTTTTCACTCTAATATTTTAATATTTGTTAGAAATTTAATAAAGTTAGATACATATATTCTTCCGATATGTTTTTTTATTACATTAGAGGGATTTTTTTTCCTATAAATATCAAATATGAATATTATACCACAAATACTAAAAGGCATTAGTAGAACAATCATTTAATGTTCCACCAAGCATACAAGTCATTGACAAGTATCACATTATAGTATGAATCAAGCATAAATATTCAACGTGTAAAGGATAAAAGTAAAAAAAAAAAGACTAAAAACAAAATTTACTAATTTTAAATAGACTAAAAATATATTTAAATTTATCATATCTATTGTCCATTGCTCCAAATCTTCATCTCACCCAAATCATAAATGCGTTTTTCTTTTCTTTTGTATTTTTTTAAGTATTCTTTATCACTCTTCCCTAGGCTCAACTTTCAAGGTTAAAATAACATGATTGTCTTATATGGCGACCTTTGTTTGCTCCTATACTATATACCTCTTCGTGATCCAAAAATATCCAAGCTATCCTATAAGTCTATAACATGCTATCTCTGTTACCCCCGAACAAAACAAAAGCTTGCCATTCTGCCGCCACCACTGTTTTGGTCGTCACTGCGATGTATGCTGATACCTTCTTCAGTTCTTCTATCTCTGATTTGCCAAATCTTCAATTCATTATTATTTGAGTTTCAATGAGACACGGCAACTTTGGTCACCTGACTTATTTATATCGTGAGTAAGATTATTTTACGCGGGTTTACGCATTATAAACTGTTAATAAATAGAATATACTAATAATTAAGAGTTTGGTTTATTTTTATTAACGTATTTTTTACATCAACAGAAAATAAATTATTAATGTAAATATAATGAATTTCATATGAATGAATTTCCATGATAGTGTCCAATATTATTTTCAACATATTAGACCTATTTTTTTTTTAGTTTTTAATTATATTATCAGTATGAAAGACTTGATTTATCCATTACTAATCTTTTGGTAAAAAATTCCGAACCATCTTTATAAAATCTTTTTTTCAAATTTTTTTCTTTCGATAAAACTCAAATTCAATTCTTTACTAACAAACTCAATTCAATAAAAATTCTGGACATTTTTTATGGAAGAAATAGATTGAAAGAACCACAAATCCTCTTAATTATTTATCTTCCACTTAAATACATTTTTCATTCTTATAATTTAATATTTTTACATTTTTATCCTTATAATTTTTTATTTTAATTCTTATAAAATATGCTTTTTTATTTTTCATTTTCAGAGCTTCTTAAGTTATTATGAACAATAAATTTTTTATATAAAATATTTTAAAGATAAAAAATAAAACAAATACATTATAAAAAAACTAAAATAAAATAAATTTATAAAAACAAAAATAAAAATAAAAAAACTAAATTATAGGGAAAAAATATTTAAACATTTATCTCTTCTACTCGAGAGGTGTGATGCTGTAGAAAAATTAGACCCAACTCAGTTTACACTCACTTTAATGACTTATTGGTAAAGCTGTTTTTATAATCTATATCAATGTGTCATAACTTAACAATAATAAAAACTAAAATGAAACATTTTTTATAAGAAACGAAATAGATTTTTTTAAAAGAATTAAAAAAAATTACAGAAAAAACAACAATAGTTCTATATTATGATAAATTAAAATTTATCTACGCAAAAAAATCATACGTAGTATTTCCTTTTGTAAATTTTATCAATCGTTAGCATGATTAAGAAAATTAAGGGAGGAAAAACGATAATGTTATAAGATTGATAGATAGAGATTTGATAGTAAAATCTTTGGATGAGACTAGTATCACCATGCCTGTCGGTTTCAGTTTCAGAATTCAAATAATGCGGAAAAAAAAAAGTGCTTTCTCGAAACTATAACTGTGACAATGACCTACTTTTATCTCCGCAGTATACTATCTATCTCTTCTACTGCTAGCACCCCCCTTCTACCTCGTGGGTTTCAGAAATACGATCGAGCTTTATGATGCGACATTATGCAAGTTTTTTATTTGAATAAATTGAGTTTCTCACTTTCTCTTTATAATACTTTTAATTAATAATATTTTTATTTATGAAATAAATAAAATTCTAAGTTTTTTATTATTTTAAAGATACTAAACACATATTACTATTTTTCTACATGACACTTACTTTATAAAACATTAAAATAAATAATGAACACGTTTTAAAAATATATATAGAATGAACAAAGAAATCGATCGAGATATAACCGAAGTGGCACTCCATAAAATAAAACAAACATAAAAAGTGTTTGGTAATGTAAAATGAAATGAAAATGATAGTTGAATATAAAAATGTAAGTCTCACTTTATTTTAGAGAATTTACATGATATCAAACCAAAAAAAAAATCTCTAAATAAAAAATAAAAAATTTATCTTAAAATATTATATTATTATCAAATTCTAATAAATTAAAATATTATATTTAATTAGTTTTTTATATATAATATTCACATTATAATTTAAATTTAGAATCTCATACATTTTACTTTAAATCTCTTATTACTAGACTAATTCTAGTAATTATTTATTTAATAAGTGAATGACTAATTAAGAAACTCATTTATTTTTTATTCAATATGTAAAATTAAATTAAATTAAAATAAATAATTTTTTAAGTAATACGATAATCACAAGTTAAAAGAATTTATCATATTTCTTCTTCAGAATTTCATAATTTACATATTAATGTATAATGTTAAATTGACGTGCATTTCTTCATATTTCTTTGCATACCAGTAAAGAATTTCTTTTGCATGAGACCCAAATTAAATTTAAGAACTTCTACGCCATGTCTTTTTTACCAAGCTGAAGAAATTCGTATGTTTCTACACACTTCTCTCTTCTCCTTTCCATTCCACTTCGCTGCTTCCAAACCGACCCTTAGCTGGATCTATTTTTAACACAAAGATTGTACATAAAAAAATGACGAAGAATCCTCCCGCAGGACATGATACATATGATACATAGAGGTTGTTTAATACTAATACTATAGTAATAAGATGGTCCATTGAAGTACAAGCTATCTAATAAAGGGAATTTTTTTTTCTTTTATAACAAAAGATAGTAAGCACCTATAAGATAAATATTTCTTTTTTAACATCATTTATTTCATATCCAATGATTAATTAAGATTTAAATTCTGGGTCACTTGATTAAAAAACATAAATTATTATCATTTGTATTAATCATTGTTGGTTAGTATTTACTTTAGTAATAAAATTGTCTGATGCACTCAACCAATTTTTAAGAAACGAATTTTGAATAGTATTTACTTCAGTAATAAAATTTTACTTCTACAAAATTACTGTACATTTCAACTCGAAATACACTAACATTATAAAATTCTTAATTTCTTCAGACAAAAAAAAATAATTTTACATTTATTCATAGATTGATTATCGATTAATTGATTCAATTTACATTTGAAAAATCTAAAATTTGGAGAACGCTGCATATGTTTTTTTAATCAGCAACGCTGCATATAAATATGGGTTGAACTTTTGATAGTGAGAACTGCGAATCAATAAGGTGGATGGGCTGTGAACTTATGGGCTTAATTGTTGGGTCAGACATGAAGTAGTCAAAGGCCTGTATACACTTGAATCGATCCAATTGAATACAGATTCGGATTTTGCTTCCTGCAACTCCTCTTGTTACTTCCTGCACCTCAAATAATTTGAAAAAATAGGTGAACGGACAAATATGTTCTCACCCCCATTAACTTAACCTAGCTTCTTCTTTTCTTTTGTGCCTCCATTTCCCCCCTTCTTTGCCACCCTGCACCCTCGCGCCTCCATTGGCTTCTTGCATTTCCATTTTCTTGTGGTTGTTTATGAGTTAATATTTGTGCAAGATAACCTTCCACATTTTTTCCAAGTAAATTGTTACTTTTCGTTCTTTCCCCCTTTTTTATGTTTTGTAATATATCTGGATAGCTTGACCCAGTTTGTGTTTTGTTGTATCTAGATCAAGCTATCCGTAATTGGACCATGAATGTTCCTTTATCAATTTTTTAAAATATTTTATTTAAGTTTTATGGATTTTGATTTGGTGGTTTATGAATCAAGCTATCCATAATTGGGCAATGGAATCCAAAAATGTAATCCAAATTGCATGTCTGTAATGTTTTCTAATGTTACGGATCATACAATCTGGATAACATTTTGGGATTCCATTGGCCAATTACGGATTAGTTGATCTATAGTAATGATTGTCAATTTGGAAATTTGTTTCAGATTGGTTGATCTATAATTTAGTGTAATATTACAGATCAGTCAATCAAGAACAGATTTTTGGATTGACAATCATTACTACTGATTAACTTATCTGTAATTTTATCAAACAAAATGGAATTGAGTTGTAGTTTTAAAAAAGTATTTAGCAACCCAACTATTATAAATCATTGCACTATTTTAATTTAAGTTTTAAGTGTAGTTACATCTTATAAAACAAATGACATCAACTGTATAGAATATCTATTTTTACAGTAGTTATTATAAAAAAAAAGGTTACCCTTTTGATGTATCTGACCTTAATATGCCAATGTACAATATTTTCAAACTATTACAAACAAAAACAAAACACAAAATAATTACTTTTGTAGTTATGAATGCTTTGCTACAATTGGCAATTTTTCCAGTCTTTTGTTCGTAATTTTTATGAACATCTTCATCTATTCTAATGTCATTATCCATGTCAACCTTCATTTGACATCTTCCTCACATAATCTTCTTCCATATAAACCTTTCAAAAGCAACAAAAATAAGTCAATGAACAAAAACTATCCAACATATTCAAACCAATTTATAATTAATAACTAAAATTAATATAAATACCCTAAACCAAACTTACAGTTAAGGCAATGAAATGAGAAAAAAGTTAAACCAAATCGACTAATTCAGAACTTCAAAACATTAATTTTGGATTAGTCTGTCCGGAATTCATGTTTTGAAGTTCTGGATTAGTTGATTTGGAAAACAATAAACTCAAAATGGATAAAACAATCCATAATTATTAGTGCACAATTCTAGATTGATTGATCTCGACTAATAAATAATTACACATAATTTATGGATCAATAAATTTGTACTTGTATAAGAACAAATCCGGATTATCCAATCCAAAAATATGTTATATTTTCAGATTAATTGAGCCGGTACTATTATTTCACCATTTTGGATTCATTGATCCAGATTTGTATAACAACAATTTTGGATTGTCTTATCCAAATTTATGATACTTTTATGGATTTAATTTTGGATTTGTTGATTAAGACATATACTTAAACTTTGTTTTCTAAAAAAAAATTATGGATAACTCAATTCGGTTATAGTAATTCAACACAAAAAGTATAAACAATACAATACTCAACTCACTTGTGCAAGTGAACCTGCCCATGAAATGTGGGGAAGTGAACAAGATATTGTTTCAGGCATGGAGAAGTGAGGAAAATAACTTATGGACAAGTGAGGAAGACAAGGTTACTGTGGTCATTTTGAAAAATTGGGAGGTGCAGTAAGCAAACAGGAAGGTGTAGGAAGCAAATGACTAAATTTGGACAAAAACAATTGAATCCAGAGTTACGGACATGCTTAGCATGAGTGTGCAAAAAATGTGGTGAGTTTCATTAATTATGAAGTTCCTTTATTTCACATTATTTGAATTTTAAAATAATATATACAAATTAATAAAGTCATTAATTAATTAAATTGTTATAACGAATGACTTTTTTAAAGCTAAAATATATATCTTCATTAAAAGAGTTAAAATGTAATATTTGAATTGCTTAGTATTTAAGTGAAATATTAATAAAATAAAAATACTTTTGAAAAATAATTGATCTATTATTGATTGATAGAAAATATTTTTGAGAGTATTTATTATCATTCCTTTTATCATTCCTTTGTCTATTATCACTTGATTTAACTACTCCGTCTCTTATTTCCCCCTAAAATATCTTATATTGAAAAGTTACGTAAATTTCTAGTTTATTACCACTCTTATATATATACTAAATTCTAGTTAATAATTTGTGTATCAGTTATCAGTAAATTTTTGTTTCATTGACATGCATGTAGAATATTATCTTTCTTTTAACAGTATTTTTTTTTTCAAACAGTGCATTAGATTTAAATTCAATACAACTTTTCTGGACTTTAATTTATAGAAAAATGTTAACAAATAATATAAAATTGTGAGTTGAAGCTTCCTATGATAGTGTAGCATGCATCTCATCCTATTTATAATTTTCTTATGGTATTTTCATAACTAATAAATGTTTTGAAACTAATTTCTCTAAAAAGTAAAATATCAATCACTATTAAAAAAAATTTATTAGTCAATGTTAGTTGTTAGTTTTTATTAGTGAGAGATATTTAAATTCATGATCTTTTCCTTTTCTTTCTCTCTTCAACCATCAAATCAACCTTAAAATCTCTCACTTTAAGTGATGATGTAATTATCACACAAAAGTTTTGCATTATACTTTTAGGCTCGTCGTATGTTTTTATCCATTTCATGTTTATATTTTCTTTGAAAATATAGAGAAATTAAAATTGTATTTTCATTGAAAAAGTTCTAAATCATGATTTACACATGCTTATCTGTTGTAAATTTTGTTCAAGCAATTATTTCAGTTTCCAACTAAAATCCAAGCACACGTATATTCTCTTGTGAAGTGTGCTTACTATTGGTAATAAGAGAATGTGAAGGGTAAAGGTCATAGGCATAGGAAAGGTAGAGAGCACAAGTATATTCTCTTATAGATTTTTCTGTTGTTGTTTATTTTAGGAAAGGTAACATTGTAGTTGATTTGATTAAAAGATGATAGAGTGAATTACAATATTCCTATTTATAGAGCTTAGTATGTGGAACTAATGTGATATATCTAATACTTATCTCTTTTCATTCGTCACTGATTGAGTTAAATTTGTTGAAGGCAAGTTATCATGCTGAAACTAATATCAGAATGAAAATTTCGCTACTAGACCAGAAGGATTTGATAGAGTAATGATGTACAATCGAAATGACACAAACGGATGAATATATATACTGTAAAATTAGCTAAAGTCTTCAATCACTAATAAATTATACATATATTTGAAGATCCTTGCACTATAAACATTCTATTTTACTGCTTTTCAAAGTTACAGAAAATAGAATGAGATGCTGTATTGGCATCTTATCCATCGAGATGTGCATATGATATGATACTAAATTGCAAATGGAGTCCCACTGGGAACGAAAGAAAGCACCTACCCCAATGTTGGGGACCCTTGGCATGGATTCTTTTTTTTATTCTTTTCTTTCTTTTAGAGACTTGGTTTTGCATCATGATTAAATGAAACCTGCACAGATAAAAAAAAAGGGAAAGATTAATTGAACAGGGAAAGTTGATATGATTTCATGTCCCCAGTGTTTGAAGAAATATACATTACTAAATCTAAAAGTGATGAGAATGTTGGTGGAAGAGTTGATAGAGTTTATTAATTTGCATACCCGTGACGTAACAATAAAGAAAACTTGTGTTGCATACTGATACTAACCTTTGATCTTACATCACATCGCATGTGATATTCCTATCAACATTTGTTTTCCTTAGTTTCAATGAGTCATGTTGGAGATATGATCGGACACTTAAATGTGAACACTTAGCTTTGTGAAGATTCGAATCTTGGTTCGTCACCTTATATGAGATTAGCTTCTTCTGTTAGACATAACTCCCCTAGGTCCCGTTACACCTTTCTTGACTTTAGGAAAGTTCTTCTTCCTGAAACATTGGGCCCTTGGTATTCATTGTAAACATGGAATAGCTTCCAGCTTTGTGTTGATTTTCCAACAAATGGGGTGTCCCATTTATATCTAGTTTTCAATTTTCAGGTGGTATTGAAGGAAGGGAAGAGCAAGGAAAGTGACAAGATGGCAACCAATGATTTGAAAGTTCAGATTTCATCTGAAAATGATGTGATGTCAGGTGCTTGAATGGAGGCACAAGTGAGGCTTTCTAGCAGTCAAGTATGGCTAAAACCAATTGCCTCTGCTCTCCAATGATCAAAAGCATGGAATCACCAAAGGTCCAAAACCCCCTCATCAGGCCTCTCTGGTTCATGCTTCCATGGTTAATTGCTTAATGCTAGTGGTGATGCCAACAAGGATTCGATAATATAGATGCATTGATATTCTTATGTATTGAATGTTAATTATTTAGGGCCTGTGTGGATGAAATTTTTTTAAGTACTTATAGGAGAAAATAAATAAGAAGAAAAATAAAATAAATTTTTTCAAATATTAAAATTTACTTATGCATAATTTAAAAATAATTTTTCAAAGAAGTTAATATAAGAAAACTTTTGCAATTAGCTCATATATAAATTAATTTTAGTTTTTAGAAAAGTTTTTTTTTTCTTTTAAAAGTATTTACGGATAAGGAGGCGTAAGCTACTGAACTACTATAGTTATTTCGGTCTACTGCATACTAATGTTACATTCTTACATTTAATTTTTTATGAACACTGCTCTCATTTATGCTGACTTTATTGTGTCATTGTTGGATTATTGATGAACACTAAAATGTAGCATCTTTTGTAAAGCAAATTATCAAGCGGACTTGGAATGGCTGCAAGAATCTTTGCGATTAGGTAGTAGGTGGGGTTTATTCCAAAATTTATTAGGCGGCGATGCATGGTTGACAAGTATCACTTAGTGAGCTTAAAGGTTGAAAATGAAAGTTGACAATTATTTTTATAAGTCAGTGTCATGTACTCGTGTTTTGCTTCAGAGGAATCCCTGCAAATTGGACCCTGATGACGAAATTTACAATCGGATTAAGTGATTATAGTTTGAGTTGTAACCACTGGGAATATACAATGTTGAGAAGTATCAAAACAATCACTCACATCCAACATTTTATAGATTTTAAAGGGAAAAGAAAGAAGAAAAAGTGTTATACCAACATAGCCAGGGCTAGAGGCCCAAATGACTAATCTAAAGTGTTATACCAACATGGCCCATGTAATTTTCTATCATAATTTTAATTAACCAATGTGAAACAATATGTAACCCAGATGAGGCAATCCTTTAGGAAATACGAGATTGCATCATGGTGGTTGTTGTGGAAGACTTTCTTGACTAATGATTGAATTGTAATTAGAGCCACTGAAGAAGGAAAGAAAATCACAAGGGAATCCTAAGTAACTGACCAAATGAACAGTGATTTTTTTTTTTCGTCGATGATAGGTAACATTGAGCGATTACAGCGGACATGCTCATGCAACAGTTGTCATGGCCAAGGAAACTTAGATGATGATGACCAATTGACGATGATTGCAGCAATGATGATAATGACAGTCACTGCCAGTACACCACTATTTGATTTTCTCTTTTGTATGCTTTAGGATTTTAAGAAACATGAAAGTATTCATATTTTGTAGTTATAGCCACCAAAACAGTGAGAGTGGTCGGTTTCAGTTTGTGAGATTAGACTTGGCTACAAAGCAGGCTATATGGGACATGGTTCATTCCAACGATTTAAAAACCAAATTGATGATAATAATTAACAACCTGAGTATAAGGGAGAATGAAAATGACCTTTATCAATGGATCCACTCCAACTAAGAAGTCAACTGAGCACCTATACAATTTTTGAGAAATTAAGGAAAGTCAAGGAATTAAGACTTCTTGGCCTCAATAAGTGTTTGACAAATTTGTTCAGTTACACTTGGAAAATTTTGCTTTAAAATTTAATTGGAACATCCTTATTTGCATTTATGGTGCTTTATGCTTAGTTTAGTTAATACAGTTACATAAGAGGTTTATCAAAGTGTTTATTTGAAAGGAACCTTGCTGTGTTATGCACAATTAGTTTTCAGTTGTTCTTTTTATTAATGCTTCTTTGAAGCAAGCATATCTTTATCACTGGCAGATCTTATGCTTTCTGGTTTATTTGACCTACTTTTTGGGTCGGACTTTGTATGGCACATCATCTTTGAATCTTTGAGACGAATGATATATTAGTAGTATTTGTTTTTACAGCATGATATGATCAACGACAAATCTCTTCCCACTAAAATAAAAAGCACAATAAATACAGGTTGAACCTTATTTATTATGTGCAACAACACTTACAAATCTTATTCTTAATTGGGTATCAATTCAATAAAGCTGAGATTATGTGTGTGGATACAGATAAAATAAGACAAACATAATCAGGCACATGAAAATACGAAAAAATTTGTCAACAATGTCAGGACCCAAGGAGCTACAGCAAATGACAAGAGACAGGTGTTGCAGATTTGTAGACAAACACATCACCATTGGCCCCACGATTTGTCACTTACACCTAAGATTCCTACTCCAGCTTTTGACATGAGAATTACCAAAGAGGATTTCCCCTCGTGCTGGGGAAAATCTTTTCTTATTATTATACGTTACATCAACAATGCACATTTAGATTCTTGGAATTTCCTAGAAGTTACAAGGTGTTTTGCAGGAAAAAAAAAAAGGAGTATATGTTACCCTCTAAATTACCATTTCTTACCAATTTGAAAAGTAAACACATGATATTTCACTCAATTCTTTTCAGTGGTAGCAGCAGTTCTATTGGTAGTAGACCAGAACTTAGTAAGCATTTTTTTTGGTTGGGTTGGAATAGCACATATGGCCTTAAATCTAGAATTCCTTCCAATTCCATCATGGGCCAAACCATTTTGATTGAAGTCCTCATCTTCAGCTAGCTTCATCCTCAGTGTTGAAGACTTTGACTTTGGTGACTTGAAGTTTGAAACACTCCAATTGTCCTCAGCATTTATACTTGTAGTAGTGCTTAATGGTGCTGTTGGTTTTGATGGGTCAATACCATGTGCTGTGAGTAATGCCTTGATATTGGTTGGTAAATCAGTCACTTTGCCACCAGCTTGTGCTGCTCTAGCTTGTTCAAAGAACAGAACTTGAACAACAACCCTTAGGGGAAGAAGCTCATTTTGTGCTGCATGCATGCATGCTTCCATAGACAGTTTTTTGCAGTCAAGAATCCGGCACAATCTTTTCCTTTCACTCTTGTTGAGTTCTGGATGAGCCTATAAGTTAAACAACACATAAATTTTAGTAATACAAGACATCCCCACAAAATAATTTTACTTATATAGTTCATTCTTCCATGGCCTAATTTCTAGTAACTAGATTGACTGAACTGACAGCCAGACATGTTACATCAGCAAAGAATTCGTTTAGGTGGAATTTAGCTAAATGGAATGAACACATAAATGGTCAAAATCTCTTAGGGGAGACATATAATCAATCATGTGAAGGACTAAAGAACATGTATCTCCTTTTCCCCTTCTCCTTATCTACTTGGACATAGTACTGGAATGCAGCAATATGATGTAACTCTATCACAGATTTGACAGGCAATTTTCTCTCCCTGTTTTCAGGCAAATGAAATTAAAATTTTACAAACACCTGAATATATACTGCAACTACATCAGTCAGAATGCGGATACAGTCAGGCTAAAATTTCGGGTGGGTCAGTCTACACCTAACCGCCAATAAATTTTGAATAAGACAAGATTTTAAGGTCAAGAGAGTTGGTTATCCACTAATTCTGTCCCACATCCTAAAATGTGAAAACGAAATATATCCAGCCACTGTTTTTATTTTATTTTTTATATACACTAATTCTTAACCACTTATTTTATCAGGGTTATATAAAATATAAAATGCAGCAAATAGGAAAACACAGTAGAGTAATAGACATGTTTCTTCTAACATTTTTTTTACCTTGAGATAAATGTCAATAGCCCTGTAGAGATCATCATGATCATGTCTTGCAAAATCTGGTATAATCTCAGCAAGAGCAATGAATTTCGACAACTGAAAATTCACATCCCTGGCAACTTCTTGAAGATACCTATCCACAAGCTTTGCCACTTTCAGTTTTGAACTGTGAGATGCTGAAGAGGACCTCCTACTCTCTTGAAACTCCAAGTTAATATTCTCAGCTGAACGAGACCTTCTTCTTTCAAAGGCCAACCTAGATCTTGCAGGACTAGTTGGTGGACTCTGCCCTTGTGACATAAACTGCTCCAATATGGTCCTCACCAACTCAACATCATACACTGTATCATTTGAGTAAGACAGTGAGGGTATCAAAAGATCATTCACTGTGGCTTCCTCCAATTGAAGCCCTACCCTTTTTGCCAATTCCATCTTTGAAGATGAAGAAGCATTAAGAATATTGGATGCCTTTAAGAGCTTCAAGAGAAACCCACAGGAAACAGCACCTTTCTCAGCAGGAAGCAAGCTCACCACTGATTCCAAAAGCAAACGATGCTTTGAAGCTATTTCACCAACCAAGTTATCAGAATCTGAGTCAGCAACAGCTTCCTTCTTGAGATGTCCTCCATTCTTGGTAATATTTGGTAGCCACCTAGATGCATAGATTTTCAATGCATCTCCAATGAGATTTGAGGGAATCTTGCCACCAGATTTGATAGCTATCATGGTTCTCCAATACAAGTCTATGCTAAGTTCTGCCAAATCTTCAGCCCACCATCCTTTGTTTCCTGACTTATTATGCCTCACACTTTCGTTGCCATTGCAAGACACATCATCCCTCACTCTTCGTGAATGGCTATGTGATAAACTCACCTTAGAAGGGTGACTTAGAACTTTTGCAGAAACAGCTTCAATGCATCTGCTTGTCATTCCTAAGTCCTCAGACCACATAGGCAACGCCTTTGTGGTCTGAAGACTCACAATAGAGTCCTTCCAGCCACGTAGAATGCATGAGTTGAAGAAAACCTCAAGCTTCTGAATTAAGTTCCCCTTCTCAACCTCCTCAGTCATCTGAAGATACTCGGCGCCACATCGTGCCGCCACAATGTTGTAAGGGCTGAGAGTGATGGTTATTCCATAGCAGAACTTAGCACACAACTCAAATGCCTCCATCCCACCAGGGAAATCAGGGAGTTGGATTATTTGGTGTTGAGAAGACGAATCAGGAGATTCTGAACATAGCTTTTGTAGCCTCAAACATTTGGACAGCAAGGGAAACTGAACAACAACACCATGAACTTCAGAATAAGTACTAACAACAAACTAAACAACATAGATCAATTTCTATGATTAACAATTTCACATACCTTGTGAAGAAGATATCTACTTCCCTTAACTTGAATTATGAGGTCACTGGAAACTTCAGTAGAGACTGACCTGTATACAAAAGAAAAGATATACTATAGTCGTTAACCAGAAGAAGAAAAAAAATACATAATCTAAGAAGAAAGAATCAAATAGATGAGTTAATTAATGTCTCACCTTACTGCTTCTGCAGTGTAGAATGTATCAGGACGAGATCCTAGTTTCATGAACTTCATGGCTTTCAGTTTCTTATCATCTAAATCATGCACTAATTCTCACTAGCCACTTGCATAATAATTCACTTGCTAACACAGAAGAACACAGAAGAAGTGCAACTAGCACAGAGTGAAATAAGTTCTAAACAAATACCAAAGGAAGGAACAGATTTTGCTGCTGAGTTATAGCTCAAGTGGAACACTGAATACTGAACCGACAGACCTCAGTGTGTCAGAGTCCTCAAGAATACTTAAGAACTCTAAAATATAAAAAGAGAAATAATAATAATAATGATAATAATAATAATAATAAAGATAGAATTTCCTTGGAGGAGAGAAGGTGTAGAAGTTCCAAGAGGGAAGGAAAACCAAGGGGGCTTGTTGTGAGAGGAAAATAATATATAGTAGTTTAAATAGGTAGGATAGATGAAATATATGGTTTGCAAGAAACACTGAAGATCAAGCACGCCTAAGCTATGTCCTTTCAGTCAAATAGTTACCCCATGAGTGATTTCGACATTTTATTTTAAGTAAAAGGGGTTTTTAAGAGCAATGCAATGCAATCTCATCAAATTCAGCCTCAGACTTGTCACACTTCCAACCAGTCTTTCAGTTATTAGATTACAGAGTTATGCAGTAAAATAAATATACAGCACGCTTATAGCTTAGCATCTGCAATCCACAACCATACATTATGCAAAATGAACAAATTAGTATATTGAGTAATAGTAAGAGTAAGTGGTCAAGTTGATCTTTGTGTTAGAAAGTCTAAAAAAATGTGATAAATATTATGTTTTATTGTTAAATTTTTATAAATTATTTTTATATTAAGTTGTAAATTTAGAGACTAATATAATATTAAGTTGTATAATAGATATAATTGACCCATTTTTTACATATTCATGAATTAAATAAGAATTTTCGTTTTGAATATTAAATTTTCATCATTTTATACTTTTAGGAATAAAACGATCATTTATTCTAATAATAAAGTTTAATTTCATATAGTAATAATGTAAAATATATTAATCAATTAAATTTAAAGTGGTTTTTAATATAATTATTGTAAGAGTTAACAAAATTATCATTTATGATAATTTTTAAATGGTTAATAATGTGAAAATTTATATGGGTGGTATAGGTACTATTTTCTCTAATAATAATAAAAATAAATAAATTATACTACTATTGGAAATGTTCAAATAAAATAAGGAATGGGTTCAGAGTTCAGATAAAGAGACCTAGTTACAACCTAAAGTAAGGGCATCCGGATACTCTCCCAATACAGAAACTGCCAATCATTCATCAAAAAATTCGAACCATATAAGGAAAACTAGGAAATTTTTTATTTCCAGCAAATCTTGCTTTCTTATTTCTAAGAAGAATATGATGTTAGAGCCTTTATTATTATTTTTTTTTTTTTGCAACTATGGAGACATACCATTGGCAGCGTGCCATTCTAAAGGCAACTCTCACGTGCTTATCCTGCGCCAACTTGTGTTCCGTATTCTCATCATTACCATTGCAAAATGTATAGTAGTATTTTCTAATTATCTTTAGTTTCTTGTGTTTATAAATCCAAGTACCCTCCCAGATTATTTTAGTCAAACACTATTTTATTTTATACGCGGCATCGTACACATCTCTTTGATATCTCTATCCTTATCAAAGGAGAATATTTAAGGGATGTTTTACGCACAATAATAACATATTAAAAAGTGCTTAGAATATTTTAAAGAATGAAAAAAAGGAAAAAAGAATGACATGAAAGTTACAGGAAATTTTGAAAAAAGTAGGCATGTGTATTATCAGTATCACACATGATTAGCGGATAGCGTCCGTGTATAAGCATAATTTCTGTTTATTTTATACTACTCATAGTCATGGATGAAGATTGCCCTTACGCTTTTCCACAAATAACCCAACTGCCATTGTTTATCTCTTATAGAGTAGTAAGTTTTTTCTATGCTTTTGAGAAGGACACTAATTCTCATTTATTGCAAGTGGTCCAGAATATTGAAACTTGGCCCATTATTGGAGTGAAACCAAGAAACCCGAGGTTGTTTGCTTCTGATATGTTCATGTTTGATTAGGTAAAGTCAAGCTTTCTGGTGGACATTAAATTTTCGGTACTCTAATGAAAATGGTTTAAATGGGTTAATTTGCCAGTTGAGGGTCTTCAGTTGAGGTTTTCTTGTTTGGCTTTGGATTCTTACGACGCAATGACTCGAGAGTTTGTGATGTTTGTGGAATTTCTTTCTCCAATTTTGATGATCATATCAACAATGAGACCGATCCTTGTGGGTCCGATTTTTTATAAAATAGAAAGAAAAAACAGTGAGTTACGACCGTGTGATATTCATGATTTTTTTAATATATGATATTCATCATTGGTAATGTTAGCCTGAACAAAGAGGACCAACTAATATAATTCTCAAAAAATAAAAAAAGAATAACCATGTTCTCATTCATTTATTTTTTTCACCATACATTTTATAGCATGGAAAGAGATAAAAAAAAAACATTGGAAAAATGTGAGGTAAGAAGCTAATGTAATAGATAGAAATTAAATGAAAGGAAAAAATGATCAGTAAAAAGTTGTTGATATGTTACATCCCTAATACTTCTTGTATCTTATAATGATTGATGATATGTGCCTAGCACATGATGTTTTCCAAGCTTAATTAATCATTAAATACATCATTTTATATGATAAATAGTTTCCATTTGGTGTGAATGTGATTCATATGCTTCAATGATATATTTTGGTCAAAATTGAAGTAATTGGCAGGCAAAATTGAAGTCAAAAAGATGCAGAAAAGATCAAGAAAAGTAGTGGCGCGATCCGCGCCCAAAACCACGCTGTCCGCGCCATCTGTGTAAAGTGGCGCCATCCGCGTGGGATCTCGCGCGATCTGCGCGAGTACTGCCCTGGAAGTAGCATTTCCTCTGGAAGTTGGCGCGACCAGCGCCATTCCCCACGCCATCAGCGTCATAACCAAATATCCCACGTGATCCGCGCCACACTCCACGCCATCCGCGCCAGACTTTAATTCTGCAGAAAACTGATGCTGTCAAAGGGTAAACTGGGGATTTCACATCCCCAAGTATAAATAGCAACACCCACTTCTGTGTTGAGGACTTTTGGGGACGAAAATCACCGCCAAAAGGAAGAGAAGAAGGCTTGGGAAGCTTGGCTAGGGTTTGGGTGTGAGGGGAAGAGGGTTCTTCCCTCTTCCCTTCCTCTTCTTCCTTGTACATATCATCAAGTATGCTTCTTTTTGTTGTACCAAGGCCAGCCATGTTTAGGTTTGGCTAGTTTCCTTTTGTATTTAGTGCAAATGTTCCATGTAACTTTCATTTGGAATGGATTGAATGTTATTGTTCATTAATGCTATGTTATT
>CM023948.1:36107624-36123881 GCA_013407115.1 Glycine latifolia
GAAGGGAAGAGGGTTCTTCCCTCTTCCCTTCCTCTTCTTCCTTGTACATATCATCAAGTATGCTTCTTTTTGTTGTACCAAGGCCAGCCATGTTTAGGTTTGGCTAGTTTCCTTTTGTATTTAGTGCAAATGTTCCATGTAACTTTCATTTGGAATGGATTGAATGTTATTGTTCATTAATGCTATGTTATTTCATTGCACTTTGCTTGAATGCTTCCTTCTCTTCTCTAGACTTGATCAACCTAGTTGAGAGCTTAGAGCTAGGGTTCACAATAGGAATATTGGGGCCTTAGTCTTGGAACTAAGTGTGGTGACTTGTTGTACCTCACCTAGGAATAGAGATGTATGCTTGCAATCTTTTAGTGCATCGCTTAATGCTTAACCTAATAAATGCGCCTAAGGAATTAGGGTATTGAAAAGGGTTAAAGGGTTAATGCGCCTAAGGAATTAGGGTTTAACTAATAATGAACGAGGATGCATGATTGAGTAGCTAGTGTGGATGAACGTTGCAAACAATCTGTGTAAGAATGTTAGGAGCATGGAATGTGGATTCCCTAGCTACATTAGTTTACGTTTGGTGCAACCATTACTATTTTATTTATAATGTTTTATGTTTATATTTCGTTTTTAATCTACTTCAAACAACAACACTTTCCTCTTAATCTTTTGTCATCCAACTTATTGATACGAATTACAATTCAATTGGCCAAACAATCCTCGTGGGACGATAACTCTCTTATCACTTTATTACTTATACGATCGGTATACTTGCCGTGACGCAACAATTGATGTTTAAGATTTTTTTTTACATAGAACAAGAAAATAAGTATTTCAAGATAATTCATTTTTATTAGAGAACACTTTTATTAAAATATTTTGGTTATTTTTCTTAATTTTAATAAATGTATCATTAAATCTTGTAAGACAACATTATTTATGACATAACAAAATTAAAATAAATATTTTAATATCTCATTAATAAAGAAGAACATCAATCAATTTAAATATTATTTGGATGAAACTACTGTCATTTTAGGATGAAAGAAATAAAAAAATCTTTTCCAAGTGTCACTTAATAATATCAAAATAATGATGTACGACTGATTTGGATGTTTCGGTAGAGTTAAAGATAGACTGCCCGGCAAAAACATGCCAAAGCTTTAGCCATATTTTAGTGACAATATGTTTAGTAGAAAATATAATGATATGTATTATAGTTTCACAAGAGCTTAATTAGAAGAAACAAAAACAAGAGTTAGTCACAACACACCCTATTAAGAGTGTGATAGGTTGGCATAATCTTGTCACCAAATTAATAGTAATGATAAAAGGAGGGCAAGGAATTAATTTTGTACCATGCATGTGGTGTACATTGAAGGAGATGATTTGCTTGCACCAAACAAACCATAAATTTTACCAGTCAATTTGATGGACAGTTGAATGTTATTGAAAATTAATAGAACTTTGGATGATAGTAAGGGTTCATTCGGCAGAAGAAGAAAAAATATGAATTAAAATAGAGAATAAAAATACGAGTTTTACATTATTTTATTTTTATTATTTTTATTTCTATTCTCTTTTCACACAAACAAACACAAACTTGATGAATTATAGTATTTATGTAATATTCTTTTACAAAAATTTCTATAACATTTTATTTTTCTCAATCTCTATATCATATCACCTATTTTATTTAACATTTTTCTCTTTAATTTCTTTCTATCTTTTTCATGATTATAAAAAAAATGTAATCTTACTATACAAATTAACATGATTTCTCAAAGTGGATTCGGTAGTAATTAGAAGAATCTTTTGAAGCCATTAATAAAGATATATAAAAAGTAAGAATAACAATCCTCGGACAAATATTAAAAAAAAAATACATATACCCCAATTCGTACCTAAAGACGGTCAATGGATAGAGTATAGATAAATACTATAGTACATGCACGTTCCTATGCTTAAATTTAAAGAAGAAGAAAGATGTACTTGAACTTATACAAGAACTGGTTGAATTCACTACCCTCTAATCAAAAGTAATAGTATTGAATAATATTGATAAAATTGATTTTAAATGAAATTAATTTTAATATAATTTATAATCAAATATTTTTATTATAAATAAATTAATTTATTTAAATAACTTAAAAGTTATTTAAAATTATTTTAACTGCTTAAAATTAATTAACCCATAACACTTTTTTAATATAAAATCAAACACATATTTTACTTCAAATCACATTACCTGTTGTTTCAACATAATTGTGACAAATCTAATATGAAACCAAACAAACACGCACAAAGTTAATTTAATACCATAAAAAGAACGGTCTTGTAAATTACTCCAAGATACTAACTAGATAAGCAATATCATGATTCAACCAATGCTTTAACATGTGTAACAAAGTTTGTTGTCCTTTTTAATATCGATTTCTCGGTTAAGTACGTAGTTATTGGAAACTGAGTAAACCTACAGTGAACACATTTTTTGTCCATTGTATCATTGATATAAATTATCTACTCACTTTTTAGATAATTAATCTATATAAAAAAAATTTCAAATCTTTTTTAATAAAGTCTTCTCTTAAATATCTTTAGTGATAGATCTTGAGCTCCAGATCTGATTCTCACTAGATCTCTCAATAAAAGAGGTGAAGAGATCTTCAATATAGATAATGAGTTATTGGAGAAGAATTATTAAGATATGCACAAAAAAATAAATTTTTTCCATCTTTCTCTCTCCATAAGATCTCAAAATAAGATCTAACATTAAAGAAAAAATTAGAGAGATATTGAGAGATCTTCAATCCTATATAATATTATAGAATCCACCAAAAAGTAATCTAAGATCTCAATTTAAGATCTACCACTAAAAATGTTCTATAATATTTTTTATCTATAAAAATTAAATTAACTCAACACTTGACTTAAGAGATTCAAATTTATTTTCAGTCGGATTACATGCTGGTGAGATGTGTAAGACGTTTATGTAAGCACATGATTTTAAAAAGAAAGTAAAAAAATAATCATTTTCAAATCCGGATTGATAGTTTGCCCGGAACATATGTGTATGTATGCTCAAACATAAATGCAAAGGTGTAGGATATTTTTAAAGATAAAGTTAGTTCAATACAAATAAAACACACTTGAAAAAGATGATAATTAAATAGAGCTTGTTTGAAAATGATGTATTTTTGTTGAGTTTACAAGAATTGCTGAAATTTTTGTTTATTTTTTTCCCTAAAATATAAGATATTTTGTTTAAATGAAAATAAAGTTTTCAAAAAAGGAAGGAGGTTAGTCATCTAAATGAATGGTTCACTATAATCATATAGGATCACAGGTAGGACACACTGATTACAAGCAATCTAACACTATCCAGTCTATCCTCAACATATAGCTAGCATTTGCATTTTACATACTGAAATACTCTTTAAATTATTTAATGCGACCTTATAGCTAGAAATTTACACAAATGCACGCATATATATAGTAAGAGTGTAAAAGTGAGAAAATCAATTTTAATTATATGATTATATATATGAATAATTAATAATATTGTTTATTAAAATTAATTTTTTTTATCTCTTTAATTATATAATTAAGATTATTTCTTCTGCTTTATACCTAAAAGTGTGCCTAAAAAATAATTAATATTTTATTTTAATATAATGTTATTTAAAACATAAGTAAATGTTTATTATTAGATTATTTATTTACAAATGTTTAAAATATTTAAAATTTGGTAAACATAGTCATTATTATAATATCATGTGATTTAGGTATTAAATTAAACATCATTTATAGAAAGTTAATAAAAAAAATATAATTTTATCAAAGTTAATATGTATTTAAAGTATCTCACACACCTATGCGTGAACGAACACACAAAAAGATTGTAATTAGAAATTTTAGAGTTTTACACAAAACTTATGTCCGCACACACAATAATTAAAATTAATATCTAAAAATTCAATTAATAATAAATAATACTTTTTCTTTAAATGTTTGAAGGACCTTAAAGTATTATTTTACATAATTTGTATATTTTTTATCAATAAATATTAATTAATATTTTATTAGTTTTATCAACAGAAGATTCAAATTCATTATTTCTGTCCCATGAGTCCCATTCTCATAGTATGTTTCACATAATTTATATATATTGGCAATAAGTGGTGTTTTGACGCAGCCTAGTCATGGCGTGCCTATGTCACAAGTGTAGGCAATAGTAAGGACAGCTACTATGATCTCTACGTTACCGATGGGGAAGGAATGGCAGGAGCAATAGGTAGAGCAGAGAATTAAAGTAGAGGAAGAAGACATCGATGATTCGTTGTTGATAATAGTGGGCACTTGTGGACATATTATGGGAAAACAGTTTGTGCTCAAACTCCACTTTGCCCACCATTTGTTCGTTTAGCCAAAACCAAAAGTGTGCTAAGTATTGCAAAACGACACGTTCTGAAGCTCTTGGCTCCATCAATGTCTGCTAGATACCCGGACCAGAGTTCGCGTTGGCTCCTTCAATCACACCTACAAGATTCAACACAATTGATACATAATTAAGTATTTTAAGTGTATTATCAGGGTTTCATTCAAGCAAGAAAAATACTAGTATTTTGTTCAAAGAAACAAATTTCACTTAAAAAATGGTTTCAAACTTAATTTTTATCTGAACCACTTATTTTTCACTTAAGACAATTTTATTTATTGAACATAATTACTATAGGCAATAATTTTTTTTCATTGAGTATTTAACACAATTGTCAGTTGCATGTCAAAGACTCTAATTAGAGATAATTGATTAAGTTAAAACAATTTCACACCAATTGATTTATGTTTTATTTTCAGTGATAAAATTAGTTTCTAACTTTCAATTGAAAAACAATTTTAACGAAAAAATGGTTATGTGAAAATAAATGATAGCAATAGAAGTAAATAGGAAAAGGAAAAGGGACAAGAATGGAAATGACAATGAGTGAGATATCGGGAATGCAAATAACCACACAATTAAGAAAAAAGAAAGGGAAAAAAATTGAAGTTTAATATTACTAGCAGATATATAAGCATTGTCACGCATGTGTGTTTACATTTTTTATTATGTTAAATTTAATATTTTGTGTAATTCTTATTATGTTAAAATTAATATACCATATTCTAATGGAATTGAATATTGGTTTGAGATAAATTATTTTTTCTAATTTAATATATTTTTATTATGCTATTGCATATTTTGTGTTAAATTTAATATATTCTAAAAAAAATTCTTATTATACATTGTAACTACATAATATTAGAACTACTTAAAAAATTAATCATTAAAAATTAATTATTAAATTGCAATGTGAACTTGGATGTTATAAATAGGAATGAAATAATATATTTTTATACTTCTACTATTTATCGTTATTTTTAATAAAAATTATAAATAAATAATATAATTGTATTATATATGTTTTAACTCAATAAATTCTATCACCGATATCTCATATCACTTTCCAAAAATTATTTCTCTATTGTTAATTTTTTTCTTTATTTCATTATTTAATTTTTGGTACTTATTTTTCTTTTTTATATTTAAAAACCTCATTTTCACATATTTTTAACAAAATAGCATAAATTACTTAATTAGTTTAGGACACATGAAATCCTTGGATGAATTTAAACATGATTAATGTTTTAAAGAAGAATATTGGATCCTGAAGTGCATTATAATTTCTCCCGTTTAATTCACATTTTAACTATCATTTTTTATAAATTTGTTGGATATGTTGTAAAATATTTATTGACTATTGATCAATATTATGTTACTTTCTAATTTAGAGACATGATTATTTTAATATGCTTAGATTTATTATGACAAGATAACATAACAATTCAAATTCAAATGCAATAAGATAATATGTATTAATGTTGCAATTTAAATAAGATAAGTAATCTAGATCAACAACCAATTCTTTTATCCTATTTATCTTTTATCTTCTTTTTAATTTTCCTAATTATAAGACTTTGGCATCAATTATTTTCACATTTATAATACCACAAATATTTATTTTAATGTTATTAGAACTTATATGACATGACACATGACACATGACACATGCATGATCTTCGTTTTCTTTTTTTTATCTATAAAAGGAAACCAAAGTATTAAAAACACTACAAACTATCTTTTAAAAAAAAATGTAAACTATGTAAACCAATAAAAAAATAAATTAAAAATAATCCCTAATAAATGTTAGTAATCAAACACTAATATGAAAAAATTTTAGGTAGGCAAATATAAAATAAAAACCAGTTTTAAAAATATCAAAAATTAAATTAATTCTTAATTTTTTTAAATGAGCAGTTTAACAAAATAGAGTTCTATAAAAAAAATACAAAAAAATAAAAATGGGAAGTTTTAAAATTCGCAAATACATCTATAAAATGATATTTAAATTAAAAAGTGAGAAGTTTCGTTTATTATTAGTTGGTAGTTTTAAAACATTAAAATGAAGTTAGAGACTAAAAATAATTAGATATTTGCAAATTTGATTTAGGAGAAGTTTTAAAATTGACAATTATGTTACACCATGATGATACATGAACACATTAAAAAATGACCTGATTTAAAATCAAAATGAGTTTTAAAATTAAAAAATAAAAAAATGAAAATGAATTTTAAAATAAAAAAATAGATAGTTTTAAAATTGATTTAATAGATATGATTTTGTATATTGACGCTAGAGAGAGACGGTTTTACATTGTCAAAAGAAAAATATAAAAATAATAATAAAAAAGATAAAAATAATTATATAAAAAGGATATTAACACAAATTAGAGATTATTTATCTAGCATAAAGTGAGAAAGAAGCATGAAACATTGAACCACCAATGTCCAATCCCTTTTCCTTTGTTTTGCTAATTACTTTTGCTTAATAACATTGGCATGTAACATTTTTACTTGAAAACCACCAAAAAGTGTAAAGATAATATTTATACACATTTTTTCATAGACCTTCTCGATGCTCATGCAATAGGAGTCCGCGTTGTCCATCTATGTGCTGCCCCAATCGTCCTCTGCCATCGCCATTTTGTCACTTTGCGCCAAAACTTGTTTCAAATTACAGTATTGGACATTTATTGTGGCTTCATTCATAAAAAAATGAAATATAAGTAATTATTGTATTTTGAAGAAAGTGAATAGTTTACATAAAGCGAATGTTTTCATGAACCATTTATATAACATGAGTAATTACATAAAAAATGTAAATTTTGAAAGATAAAATAATCTTTGTAAAAATGAAAATGAAAATATAATTATCAAAAGAGGTATCCCTTTTATTTATTGGTATAGATGGGTGTGGGATAGGAAGAGCGCGCGTAACCACAGACGCTGTTGTTAACGGGTCTTTCTCAATGCCACCTAACGGGGTAACCACCCGACAGCACCGGACCCCTATTATTTCCTTTCTTCATAGCTTTGGGACCTCAAGTTTCTGCCAATCCAACTTGATCATTAGAGAGCAATTAGCTTTAAGTGTAAAAGGGGAGATTTTAAGGTAGCCTTTAAAAGTATCGATGCCGGGAAACAATAATCTGACATAAAATATCATAGATTGGTTTTGAAAGTGATTGATTTTATTATGGGGTTAATAATGGATGAGTGGTTGTAATTAATTATATGTAAATGATATAGTTAATTCAAAGGTAAATATTCATTTTTATACTTAAATATTAAAAATATTAATAAATTCGTTTTTAAAAGATAAAAATTCAAATTTTATTATGCGAAAATGAAAAAAGTGCATCAAATTCATCCATATGTTAACTTTTGTCTGTTACTGTTAATGAAAAAGTATATGTGTCACTTTCATATACAAATTTATCAACGTATTATACATTCAAAGATGAATCTATCAATGCTCTATTTAAAATATAAGTTAATATTCATTTTTCCTCATTTTTTAATCGTTCCCAATATAACATTACAATAAATACTTGAAATATGAGAAAAAAATTATAAGTTAGAACAAATATGATAATAAGCATAATATTGATTAATAAGTATAATTTATTTGTAACTTTAAAATTTTTATTGTGACAACATTAAGTAATGATAAAATCAAGTTGAATATCATTTTTTTGTAAGGATTAACTTAATGGCTATGCATTTTTGTTTGAGTATTATATTTTGGATAAGGTACTGTCACATTAGAGTTTTCAAAGCAAAAATATGAGACAGTACTTACCCATAACATGAGACTCAAACAAATTAAAATGCACAACCATTAAGTTAATCTTTACAAAAAAATAAAACTCAACTTGATTTTGTCACTACCTAATATTTTCACAATAGAAATTTTAGAACAAGGGACAAATTATGTTTATTAATCAATATTATGCTTATTATTATATTTGTTCTAACTTATGCTTATTTTTTAATTATTTATTGTAATGTTATATTTGCAACGATTAAAAAATGAGAGAAGATGAAGATTAAATTATATTTTGAATAGAACACAAATTTGTCCGTGAATGTGTCACATAAGCTCTGATTAATGGTAACAGAAGTTAATAGATGAATGAATTGGTCGCACTTTTTTTACTTTTGGAGACTAAAATTTGAATTTTCATATTTTGAGGATGAATTTATATGCATTCTACGTATTCAAGGATAAAAATGACTATTTATCTTTAATTCAGTTTCACATTTTTCGGAAGAGGAGAGTTTGTTATTAATGAAGGTCTTGAGAAAGTCCATGAGAAAGGTAAGGGGAAGAAGCCAGGAAAGCCTATCTATCATTTATGTCCCACAAAACATAATCATTTTTCTAGTTGTCCAAAACAAAAGATTAAATCATGTTTTTTTAAATTTCTGGAAATATCACAATTTTTTATTTAGTCTACTATTTTTAAAAATTAAATTTAGTTTTCAATAAAGTTTTCGTTTTCATGTCGTAATTTTTATTTTAAGCTAGCTCATTTATTTTGTTCATTAAATGCCTAAATGATTCTAAAAACGAGGAACCAAATCAAAACTCAAAATAGTAAGAGGAAACATAAAGGAAGCAATAAACGATATTAGTAGTACTCTTTATTTTTTAGGTAAGATCGATTGTTGACCTTGATCGAACTTTGATATTGCTTTGACTCTCCCCACACACACATATATAAACTACCTTAAAAGAGTAAATAATGAAATTTATGAAAAAAATAAAACATATATAGTAGTATTATCTAACAATATAGTATTTACATCTCTTCTTTTATGGTAAAAAAGTTCGAGATTTTTTTTTAATTTAGCATAAAAAAGGTGTGAGGATAATATAAAAAAATAAAGGAGCGGTGAAATAATTCCTGAATTGTTGTAGACCAAAAATTAAAAGACAATTTCTTTGATAATATGCTAATCATATAGAACAAAGAAACTAGAAAAGTAACGTAGCACGATAAAGTTCAATCAGTAGTACGTACTTTGGGGGGGAGAGGAGTATAGCCCTGGGGAGAAGGGGGGTTAGGGATGAAAAGGACAGATCGATCGTGCAAAAATGCATTATTAAACAATTGAAAATTTGCAATATTGGATCCCAAACAACATTGTGGGTGTGGGACAAGTCAGATTGAAAAGGTCATGGATCCAGTGGCCATACATGCAACTGTGGTCATGCTTGAAAACTTAATTTCACAACTTTTTTAGGTGTTGAAAAATTGAGCACCTTAGATTAATTCCCTCATCAGTGGTTGAATAATTTGTTAGACACCGAAAACTGAAATGACTTGGGGTGTTAATTACCGGCCGGTCGGTCCACGAACAAAGGTTACACCCGACATAACACCATCTAGATAATTGGCCACATCACTTGAAGGCTGTAATCAATGTTAAGAATGCAAGCCAAAAGGAAATTAAGAATCCCTTTCTTGTTGGACACAAGGTACCCTCAAGCATATATCTTTGTTGCCTAGAGAACCCCTTTACATGACTTACATTTTTGTACGCATTAGACCATATATGCATAGAATAGAAATCTCTCGAGGCTAAAGAAAAAAGCCCATCAATAAGTGCATGGTATGGCTGGCTAGATGGTGCATATATATGGTGGTATATATCTAGTTGTGCTAATCAATCAAAGGGCAACAACTTTATTATGTGATGTGTATCATTCCAGAATCACATAAGGACCGACGCTGGTCAAATGATCGATTCTGGCCATTGATTAAGAGTCTCATTTAGCTTTTTTGTCTAGATATTATGTGTTATATTTGAGAGATAACTATATCTTAAGTGTGTTATAAAAAATTTGATCCTTAAATTTATATGTATTAAAGAGTTAACATATGATCAAACATTCAATCCCTTAAATATATATATATATATATATATTCTCAAAAGTTTGATCCTGAATCTATATGTGCAAAAGAACATCTAATGAAATAAATTAACCCTTTAAATAAATGTTGGTATCTAAAAAAATTAATGTAGCTCCAATTTTCGGCTTAATTAGGATATCCTAGAAGCCACAAAAACAGGTCATATTCAGCTTTTTGTCCAATGTGGCTTGCTTTCTCATTTGGCTGAGGTGTGCCAACGTATCTTAATTTCCCTCTACTCTCTCTAGTCTCTACCATCTTTCATCTTGTGGGGTCTCCCTGTCTCTCATTGTTTTAGACATGTACTTACAAGAAGTTGGAAAAGGAAAACACATCAACCGCACAAAGTGCGAAAGCCCAAGTGTTCCATTCCATCCACCTTAACTTTCGATCATGGCAATTAACTGCTGTCTCTGGTTAGACTACGTACCCTTAATATTTGTTTTCTTCTTTCTTTTCTCTCTTGTTTGTTTGTGCTATGGATATATACTATTCTTTTTGCTTCTTTCTATGGACATCGATCAGAAGCAACACTTTTTCTTTTAAGAGAATCGGGTGTCCTATGTGCTTGTCTACAATATTGACAATTTCACACAGACACTGGGCTATTCTGTATAAAGACATTACCAAAATATATTCGATATTTATCTGGCACTTTTTAGGAAACTAATTTTTCAATTTTTTTTAATTCGGCTGTCAGAACATAGTGATATAAATAACTGCATGCAATGCATCGTTACAAACTAAAATAGCTCTAGTGCTAAACTAATAATACTAATAATTAGTCCTCATTGAGTATTATATTACGTTTACTAATCTATGTGCATATGTAATCATTCACCATTATGTAAGTAGTTAATACGAGAGTGTAGTGTTAATAATTCCTACCCTTCCATGCCATTTTTTTGCATAAAGTAAGAAATTTTTAAATGGTAGTAATACATAGTTTTGTGTTTTATCTTTGCAACAGCATTGAGCTGGACTTTGTCCACCAAAAAAAATTTAAGAAAAAGAAAAAGTTTCTGCTGGCCACTTTATATATGCTGCAATGCATTGTGAATAATCTAGTTAATTTGCACCATAAATAAGAATAACCACTATATTTTGTAGTTAAGGAAAGCGAAAAGCCTATTGCATTATTTTAATCGCATGATGGTTAGGTTTTATAAGGCAAAAGGCAAATGGGTCATACAATGCAAAAACTAAAACATATATAATTCCACTTAACTATGTAGTTGATCATGGGATCAGTACGAACGTACACAGGCCCCCCGCGGCTAAATGATCAGTCTCACCTCAATGGAAGTTTCTTTATTTATTTGTCCTCTTCGTTAGGTACCTAATCCCATGAGATATATTTTTAGATAATAAGTTATTTAAAGCTAGTTGGGGAGACAGGGTCAATTTACTATGTAAAGGGATGAGGAAGCCGGAGAATTGATTATTGAAGTGCTCTCACTTTGGAAACTTTCTTTTCTAGCTAGCTAATTGAATAAAAAATACATGATGCCAATCATAACTTCAATACCGATTCCCCTGTACAATTATAGAGTTAATGGTGTGTTCAATTTCAGAAGCACGAAGAGTTTGATATAAAGGTGACACGTTTCAAAGGAGTAAGAGTAAAAAATGGAGAATTCATAATATAAACCTTATCCTTAATTAAAAGGGTATCATATATAAAAGCATAGTTAAATTACTGATTAGATACCTATATTATTTGTGACTTTTTAAACAGGTACATAAATTAGTTTTTTAGGTTTAAATATTATGTTAGTTCCTATGATTGAAGCTACTTTTCATTTTGGTCACTATAGTTTAAAATATGCTAATCTTATTACTATAGTTGTTGTTTTTTTGTTCAATTTGGTTTGTTTTGAAATCCCGCTAATGTCGTTTGTGTGATGAATGAGGTGTCTCTTTTAATACTTGTGGTGCATATATGTTTGGTGAGTTATAAGTTCTTGAAATTCTTCTTCATCCTAGACTCTTAAATTTGGTCAACTTCATTTGCAGAAAAAGAAACATCGGAAAACCTTATTGATGATCCTAGTTTTCAATAAAACATTGCGCGTTTGAAGTATTGTACATGTTGATATTTATATGCATAATGTGTGTACTAAATGATGCATCTATATGTTATCGGCTGCATAACGTATGCCGTGAACTGCATAAGTTTTTTTTTATCTACTGATTGCATAATATATATATATATATATATATATATATATACACACACACGGACTACTGTATAATGCATAATGCATACTGAGTTTCACACCTTTTATGTTTACACTAATCCTTATAAAATTAATTCACTGAGTTTATAGGATTAAAAACATATAATACTCCTTTCGATTCTTATTATATAGTTTAATTAATTAATTAATTAATTAATTCATGTAACTAAGTGAGAAGAGATGCATCGATGGGAAAGTAATAGCTGGCTAATACAGTAGTACTACAATTAGTCCAAATTCAGGAAGCTTAAGAAGTCACAATTAATCGCTGGGTAAAATGATGAGTGGAGTAATATGTTAAACTCGGTTCCCCAAGTAGTTACCCACCTTGGCGTCCCCGTTTGTCAAAGATTCGCGTGCGACGCATGGATTAGGCACCATGAATGTGACACGACAAAATATGTCTCAACTTTAGCTCATAATTGACTCACAAAAACAAAAGGTGATATGAGGATTTTTTATGTCTTTGATTATATGATTAATTCACTAATCCATTTGATTATCATGTTCCCCTTTTTTGAAATAAATACTAAAACTGTTGTTTGACATGAAAATTTATGTATACCTCAGTGGTCATCATATAGCCTAAACCTACCATCTGATTCGATGGGCAGAAAGTTCATCTGGGGAAGCAAAGAAGGAAATGATTTGAAGTATGTGTGTTTTCCTACCCGTCAATTATATCTGTATGCTAGAAATTAAAGGGCTTGTTTATATACATACGAATAAATCTCTGTATAACGTGTTTTGTTATGATAAGTATATCAATGATTGATAACCATGCATATTTTTTAGCAAGTTTTTTTGTTTAAAAAGACAGAAATATTGCGAGTATTTTATATTAAAATATTTCTTTTTCTTTAAAACGAAAAGCATACTTAAGTAATGAGAATTTATAGTTAATTAGGACCGAAAGTCTACTTTTGTGATTAATTACAAATCAATACTATTTCTTTCTGTAAAGCGAGAGACCCTTTTACTTTTTTAAGCAAAAATATTAGGGATGGCACTAATAAAAAAATATTATTTTTTCATTTAGTTTCTAATTTCCCCTACCACAATAATGAAAGGATAATATTATGAAAAGCGTCAAGTAACTAATACAACTTTGATTTTATAACGAGCCAATTTAGATAAATTAATCAATATATAATTATAATAAAGCAAATTAAAAATGTAGAATATACTAAAGTTTTTTGTATAAATATACTCCTATATTATGAATTAGAATACATGGCAGACCGAATGAAACTCTCACTTTTTTTTAATATCTCAATCAGGCGTTCTTAATATTTTTTCATTTTTTTTTTTTTTGGATTTGCATTTCACAGTCTACAACTAACCACAAATTTACTGTTTCAATATATAATCTCATATACTACTCTTTTTTTATCTTTACATATTAAACTAGTTAAATATTTTTCTATCAACTATTCATAAATCCTACATCCATAAATGTAAAATTTACTAGCACTGTCGTAGATTATCAAGAGCATGTTTTGATTTACATTATAAAAATAATTTTTTCAACAAATTAAAATTTTTACTTTTATTCGTTGAATTTATATTATAACCAGTCTTATAACATTTTAACTGTAAACCAAACATATTAACATATATTTAATGAAATATATTTGGCATATAAGGTACTTGGGAAATTGCTATGGGCTTAACGTGTCCGTAAATTATCCTTATTGATCTCATAATTGATGAGTTTAACAGGTAGATTTTATATCCCCCGTGACTAACGGATACAACAACCATTGAATTGATAACACCATTGATTGATTAGGAATAAACTTTTGAAGCTCTTACGGTGAGTCTGCATTTGTACAAAATGGAAACACCCGTTATTCCATTTGTAGATAACTGCAGAATGGGATCAACCACAAGAGTAGAAAGACTGTAATATTTGCCAATACTTTTTAAGAGGTTTGTCCACTCCATATTTGCTAACACTTTATATATATTACGAAAGCTATTTAAAAATAATTTTAAAGAGACTAAATAAAAATAATGATTATATTATAAAATTAAAAACATTTAAAGTTACTAAATTAATACAATAATACATCTCAACATAATTTTTTTATGCAGTTAAAAAAAGTAATTTTTTATTGAAATTATAATTTAAAATAATTTCTAATAATATTTAATAATTGAAGTCGATTCTATCAAAATCAAAATTAAATGCACAATAAAATTCTGTTGAAGTTAAAAAGACAGAGTATCAACCGCCCAGTGTTTACTGTAATGTGACATATGGCATTTGTCATGATCTTGCTTTTAATTCACTGGAATCTATCTGTTGACATCAACTTTTCAAAAGAAAAGGGTTGTAAAAGAAAAAGAAAAAAAAATGAAGATTGGAAGGAAGAACAAGAGGGTAGAGATAAGTATAATCTGAACAAAAAGCATATGCGTTGTTATCTATCTCTGCCTTTGCCTTTGATTTCAATTTTTTTAATCATTCTGTTCTAAGCAGATCTCATCAGCAAAATGTCCCTACACATAATCTCAAAAGGGAGTGATCGAAGTTTGAGGAGGATTTTTCATTCTAATTAATTAAAGGCTGTAGCATTTCAGACAAATATTTTTTTTTAAGGACAAATATATTAATTAATAGTCACTTGCGCATTATTATCTTAATAATAATCTAGTGTAAACCATTTTAATTGCGATATAGGATACACACCCGCATATACTCATATAGCTATTGGTGAAATAAAAATAGATCAAATTCATGAACTTGATAAAAATTAACTAGTGCGATCTCTGGCTTTAATTGCAAAAGAATCAATAAAGAAAATAGATGAAATTATTATTTAAGAAGAACGAAGAAAGAAAGCACTGAGACAAAAGTTCCATAATTGAAGAGACATTTATTTCATCTTATGAGTCTCTAAACTAAAAATGTACACGTTTAATTAAATTTATAAAAAGTACATACTAGTTTATAATATTTTTAATAAATTACGTTTAGATGATTTTAATAACTTTCTCCATTTTAACATTTCCAGTCAATATCTTACTCTTATTAAATGAATTTTATTAAATAAATACTTAATTAAATTATTTATTCAAAATTTTAAACACGCTTGTCTTGATGTGTGCATATTATTTTGTCACGATATTAGTTTTTATACATAACTATATGGATTTTTATATAAAAAAATGAATCAATCCCCATATAAAAAGTGCTATAAGATTAACATATATAAGTAATTGATCTTAAATATTTATATTTTTCAATAATATTTTTGGATTCTTGATGTGTGCATGACCTTTCAACTTAAGCCCTAGCCAAAGTACTCTCCTCTTTCTTCTATTCTTTTTCCCCGTGTGAGCTTTTGAACTACTTATCTTATCTCAATCTCATTATTGATAATCGACTTGTGGCGGAAATTCCACAATGAGTAGTAACTAGATCAGCTCAGAGTGATGCCAGTGGACCACATTGTTGTGCTATTGACAAATTTCTAATGGTCATATATGTAAAGCAACTACTAATTTATCTAGCAACTAGTGCTTTTCTCATTTTTCTGTCCAGAATCTCATTCTCCAATTTATTTTTCCTCTCATAGGAAGCCCTATCAGCCACGGTTAAAATTTCCTGCTGTCAGCCATCAGGTTACACATACATATACATACATACATATAC
>CM023948.1:36133161-36157091 GCA_013407115.1 Glycine latifolia
AAGAAAGAGGAGTCACTGGAGCAAGCACTTCAGACGAAAGCTTCAGTGACTCCTCTTTCTTCTTTTTCTTTCTCTGTTCATGCGCCTCCAATGCACCCGCAAGTTCGTCAACGGTGAACGTTGCTAGATCCTTTGACTCCTCAATCGCACATACTACATTCTCGAAATCATCAGTGAGTGACCTCAGAATCTTCTCTACCACTCTGGCATCGGGCAGCATCTCTCCGCTTCTCTTTAATTGATTCACCACGGTCTGAATCCGAGTAACAAAATCGGATACGCTTTCTCCTTCCTTCATCTTCATTGCTTCCAACTCTCCTCGGAGAGTTTGAAGTCTGACTTGTTTGACTCGATCAGCTCCCTTGTATACATTTGCAAGAATGTCCCACGCCTCTTTTGACATTGTTGCGCCTGCGATCTTCTCAAATCCGGAATCATCAACAGCTCGGAGCATCATGTATAACGCGCCTTTGTCTTTCAACCGCATCTCCTTCAATGTTTTGTTCTGCGTCGCCGTGTATCCTGTCGTGGATTGTGGTTCTTCGAAACCATCTTGAACAATCTCCCAACTATCATTGGCTCCCAACAGAGCCTTCATCTGGATACTCCAGTTCTCATAGTTAGCCTTCGTAAGGCGGGGTAATGGCAGACTACCACTCGGACCACTTTCCATTCTCTCTCAGCTCTGATACCAAATTGATATCACAAATTCACTCGTTGTGATATTTCAGGCCCACTCTCACACACTCACTGGTGCACTCACACAAACACAAACACACACAAATTTACTAGGGCGAAAACTCTCTAATATTATTGATAATAGTCTGCCAAAGCCACACTGAACTCTTTACATAATGTGCTATTTATAAGCACCAAAACCCTAAACCTAAAACAATTCAAATTCAAATCTAAACAATATCTTCTCTAATATCTTTCTATAATATCTCTCTCTCCATATCTTATCTATCCTCATATCTTATCTTCATATCTTATCTACCCATATTACTCCTTTTAAAATTCAAACTACATAAAACAATATTTATTTAAACGTTTATCCTAACATTTCCTCTAATGCTAAAGCCGCATCGCTTGACATCTTGGACATGTCTAAGTGATCAACTTCTTGGGAATAAGGCTAAAAAAAAAAACTACATGTTATTAACATAAGTTAAGACCTAAAACACATCATTATAAATATTTCTTCAATTTTTAAAAATATTTAATGTAATATCACAAATTAAGAAAATAATTAATATATTAATTAATATTAAAAATACTTTTTGAAATTTTTAATATCTCTTTTTTAATTAGGAAAATAATGATGAGTATGGAGTTGTCATACAATATATAAAAGTGAAAATTGTCCTCTTAAAACAACCATTTCAATTTTCATTCAAATAAGACAAATATTCATTTTTCTTCTAATTAATTTGTTAAAAAATCATTTATTGCATGAATTTATTAATCATATCTACATAATTTGATATAGTGTTAAATAAGTTTAATTGTACTTTTGTTCCTCCAACTATTGTAATTGTGTAAATTGAGTTCCTTAGGAATCACAAATGTATAACTTTAATCTCTAGATTTCTTTTCTAAAATGCATGTGCAATTGGTGTAAAAAGAATCTCTAAAATTTCAATTGCATTAATTGGGTCTCCTATAGATATAGCAATTGTGTGTTTTAAGTTCCCAAGTATCATATTTTAAGATTTTTATCCCCAAAAAAATTAAATCAAATTATATATTTATGAAATTTGAGGGACTAAAATTGTATGATGATAATACTTAAAAAATTCAATTGATACAATTAAAATTTAAGGGATCCAATTAGAACAATTGAAACCTGAGAGACAATTATTATACATGAGGAGATCAAAATTACAATTAAACTTACTAAATATTAATTTTCTAATAAATGGTTATATCTTCATTTTATCTATGCATAAAAAAAATGTCTTCATTTTATCCTCTAAAGTAAACTCTTTGAATGGAAGCAATCCTTATAACATTTTCACAAAAGATATTTATTTCTTATCATTGTTGTTTTGATTAATAGGTTTAAATATGTTTTTAATTTCTATAAAATGAGTTAATTTTTATTTTGTTCCTTGTAAAAAAATTCTTTGATTTTCTTTTCTCAAAATTTGAAATAATTGTTTTTGATTCATGCCATCATGTGACACTTTTTAACTACTTACGTGTTTAATAGTATATCAAGTGTTCATCCCAAATTAACACCCATTGGTGTCTTTAGTATCATGTAAGCCTATGATACCTGGAAAAAAATGTAGATTCCTAAAATAAATGTTATTAATCTACCTTAAGATTAATATGATATGATCTAAACACAGGGATACAAGTTTTGGAAGCATAAAAAAACTTACTCAATCATAATGAATCTTGGAATGCTATTAGAAATAATTGACAAATTTAATGTGATTAATTAAATTAACAATTTTCTTAAGAAGCGTGAATTTGTTAAAAGGGTCTTAATCTTATAATTAGAGATGGAATGAGTGTTTTCTTCCAAATTTACTTTTATTTCTCTCTACTTAATTATTGTTTACCTAATTAATTAAGAGAGAGTATAATTAATTAAGGAAATTATAGAAACAAAAATTTAATGCATCAAACAATTAGAAGATGATATTGTAAAAATAGACTAATAATAAAGTAAAAATATCTTATACAAAGATGATATTGTAAAAATAGACTAGTAATAAAGTAAAAATGATCTTATACAAAGGGACGAAAATAGCACAGATTTCTTCTGTCCGTAATTATAAGATTAAAACTATTTCAAGTAATTCATGTTTTTTAAGAAAATTTATTTATTTATTTAATCACATAAAATTTATTAGTTATTTGTATTATCATTCATAAATTACTTATTTTGTATCTCTATATTCATTTAATTGTTTCTCATTTTAGAAAAAATAATTGAAAAAAGATAATAAAAAATAATTAATGTATTTATAAATTTAAAAAAAAAGTCTTATAAAAATAAATAAATAAATTTCTGAATTTTTGTTAGTCAGGTCTAATATTTAGACTTAGAATTGGTCAGAGCAACACTAAAGTCGACGCCAAGGATAACTTTAATTTTTCATTTATTATGCATTTATTATGTCATTTATGTTAGCGTCGACCTTATTGACATTACCTTAAATATCGTGTTTAGTGTAATCAAAGTTGATGTTAAATTCAAATTTAGCATTGCTATAAGGCGATACGATGCCTTTTAAATTAATATTTAAATTTTTTAACAAAATGGGATTCAAAATGTTACATTGGATTAGCGTCAACTAAGCTTATGCTAATAGCATGGGTATCGAGGATGACACTATTATTATCACTCAATTAATTTTTACTTATATTAGTTTATGTCAAGGATAAAGATGAAAGCAATACTTATATAGCTTTGTAATTAATTTTCAAAATTAACAAATATAAGACTCTCTATAATAACATGCAAAAAAAAACACAGTTGATCGAAATAGTATTTGAACACAAAAATATCAAATATTATTTTTAAATTATTTAAAATAAATATTAACTAAATTTTCCATAAAGATTAAAAGAGCTTTAGAGCACTAATAAGATAATCAATTTTATAGCATCTTTAATGGAGTTGTTTAAATGAATTGCTTAAACTAAGGAACTGTTTAATTTTTTCCACTCCATTGGAGCTGATTTAACTGGCTGGGTGGATTCTTTAAAATTAACAACTCATTTGATCGGTTTTTATCATTCTATCTGAAAGAAAAAAAATAAACAAACGTGTGTTCTCTAGATTTTTCTTATTTTGGAGAAAATGCATATCTTTTTTTATAAGAATGTAATTATTTTTTTCCTTATATTTAGAGAAAGATTGTGATTATTTTTCTTCACTTAATAAAAATTAAACACCAAACTTAATTGACAAAATTTTACCACCAAATTTTTATTATTTTGTCTTTATCACTCAAGTATTATTTTCTTGATTTTGACCATCCAATTTCATGATTTTACAGATTTTACCACTTAACTCTTTTTACATGAATTTTATAATTCAACTTTTAATATTTCACAAATTTTACCATTTAATTTTTTGTGTGCATTTTATTAATAACTTATCAATGTAAAAGTCACATTTTTATATTTTTGTATATCGATAATAATTATAATCAATGTGGAATAGTAACTTTCTATATCGGTTGTGGTTATAATTAATATAAAAAGTCATTTTTCTACATAAGACATAATTACAATAAATGTCAAAAATCAAAATTATTTATCTATAATAAATAATTTTTGAAACCATCTAGTTTTGTATATAATTTTACAAAATCACTTAGTTTGGTAAAAAAAATCCTTCAGTGATGATAAAATGTGCAAAATTTGAAAACTTAGGTTGTAAAATTCATAAAACTAAAATTTAGGTGGTAAAATTTGTAAAACAATAAAAATTGAGTGATAAAATTTATAATTAAGTAAAAAAAAAGTAAAAAGTAGAATCAAGGGTGTCATATATCATAATTATTTTAGTTTCGGTCAATATCACCGAAGCCTAAAAGAAACATGCGGATTCCTTTGGCATTTAGGTTACAAAGCGAGTATCCCTTAATTAGTTCAGTTCTTGTTTTGGATCTACCCACTTCGTTAAATGCATCTTTGCTCTTTCAGCCTACAATTGTTAACCAACAAAATACATGAATTAGGATTAGATTATTCAAAGTCATAACCATTAACAAAAGTGAGAGAAAAAAAAACTGATGTTGATGAATAGCTAGGAAGTTTACCTCTTTGTCCCAGTCGCATCGAATAGTAATAAGGCTCAATATTAATGTCTGATTGTTCAATTTCATTTGCAAATGTGTCAGAATCATATCTTAATGCATTTGAAATTAACATTCCAGACAAATAACTGCACAGTTTTTTAGATACAAGACAAATAGGGTAACAAAACATACCATAACTCCTTGATTGAAGAACCAGCCCATCAAAAATCCAAGAGGCACCCCAATAATATAGTAGCATCCCAAATTTATGTATGCAACATATGGTTGCCACCCTGATCCCACTGCCACCCCTGTTCAAATCATCCAAAAGGAAATGAATACACAGCATATGGATGAGTATATATGTCGCCATTTCAGATTAAATTAAAGATTTGATTAATAACACACTTTCTTTTGTTATGGAAAATAATAACGCATTTTCTAACACATTGTTTAAATATATTTTATTATTGATTGAAATTATTGAAAAACATAATTTTTTATCCTATTCATTATTTAATAAAATTCAGTCATAATTTTGTAATTTTCATTGAGTTTTAACTAATTATAGATGATAAAGAAAATGTGCACTTGAAAAATGAAAGCTACTAAAGGGTAAGGTGATACCTGAGAGAACTGGCTGAACACTGTTGAGCAGAATTGTGAAGGCTAATAGAAGAGAAAGGTTGTTTACTTCATCAAGGACAGCTTTGCTATTAGAGAATATGTAGCCGAATTTATCATGCAATATCAAAATCAACATCCAGAAGAAGAGTCCTATAATAACCGATGTCACCACAGATACCATAGTAGCAAACTTGGCTCCTTTTCCGTTCCCAGCTCCAAGCTCGTTTGCAACCCTCACTCTGCAGATTAATGCATGTTTAGTAACAACTTTACTATATTTGCATTTGTACCTTTTCAAGTTCTTATACAGTATATTGTAAATTGACAAATCTTTTATAAGTTATTAATATTTTTTTTCTCTTATACTGTTGTTCATTATTATCTCTATATTATTATTTATAAAACCTAATTTTTTAAAATTTGTTTGTTTTTATGTATAGGACTCAATCCATATTGTTTCATACATTTTTTTTTAGACTAAAAATACTCCTAATTAAATAAGAAAGAGGTCATATTAATATGTATTTAGAAGAGAAAAAACATTAATATCAACGGTAATTTTTTGAAAACAAATATATAAATTTAAGATAAATTTATTGTTATAAATTAAATTAACTATTTTTCTTAATTTTAATGAATTAAGTTATGAGATATGGGGTCATGCATGTATCATTTTACGACATTGAAAACAAATTATAGGGTGATCAACATAGTCAGTGATTAATAAATTAATGATCATCCTTTAGGGAGTATCATGGGAGTTAAACGACAATTATTAAAGCAAACGGCGTACTGCATCTGAATTAGTAAATTAATGAGGGCCTAATGTGATTTGGGCAAAAAAAGAGAATTGCTATTTTTATTCTTTGTAGTACTAGCTCTAGGTCCATCAACTGCCTCCACTCTCTAGCACTTTAGCGAAATAATAAATTTAAAATATTCACAAAAAATGGCATTTGTAAAAAGCAAGGCCGTTGGATAACAATTGTACGACAATTTGCTGATCAAACAATTTTCTAGTCTTCCAAAAGATAATCGTAGAATCATCCAATATATACTCCCATATGTAACTGGAGCAAAGTGGTCACAGCCTCCATATGTTGCAATCAAGAATCTGTATACAGAGGTTTTATTGTCGTCTAGGACCATGTCAAATATTTAACACTATTAAAAATTCTCACGGAAAGAAGGATTAATAATAATAAAAACTAAGGAAATCTAACTAGCAAGGAATCTTTGTCAGATTGCGTTCCATGATGCATGACTAATACTTAATTACTACTACAATCTAGAGACATCCAAATTTATAGATCATTCATATACATAAGATCCCTCTTTCCAGCTCGATGACAAACAGTAACTTCACCTATGATTAATGCACAAGTTTGACTTGACTAGGACCAAATGTTTTCTATATATAGCTATCACATATATATGTTTTTCTTAATTATTTGTTTGTTGTTATCCGTATTAATTTGGTGGTGAATGGCGATTGCGGAGAAATTGATCACGTCGTGTTTCTTTGTGCCCCTTCACAATGTACACAAGTCTCAAATTACCACCGCAATTTAATTTAATCAAAGGTTATACATATTTTATGATAGAGAATCATTGTTTTGTCGTGTTAGTCTATCCTATGAATTCACCATGTTTTGAGCTCAGCCATATATGTTTGATGGGTTTTCTTGAGTTCATGAACTAACCACGTTCTCTGTTTTAGGCACAAATCAAAGGGACAAAGACTGAATTTCAGTTCTCCGTCACACCTTATACTTTTATCAATGATATTATATATTATAAATTAATTAAAAAAATTGTATGGACGTGATCGTTTCCAGTTTCTGTAAACGGTTAGTACTCATCCATCTGACCTCACACTGACAGACATAAAAGGTTATGGCGTGGCCTCCATTTTTTACTCACACAAGAAACTAAAGAGTAAGTAAAATAAAAACAAAACAAAAAAGTGAAAGAGAGAAAACATAAAAAGAAAAGGGAAATATCAAGTTAAGAAATAAGAATATATATGTTACCCTGTTGCAGCAAAGAATGCCAGAGGAATCATCAGCTCCAAACTATTGATGGTCATGCTGCCAAACAAAGCGCAACATTGGTCACCGCAAAACAATATTAAGAAAAGGTTAACTTCGAATTGGATTAAGGAAGCAAAGCCTAAAAAGTGTAGTCACTAATAGGTAATTAAATATATAAATGATTAAGCACCAATATTCTCTAGTTTAACCCTCGGGATATCTTAATTAGTATTTTTATTTTTATCATCATAAAATAGGTATGGGTAATTATTAAATTTTATCGGAGACCATAAGCTGTGTACAGGTGATTATTTTTATCCAAACATAATTTATTTTGTAATCAAGATGAGGATTTAAACTCTAGACTACTTAATTAAAAATTATTATTTTTTACCGTTTGTGCCAACCAGTTCTCGGGATATCTTAGTTCTGATACAAAACTTTCACTACGTTCTTAATGTCAGTGCAAAAAACATGAGTAATTAAAAGGGTAAAAAAAATGGAATTTACAAATTCAAAGATAAAATTAAAAACTTTATAAAATCAAAAAGTAAAATAAAAGACACTAATTAACAATGTTAGGCGTAAAATAGAGATTTTGTTTACTCGTAAAATTAAATTACCATATGGATAATGCATCCACAGCGATCTCCGCGTTCTCAAGATTCCCGGTCATCACTATCAGAATCTTGTAATACCAATGCTCCCAGCTGCAAAAGCAAAATTCAAAAATCCCATGAAAAAAAAAAAAAGAACACATGTGTGCATAACGAGAAATCAATAGGCAGTACTAGTATCAATTTTTTTTCTCGTGAATTATAAAATTTAAATATGTGATATTTGGAAATGGTAGTTCAGACCATTCAATAAATAATTTATTGTGTATCATAAAAAACACTTAAACATTAACAAGAATAATTGATAATAAAAAAAAAACCCTCATGAACATATAACTTTGAAATACGAATTGGTTAAGATACTTTTAAAAAATGAAGATAATTTTTATTAATAAAAAAATTAATAATTAATATTTGTGAATAAAAAATCATTGAGATAGAGAGTACCAGAGCATGACTCCTGCAGCAGCAGAGAGTTTCAGAAACTCCCAAAGCCCAGAAAACGCTTCAACAGAGAACCCATTCCAAGTGTGAGGGCACCCACCGTAAACAACGTAGGCAAAAAGCCCCAACGTGAGGACCCACCAAGAGAAGTTAATGGTAGCAGCAGCACCAACAACACCAAACTGAAGCTTGAACACGAACAACCAGCTTATAAACACATGCACCAAGAGCGCCACCAGCGACACCCACGCAATAGGCGCGGTCTTCAGCTGGCACTGCAAGAACCTCTGCAGAGGGAACTGAAACCCAAAGGCAAAGTGCACCGGTAACATCCAGATCGACACCGCACCGGATAGCTCCGCCAACTCGTCGGTCTGCCCGAACAGCTTCAACACCGTCGAGGCAAACAAGTATAGAGGCATACGCAAGATGCAACATATGGAAAGAACGATCCATGAACGCTGCATGTAAACGCCTAGCATGCAGTACTTCTTTGCCCGAAAGCTTGCCCGCACAGCGTTTCTAAGGCGCTTGCCATACCCAACTCAATTCAAAAATAAATATATGCAAGTTAGCATTCTACACCGACCTTTGGCCTAAACATATTAGTTTATGATACTGTCTTCTATTCAGAATTAGAGTTTTACTTTTGTGTTAACATTTAATGTAAATCTTTATTCAATATATTATCCCGCTGAAACTCTAATTCAGATTAGAGAACAAAACTTAAATACAGGTTACTGCGTGCTGGACAATTTTCAACCTAAATAGTTTACGATATTATTATTTTCAAATCAGAATTGAAGTTTAACTTAATAGTCATCATTGATGTTTAGTATATTAAGGAGATAACATAACCAAAAACACTTTAAGTAACTGTGTCTAAATTTCGTGCTACGTGGGATTAATAGTATATATATACCAAGAGGCCCAAGTCGAAGCCAACGACGACATTGTTGGCAATGGAGATGGCAGCGAGTTCGAGGTCACCAAGGTGGCCTGCGAAGGCTTGTGTGATGACTAACATGGAGTAGGATGATATACGTACGGCTGAAAATTGAAGGGCCTACTATATGTGCCAAAGCTTCTTTGACTCAATCCAAAACCTTCGTGAGAGATTTTGGTCTTGTTCTCTTTCATCTGCTAAAGGGTGAGCTTCCAATAGTGGAAGCTTTGCTTCTCCTAACGGTGAAGCTTCTTTGCTTGGCATCTCTGAGTCGCTAGCTAGCAATATGCGGTGCTGGTGATGACTGGTGAGGCTAGAGCTTTTGGGGGGTTCTGAAAAGTGAAAACCTGAGAGTGAAGGGAAGGAAACAAAAAGAAAGGAAAAGGAATGATCACGAGAGGTTCAAAAGTTGGAGGTTTTTAAAGCAGATTCGTGCCATGGGGCATTTTCACCAAAAATAGGTTAAAAATAAAAATTAAGTAACATAAAGGATTGATCAAGATCGAAAATATTTATTAAAATGAATAATTTTTGTAATTTAAGAATGTAGGAAGTGTAACTCGAAATAACATTATATGTTTTTTTTTGGTCTTATAATAAGAAGCGTCATCCTAGTACATTTCATCATATCAGTTATTTATCATCACAGAAAACGATTAGATTTTGTATTACATTTTCACTCAAGTTAATGTCCATTTTAAGTCAATGCAAAATACATATTTAATACATTAAATAATTTTAAGAATAAATTAATATTTGTATTTATTTTAGAAAAGATTTGAAAAAACACTACTAGTTATTATTTATAAATGTATAAAAAAATAATTAAAAAAACATAAACAAAGACGATAATGAGGATTAAATCTAATATATGAAGCATACTCTCCAAACACTTTATTATATTTTCTATAAAAAAAGTCACTTTGATTCATGACTTTGTGATTTACATGATCTGAAACCATAAGAGCGTGAATTCGAGAGTGACATCAAATAAAAAAGTATTGTCTAAAAAAACAGTTTACTACTAGTTTTTTAAAATATAATCATCAGTCAAAATTAGTTCTTAAAATTTACAAAAAATGGTGTTATAACAAAAGTATATTTATTTAATACATTAAAAAATCCAACAATCATTTAATATTTGTATTTATTATAGGAAATTTTTTAAAGAAAAAACATGTCATAGTTATTAAATAATAATAGATGAGTGATAAATGTATCAGCAAAATAATTAAAAGAAGAGGAAAAAAATATCAATATCTTAATGAAAGAAATAAATAAAAAATTTGAATGACGAATTGAATCTTCAAAATTATTATGATAAATTAAATTGGTCCCTATAATTAATAAAATGATAAATAATTCTGACAACACAAATATATTTATTTAATACATTAAAATCATTTAAAGAATCACTTAATATCTGTAGTTATTATAAGAAAAAACTAACTAAGCATAGTTAGTAAACATTAATAGAGAAGTTATAAATGTATCAACAAAATAATTATAAAAAAAAGACAAAAAAAAATTAAAGAAACAAGTATTTTGCATCAACCAAGGTACCAATTAGAGGTAGCACCGCCTCTCATATTAAGATAAATAAAAAATACAAGGTATCATTCAAAACGGTGTCATTTACATTTCTATGCGATAAAAATCACTTATTTTAATAAATATTTTCTTAACTAACCCATTATAATAATTAATTTTTATTTTTAACCCATTTTGATCAAAATTCCTGCGACATGGTCTGTTTTCTTTCAAATGAATAAATAAAAGGCTAATTGTAATTTGAATTCTTTTAATTTTTATTTGCAATTTTAGTCTATTTTTTTGTTTTTTGGTAATTTTAATATTTACATTTTAAAAATTTATAATTTTGATCTAATTGTCAATTTTACGATTATTTATTTCTTTTAAAGGTGTGATACATGTACAATCTAATTATACAATAATTTTAATAATAAAAAGCCATAATTCATCATTTTTCATGTTTTTCTAAATTAAACATATCATAAGTGTTCAAAATGATATGTAAGTTAAACCTTTTGAAAACAAAATATAAGCTACAGTAAAAATTATACTCCATTCTTACAGTTAAAAGTATGGGTGAATGCGAGACAAGTCGGGATAAATTATTTTTTAAAAAAAATATTCAAAAAATATTTTAAAATAATACAAGATACACCAAAAGATTTAGCTCAATTGGTTAAATAAAATGTATGTAAATGTTATAAATATGCTGATAGTGAGTTTGATACTTACATATTGAAAGAAGAAAAAAAACTAAAAAGAAAAAGTAAATTAAGTTAAATTGATTAGTTTTATAACACATGTGTATCAAATTAGAATGACTTGAAATATAATTGAAACTTATCGTTAAAATATATCAAATTAATTTCTGAAATTTGAATAATTAAGATTTTTTTATAAATTCCTTCATTATTATTTATAAAATAAGAAAATAAAAACAAAATGAATTAAGGTTTCTTGTCAACTAATATTAATTTATACACCACAATTTAAAAAATTTAAAATAAGAAAATCATAAAAGTTAACTTCATATGTTAATCTTTATTTTTGAGAAAAAAATCAATCTATTTAATTTAATTTACTTTTCTTTTTATACGCATGTGTAAAGAGTTTATTCCATAAATTAATAAAACTAAACTAGTAATGCACATTCATACAAGATTCAAATATCTTAATTATTGTAGTTATGAAAGAAACTAGTAAAATGAGTGTTAACACATTTTGTAACACACTCTATTATTAATTATAATTATTAAAAATTTATAAATGAGAAGAGAAATTTATTAAATAAAATATTATTTCATTAATTAATCAGTGAAATTTATAAAAATTAATTATTAATAAATTTTATTCAATAATAATAATTATAATCAAAATAATATATTAAAGAGAATGTTTGCTTTCATTTCTCAGCTAGTATTGCCAGTTGCGCACCGTCATATACTTCATAGATTTCAAAGGTAGGGATTGATTGTTCGGCCAATGAGTTGTTGTCGACTACCGAACATGAACATGACATGCCTTTTCTTTCTTTCTACAATCACGACTATTCAATGCCATTTCTCTTTGCATGGGAATGATGTGATGTGGCCTCAAAATATGGCGGATAGAGTCACTGCTTACGTATCTTATTTTTGTAAGCATCTTTTTCTCATGGATCCACAACATTTTTTCTCTTTAATAGCAGTAAGTTTTTGTTTACATAATCAATAGATCCAGGAGAGTTGATGCCATCTAATATCTGTCTGCTTCACCCAAAAGAAATCTAATATTTGTTTGCAGTCAATTTCAAATATCACACCATGAATTTGATATGTTTTATATTATATATAGGTTTAAATATATTTTTATTTTTAATATATATTAAATTTGAAAATTTTTGTGCAAGATCTCTACCATTGAGAGGAATCATTAGATGTTGATGTATTTGTTAACTTGAAATGTCAACAAGTTATCTACGATGTCACATGTATTCTATGTCTAAGTAAGGATTTTACTTAGAAAATAAATTTTTATTTTTTAAAATAATTAGAAAATATTATTTAGGATAAAAATTTAAATTAAGAGGGAGAGAGAAAACATTATGATGTCCTTCTACTGATATAGAAAGGGCACTGTGTTTTGCTTCAAAACACAAACACGATTTCCTCTCTTCTTCTCACATGCTTCGTTAATGCTCACAATAAAAGGAGATTAGAGTAAATAATTTGTTCTGTCCTTATTGTCGTGGAGGGTCTGTTTAGATGACGTGTCAGTGTGACATTTGGTTTTCGTTTTTGTTGTTATGGTTCAGGCACTTTTGGGGTTAGAGTTTCATGCAATTGGAGGAATATTCTAGTGTTAAAGCTTGTGGTCCCAAAAGTGAAGAAGGTGGTCCAAACAGGTACATCATTAATTATTCTTTATTGCGTTCACTAGTAGAAAAATGCAACTTAGGGACTGGAAATTTTCAGTCTCTATTAGCAACCAAAAAGTTTATCAATTTGCAACCGAATTTAATTGTGGTCGACTAGAGGCTAAATTGCGTCAACCACAAGGCTAGCTGAATAACTCGGTTGCTAATTCAGTCTCTATATATTTATAAATACAAGTCCTATAGCGACCGAAATGAACTTGAAGATAACGATTAAACGGGATTCTGTCGCTGTTATGATGATAATGATCGAACATTTTCGTCGCTAAAAGACTAAATAATATTTTAAAGTTAGCGACCAAATGCATTCTTTCTAAAAAAAGTAAAAATACTAAAATTTTAATTTATTGTAAATCATAATAAATATATAATATACTTAAACACATTTTATACTTGAAAAGTATTGAAATTAATATATTAGTAATATTTTAAATTAACATACCAATATTTACAATATTTTATAAATCATAATAAATATATAATATTTTTAATTATACTATGATAATTTTTATAAAATTAAAAAATCAATATTTACCTTATTTGATTAGGATAAATAAATCATGCTTATCATTAGTCTTTTAATTTTTATTTTGTAAAAAATAATTGTTTATTTATATAATTATTTTAATATTATAATAAATAAATACCCTTTATATTATGAAAATATGTCACAATCAAAGTTTGTAAAATTAAGTATTTTAAAATATAAGACATAAGTATAGTACTAATGATTCATTAATGTTCAATATGGTGTAAATGAAATTTATGCATTGATAAAGATCCAAATTGACTTTAATTTAAGGCTTAATTGCAAAATTTGTCCCCTTATTTCACCAAATCGGTTCCCCTATTTTTTTGTTCACTATCTAAATCTCCCAATATTACAATATTTAGTATATAAGTGGTTGATTTTAACCGTTGACTAATGTTGACTATTAAATTTTAAATGTTAATTAGACTAAAAAGTTTACGAACATTTTCTTAAATAATAAGAACTTTATAAATGTTAAATGAAGGACTAAAACCATGGTCATTGGAGTAGGAAACACACACCTTTACCATTACACTCAAATAATTTGAGCAAAATATAGTATCAATATAAGTTTTATACAAAAATAATTCAAAATTTATTTTTTTAATTTATTATTTTTACAATCTTATATATTATCTTTAAAATATAATATATAAGATTAAATTATATTTTCACATAAAATATAATATGTATATTTATATAACTTTTATTTTTATTTATATATTATATTTATCTTTTAAAATAATGCTAGTGATTTAGTAAAAATATTTTTTTATCTATATTAATATATTCATATTATTTATTGTAATATAGATAAAAAAATGCTATCAATGAATCACATACATAAATATTTTAAAAATAGAAAATACTGCAATTTTATTTAATTACGTATTTTTATTATATAATTTAATTATTTAAAAAATTACATACCTGATTAAATAAAGTTAAATACAAATAAAAATACTATCATAATAAATAAAATAATATCTTAATATAGGTATAAACAAAATACTATCATCAAATCACATATATAAACATTTTAAAATATAATAAAATACTATCATTTTATGAAATTATAATTTACATAAAATATACATTAAAGATAAAATTTATATTATATATTTATTGTATAAAATAAATTTTGAATAATGTGATAAAAATACATAAGATTATAAAAATATAATATATAAAATTAAAGCTTATATAAGCATACATATTCTAATTTATGCGAAAATAGAAATTAATATTATATTTTAAAAGATAATATATAAGAGTATAAAAACATAATATCTTAAAAAGAATAAAATTTGAATTTTGAACTATTTTTGCATAAAACTTATAATAATATTATATTTTGTACCAAATATCAATATGAATACGTGGTTGTAGTGGTAAAGGAGTGTGTCATCCACTTTAAGGATCATGGTTCTAGTCCTTACTCAAAAGGGGAACACCGTGTGATGCATATGTTGATAAATTAATAATTTTTCATTTTATAAAAATTAATTTCAGATTAAATATATTTTTTTAAAAATAGTTAAATTAAATATATTATGAGAAAAAAATTATGCAGTGAACATATATAAATGTGTATTATACTCTTACTTTTTTTAAATACCATTTTTTTTTAGATACCACTCTCACTTGATTATGTAAAAGAGTCAAACTCAAGTTTTTTTTTTAATTTCATACATTACATGTTAAGCTCATTTTTTAATTATTTTGTATAAAAATAATTATTAAATATTATATTGATAAAATTATAAAATAATTTAAGAAAATCATTAAAGATAATTGAGTATAATTAAATTTTACCCACACATATTAGCCACATAATATGCAAATAGAGGTGTGTCAGTCCATTACGAACTAGTGAATTTTTGGGTTGGATTGGGCTGGACTGAGCCAATTTTAAGACAAGTTGTTAATTTTATGGCCCAACCCAACCCTTTATGATCCAAATGGGCCGGCCCATGGGCTCATTCCTTTTTTTAAAAGAAAAAAAATTCAAAACAAAATTATAATTTTTGAAAAATATTTTATTCTTTTTCATATTTTGATATATTTAAATTGAACTAGAAAAATTAACTAACAAAATGCTTAATTTGCCTTTTGGTTATTAAACTCAATCATTTTAATTTATTTTAACTTTTCATTTTAAATATTTTTGAGCCATTGAAAAATAATATATTATTATATAGTAACAATATCATTATCATATACTAAATGATGCATGTGATGATTTTTTATATATTATAGTATTTTTAATATAATGCATTAACATTATACATAATTTAATACCTACATTTATATTTAATTAATTGACCAAATGTTTCACATTAACATTTAATTGTAGCAATAAATACATAAAGATAAATTCAAACTAATTTATTTATGTGTGGTAATTTGATTAATTGATTATACAATAAATGTAATTTCTTACCATGTTTGTAAATTAATATTAAAATTACATATATTTTTTAATTTATGGGGCCTACGGGTTGGCTCAAGATGAGTTGGGTTTTTTAGGTCTAGTCCAATCGAGTCAAAATTCATTTCGAACTTAGATTTTTGTGACCTAACCCACAATTATGTTTGGACTATTTGGGGTATTTCATTGGACCTGACCATATTTTTCGATTCTGTCGAAAAAAATGAAAATGGATAACTTTAGAATTTGTTTGGATATGGAATTAAAAGAATTTGTGAGATTTCTACTATAAAAAGTTTTATATTTTTAATGGAGACTTCTAAAAAAATTCTTTTAACTAACAAACCCTTATTTTTAATTTGTTTGTTTATTGTTTTTGGGTTAATTACTCATTTCCCTGTACTTGCACAATTTTTACAATTTAGACTTTGTGTAAAACTATTTTTTATTTTAGTTTCTGCATATATAGTATCTCTTAAAATTGTTTTAGTTTCTATATATACACTTTAATTTTTTCTATAATTTCGACAGTAGAGACTAAAACGGTTTTAAATGTGTATGAAACTAATAATTTTTAGACATGGAAATAAAACATAAAGTTTAAAATGTGTATGGAACTAATATTATATAAGTATATGAACCAAACGAGTGGTTAATCATTTTGATAGTATTTGTTCAATAAGCATGTAATTCTTTTCTAGTAATTTGTCTCTTAATTTCATTAATAGAATACTAGAATAAAATAGAAGAGGATATGAAAACATTTTAAAGCTATTTAAAAAATAGAAATAATTTTAAAAACTTTATAGATTTTAGATGAAAAATTAATTAGTAAGTAGTACGAAATTATTTTAGAAAACAATTTTTAAAACAAAAAATATTGAGAATGACATGAAACAATCCCTTAATCTGTTAATCATTTACCCCAGAAAATTATATGCTAAACCACATCGATCTAACCCACTAGTAAAGTTAGGGGTTAGCAGTTTAACCAACTGCTAATCATATCCAACTTGCTTGCAATAATACAAATTCTTGTTGGAAGCATCTATCTGGCTACTGGCTAGTACGTGCTTGCCACTTTCACATGATAAATATATTATAATTGGGAAAATTCGTCTTATAGCATGTCAATTTTCTATGAAATTGATCGGGTACTAAAACTAATCTCGACAACATTGAAAGGAAAAGACGAGGACAGCCACGTTCTCTACTTGAGAAAGAAGCCGGACATTGAGAAGCCACTTTCATCATCAATAGCGTCACATGGAAAAGATGATGCCATTCTAATTTCAAGGAAAATGTTTTTTCAACACAAAAATAGACTAAAGTTGTCCTTTTAATTCGTAGAGTTAGTGTATCATAAAGTGATATGTATATACCAAAATAATAAACAATGAATAAAAAGTAAAAATAAATGAATAAAATATGATGTATAATTTATTTTTTTATGTTTAAATAGTGAAAGGATAAATCTTTTAAAGATATTTAAAGGTATGTTGCTTTCATTTAATTTTTGAGAAATCTTTTATTAAAAATATGTTGGTTTCATTTTTAACATGTAAAAAGTGAAGTTGAAGTATATGAAAGCAGATTTTTAGTAAAAAAAAACAAAGGTACAAATTTGTTTCCTTCTTGCATATATGCTTCCTTGTGGATCTATGGCCAGAATGGAAAGGAGGGGAAAAAATCTTCTCAGATTTTACTTTTTCTCTTCAATTTTTAAAACTCCGTATATGATTACGTGCCACAATGTCTATCGTCCAATTAAAACTCATTTAAGAAAAGTGGAGAGTATAATAATGTGTACAAATTCAACTAATTACGCATATATTCCACAATGAGATCTAAGAATCACAAGGAAGCTAGTAGTAATAATTTAGGATCATCTTCAGTGGGTCGGTGAGACAAAGGGAACAACAAGAGGATTTTGCACAGCAGAACAACTAACTAACAAGAAATTGTAAGTAAAAAGAATGACAAACTGTTTTATTCTTTCAATTATTAGATGTACAATGAAATGATCAAGGTCATCTACATACACGTGTGAACACCAAAACAAATGAATTCCCAAATAATCATCTTCAACGGCCACCACCCCTCCCAAATCTCGAATGAACAAACACATCAACAAAGAACAAAACTAGAAAGAAAAAAAAACACAACCCGAAGAAAAAAAAACCGCTAACTCAACATATGACCCGAGGATTGAAACAAATCAAATAGATCTCGTCCGTCCGTGTGCGGAAAAGAAGGATCAAGGGCGGAAAAGCCTCCACGTGGACGAATCATCAAAGACAATGGTTCTCTAGAAAGTTCTTAAGCCAAGACCATGACTACGAAGGTTCCAGCGAGTGCGGAGCCAGCAATGAAGGCCTTGCTGGCGGAGAATGCGGCAGAGGGTGACGGTGGTGCCTCGGCACCACCTGCGGGTCCGGGTCCGGATGCGGGTGCTTCTGGTGCTGGTGGAGACCCACCGGCAGGGCCTGGTGCTGCGCTTGGTCCTGAAGGTGGAGGAGAGGCTGCAGGAGAAGAAGAAGGTGTAGGTGCAGCTGTTGGTGTTGGTGTTGGTGTTGGTGTTGTTGGTGGTGTTGCTGGTGGTGGTGTGGCTGGTGGTGGTGGTGCTGGTGTGGTGGGTGCTGGTGCCGGTGCTGATCTTGGTGGTGGTGGTGATGGGGTTGTAGTGGGTGGTTGTGTGGGTGCAGCACCTGGGGCTTGTGCTAAGCATGAGCTAGCCAGAAGCCCCAAGATCAGAAACAGTTGAACAGCACCAGAACCCATCTAGCTAAAGAGAAAATGTGGTAGCGGTTGTGTGTGTGTGTGTGTGTGTGAGAGAGAGAGAGAGAGAGAGAGAGAGAGAGAGTTTGAGCAATGGGAAGATGATAATGGAACAGAATATATAAAAAGAGCAAGAGTCTGTAAGTGGGGGGCTTCAAAGGCGTTAAAGGATAGCGCCGATTAATGCATCAATAATGCTACAAGATTCCTCCAACTCCAATGTCTTAATTTAATTTGCTCCAATATTTTTTTCTTCAGAAATTAGGATTGGATTCCTACCAACTCTGGATTAAATATTAATTTCTTTTATGATTATTGTTCATACAATAAAATCATGTACATGATAAAATTAAATGCAATTTTTTATTAAATAAATAATTTGTTACTATATAAATATAGGGGAACCTTTCTACCGGGTCCAGTTTAATTTACTCCTATTTGGGCACATTATACAATTTATCTAATAATTTAATAATAACTTATGTTGTAACTGTACTATCTGGCGGGCCATTGGCCACTTTCACATTATATCGTGGACCAAGTCAGGGCGGTGTGATGTGAGTAATAATGGTCAACACTTAAAACTCCATTGTTTCATTTTTTTTTTCCTTCTTCCCTTTATTTGAATTTTCGATGGCTGGTACAATTTTTTTTTATGTTTGTGTAATTGTGGCAAATATTAGCTGGCAGATGTGGATGTTGTGGCCAAATTGGGGATTTTGCATTGGGCACTATGATTTTTTTTTTTTGTGAGTGTGTCTGTGTGTGTACTTGGTTTGCCTTTTTGTCCATTGTAGTTGTGAAATATTACCTGAACACCCCGTTTGGGTAATGACACGTGTCGGTTCATAGGGTCAAACGGTCAGTGAGCAGTCGCTGTCTTCCGCCACCCTGGGTACTGCGTTTTCCCAGCCATTTCCCTAATCTTACTACATTTCCAACTCTTCCTTCCTTGTTAAGCTTATTTTACTCTAACGCTCTATTTATTTTTTAAGAATAAAAAAACAGGAATTTGTTTTTTAAATGGAAGACAAAAGAAAAAAAATAGTATTCTAAGATTTTTTTTCTCAATTATCATTATTCGTACTTTTTCTTTCTTTGAAAAGACCATAACTTTTTACAACGCTAAAGGCATCCTACGATTTTACTAGGGTGCCCTCACTTTCTAACCATTGATCTAAAGCTCTCACGTGTGTTCTTTTTAGTCCATTGATGGGCTCTGTCTTGTAGTCGTAAAATCAGGTCAAAACGTGGGGTACTTCACCCGCGTTGAGGCCACTCGTGTCATATCTTTTGCCCGAGAACAACTTTTTTGTTAATTATTATCTATAAAGAATTTCAGAATCTTAAAAAATGATTAGTGCTAATTATTCTTACGTGAACTGCATAACCCTCCACCAGATGAGAAAGTCCACTTTTATTTTTCTTTTCACCCTTTCTCTATTTCTAATGGTAACAACATTTCATTCGGCAATTTTTGCATTTTTGAAAAACCGAATACATTACCTTTTTTTTATAGCTAAAGGATACATTACCCTTTCATTATTGATATACTATTATACACACATATATATATGATAATGGGGTTAGAAAGAAACAAAGAATAATCTAAACTAGCCGTTGCAAATGGAAAACAACCTAACATGTTCATCTTTCAACTCCAAATAATATACTATATACTATAATATTTGTAAAGAAAATATACTGCATGATGCATGTTTTGTTGTCGTGCTCGTGCTATTGTTGAGCACATGATGATAGAGGACTAGAGTGACTTGCAGTTGGAGGAGGAGGACCAATGTGCAGCTGGAACCAGAGTGACCTTGCTACATAACAATACACGTGGCATGAAAGGAATAAGAGGACCATGTGACAAAATGTGGAAATCCAATGTATCCCGTTGTCATTTTTCGGACTATAAGGGGCAAAGTCTTCACTAGTGTTTGTGTATGTATTTTTTAATTAAATTTTAATGATGAACTAGGAGCTGGCGAAAGCTGGCAATTACTAAGTTCTTAATAATACAAGTTAGTTTGGACTTTTGCAATTCTTTGTGTTTGTCCGATTTGCTTGTAAAATATGTGAAAAAACAAAGTAGAAAGGGAAGTTTCACAATTCGCATGTCCAGAAATGAGTAGAATTATCATGGTTTCATATCATTTAAATCTATTCCACATTTTGAATGGAATTGGAAGCTAATTTATTTATTAATAAAATGCCCGCATTTCCATTTCGTGGTGGAACTATCTACATTTTTTTTAAAAGGAACTATCTACAATTTATGAGAAGTGGAAATGCGGAATGTTCGATCGCGCTGAATTAACCGTTAAGGATAACTAAAACGAAGAAGAAAACAAAATAAAAAATACATATGATTGGTTTCTATTTTACTGAATTGCATTTTATATTTGTACTACAATTTTTTTTTTTTTGTCTATCTACAATCTACAGTTACTTCACTTTTTTATATAAACGGATTATAATAATTACTTGTAAGCCTTTTTTCCAACGCATAGAAGTATATTTTGGATAAAAATATCTTTTACAACTCCACTTTTTTTATTATTTTGGAGAGTATATATATAAGATAAAAAAATAGGATTTTTTTAATTATATACTATTAAATGAGGTTTTAAATATATATTACTAATATTTGGATGTTTTTTCAACACGCAAAAGTATTCAATTTCAATTTTCATAGCACTACTATAACTAAAAGAAAAATAATATTCTTTTCCCTTATGCTATATTTAGATAGATGAAAAGTAGAGGATAAATAAACAGAAGAAAAGAGAAAATTATGTAAAAATGAAGTAGATTTTTAAGTTATTTAGTTTGAGAGGAAAAGAAAAAGAAAGAAGTTGCTGAGCTTTGTTTTCTTTTTTCTCCCGTGAAACTGGTTTTTATTTAAAGGAAATGGAGATTTTGTTTGTTATGAAAAGATATTTTCATTGTAAAGGAAAACGATAACGTTATTTCTTCGAATGACAAAAATACTTTCAAGTCAATATCATGTGGAATTATACGATAATTCCGTAATATATCTAGATGGTACGTATATTTGCTTGCGACATGTGTCTTAATTCTTAAATCTTACTTATACGCTAAAAATATTGTCCATTTCCACTGTTGTACGTTCAATATTTATTTATTTGATGAATTATAAATTGTGATCTAACAAAAATAACAAAAAAGTATTTTATCAAGCGATGTGGGTTATCTGTATCAGTGTATCACCCAACATTGTTAAGTTAAAAATTAAATTCTCCGAAATAGTATATATTATAATACCCTTTCTTCACATTTTTTTTTTCAATATCCTTTTGTTCCCTTGTATCTCTTTTTTCTGGGACTAAAACCATATAATTTATTCTTTTCACTAATATTTCCATGTCATTTTTTATAAGTGTTCAAACTACCTTTATCAAATTTATATTATCTTTTCTTTATAATAGATGTCAAGGTAATTATATTTCTTTTACGTAAACCGTGATCGTCATCTAAACTTATATTTCATTATATATATTCCAATCATGAAAGACTCTCAGAAAGATAGGTTTGAAAGCTGACTGTGTTCGATCCATTAAAAAATCATGTTATTTCTATTTCTCTCATGTGCATGGATGTAATTATATCCAACTATAAAAGGATAATTACCTCCATCATAATAGTGGTCATTTTTTTAGTTAATAATAATAGTGATCATATTGTGATCTTGCCATTCACCCCTTGATTTAAATACTAAGTTGTACATAGATAAAGTTTAATTTCCAATATTTGACAACTATTCAACCCATAGCTTCCAATCTACAAAAGGGGGACATACACGAGAATTGGCTCAAAAATGACAGTAACACATTTTATAACATTTTTTTTCTATTAGTTGAAATTTATTAAAAATAAAAAATACGTATATCATTTCTTATTTAATAAATCTCTCTTATCTCTTATGAGTTTGTAATTCTCAATAAATTTTAACTTATAAAAAAAATTATTACTAGTAATTTATTTTATCAAAATATTTTTACTCATTTGGTTTGTTCAATAAAGTGAAAGAAAGGAACATCAATATAGTGAGAGCCATGTTAATATTCTATCTATTCAAAAGTGGAATAGAGGTGAAAATGAGTTTTTTTTTTGTTTGTTAAAAGACCAAATTGTTCGTATTTTTTTTCCATAATTTTTTCTAAAGATATTTATGTCATTTAAGACATTTTCTCCTTCTTTTATTACAATTTATACACAAACAAATAAAGTAAAAGAAAAGTTTTAACTTTCTTTCTTTTTCAATTTTTCTTTTAGTAAAAGAAAAGTGATGACTCTACTTTTTTTTTCCATTTCTTCTTTTTTTTTTTCCTTTTCATTTCACTTTCAATCCTTTTACTGTTCTCATAAACTAAACACACTTAAGAAGAAAAGTAAAAACATAAAGGCATTCGCCTCAGTCCACAAGAAATGGAAAGGCAGTACGTAGTTTGAAGTTTTCCTATTAGGTCACCAAAGCCGTGGAAAAAAATACATGATAATCGCCACATTTCCCCAATAATCGTCTTTCTCGTAGTATATGAGTTATGAGATAAAAATGCAGGTTAAAATTTTATAAAGTAGTGGTTTTTGACGTATTTAAATTTTTTATGTTAATAAAATATTATTATGTTCTAAGAAAGCACATAAAAATATTCTTATACTTTTTTATGTTTCTCTTCCTTTTTTATTAGATTATTTATGATATTTATTCTTTTTCATATGTTTCTTTTTCTACTTGGAATATGTACATCTCGTAGCCTAAAAGGTGTGAAATGATCATTATTCC
>CM023948.1:36160247-36231509 GCA_013407115.1 Glycine latifolia
CTCTCAATTACGATCGTTTTGACATATCATACGCCTCAATCGGACATCCCAGTCAAAAGTTATGGTCTTTCGAAGTTTCTACGCAATTTTGGAACTTTGCCACGTGGCATGCCATTTTCACCCCCCTGTCCAGCGAATTATGTCACCCACTCACGCGACGCCACGTCAGTCCACATAATTCGCTGAGGTGGCCAGCGAATTACGTGGCGTGACAGTTTGGAAAAATGTTTTCGAGGCGTGGCATTTCGGGTATTTTTTGCGAAAAACGTGGCACTTTTGCCAATGTCTCAAGATGGAGTGGGCTCTGAGTGAACCAGGAGTGTGAGGGTGGGGAATGGGAGATTGCTAAATGCACCTTCCTTGTTTGCTAAATGCATTTCTTTTATGTGTGTGTTTTCTTTTTGAAAATTATCATTCTTCAAAAACTAAATTTTAGAAATTATTAAAATTTTAAAACACCCGAATACTATTTTCTGAAAGTGTTAGAATGCTTTCTGAAAGTTTTACAAAGCTTTCCAGAATTTACTTTTCGAAAGAAAAAATAAGAGTTGTATGAATCTGTCATAAGAGACACAAAGCAAAACTCACTAAATGTCATCGACGAGTTCACCCTCTAAACTCCCAATAAACATTTTTCCTTGATGTCAATCCTCCCTTATGCACCACGTTATTGTCGTAGGTATTATTGTCTATATGTAGCAAATAATGGATTTTCATGAAAGGTGGATAAAAGGGATTAAAGGATTCCTAAAATCTTCTTGGCCTTCGGTTTTTGTAAAGAAAGCCCACCCGGCCCAAGAATTTCAATGTTATAAGGGTCTATGTCAAGGTGATTCTTTGACACTTTTTTTATTCTTGGTAGTATTTGAAGGCTTAAGTGGACTCATGAGGAATGCTCCTCTTCTGTTGTTAACACCTACATAATAAAAAAAGAGATTGGGTTACGCCCTGCTTTATGGGAGTGTAAAGGACATACTCCAAGAAGATGACATTTAGTGTGTGTTTGGTAGAGTTGAATAAAATAAAATAAAAAAGTTTTTAATTAAATTAGAGTGTAAAAGTGTGGATTCCATCTATTAATCTTCATTTTACTATTTTTTTGTTCTATTTCACCTCTATCAAATAGAGGGTTAGTGAGTCTTGTTTCGTGTCTCTCATCAAATTCATACGACCTCAATTTTTGCTTCCAAAAAGTAAATTCCATAAAATCATTGTAACACTTTCAAAAAATAGTTTTGGAAGTATTAAATTTTAATACTTTTACAGAATTTAGTTTCCGCAAAGGGGTGTTTTTGGGGGGAAAATAAAATTACATAAGGGATGGAGGTGCATTTAGAAAACAGGTAGCTTCATTTAGCAATTGCCTAAATAAGATTATAAAGCCCAAAAGTCATTAACCCTCTGATTTTACAAACTAAAATAATTATTAGTGATAATAGGAAGTTTCCAAGAACACATGTTAAATTTGATGCCTGGAACTTAAAAATCGTGTAACTTAATCAGAAAATTGGTTTAAAAAAAAGAATCAATTAGTACACTTCTTAACTTAGAGCTTGTTATAAACACAGCAACCACCATTTTTCTCTCCCCCACGTCTCCTCTCCTGGGTGAGTCAGTGACAATCTCCCCACTCCTTCATCTCTTAGGGCTTGATATACTAGTAAAACAAGCTACTAATTTCAGTGACTTTGTGATAATTGCGTAAATTACCTACTAGCACAGAATTCTTAAAATTGAAGCTAGACTTAATGACTTATCGGTTGTTATAAGTAAATGGTACCTAACACAACTTCTTATTCAATACTACATTTAAAACATTGTAATTATAACTTATTAAAGTGTTCCTTTTGTAAAATAAAGTAGGTAGGCTAATACGTCTATTTACTAATACGTCTATTTATCTTTTTAGAAGGATCCTAAATATATTTTAAGATAATTATAATTTGCTAACATATATAACCTTTTTAAAAAAACAAGTGGATACATTAACAAAATATTTCTTTCTTAATTTTCTGTTAATTAATATTTTGGCATAAACTAAAACAATTTGGAGAGACTTAAAAAGGGAGTACTACCTATAATCAACAACATCATTAAACGAGCAGTACCTTTGGTAGCCCAAAGGAGTAACTACTGATCAAGCAATAGAAGTCTCCCAAACCATGAGTTAAATTGATGTAGTAATCCGATCAAAAGCTTAAGTTTGCAAGGATTAAATTTGATTTGATTAAAGTAATGACTGATGAGTGATGACTAATTATAGGGTGTGACACTTGGGAAGGTGAACAAGATCAAGTTTGATTGTGATACCAGGAGCTAAGTTTGGTGCAAGCAAGCAAGTACGGAATGCCTAAATTGGCTTCTAATGCATATTCAAAACAAATTGATTGTCAGTCTCTTCACTTTAAAGGCAGTTAATTAAAAAAAAACACAAGTCTCTTAGAGCAACTTTAGTGCAAGATCTTGAGTAAGGATCTTGAGCTTAAGATCTGGTCTTCACTAGATCTTCCACTAAAAGAGGTAAAGAGATCTCCAACATGGAGAATAAGTTCTTGTAGAAGAACTCTTAAGATCTGCACATTGTTCAAAAAATAATAAATTTTTTCTCTTTTTCTCTTTCCTTAAGATCTCAAAATGAGATCTACCACTAAAGAATAAAATGGAAGGGGTCTTGAGAGATCTTAAATCCTACTTGGCACTATGGGATCTACTAAAAAGTGATATAAAATCCCAATTTAGAATCTACCACTAAAGATGCTCTTATAATTATATGTTTCAACAATTTTTTTCTTTACATCTAACTTTAAAAGTTATTGTTGCTTCTTCCATTGTTATTATTATTATTATTTTGGTGTAACTTTCATTTTTATTATAGTAGTATTGAATTAAAGTTAAAATATCTTTTGAATCCTTAAATTTGAACACAGTTTTCTTCCACTAGTTTAAAAAATTTAAAAGTGATTATTTTTTTTTATCAATCTAATTTGTAAAAAAAAATTAATGGTGAGTTTGTTTAAATTTATTTATTAAAATGAATACTTACTTAAAAAATAGTTTTCCATTTATTTTAAGAAGCAATTCACATATACTTATCTGATAAACAAAAATCATATATGCTTATCAAAATATTTTTTTTTAAAACACTTATTTTAAAATTACTTTTTAAATTTAAACAAACGGACACGAGAGAATACAAAATAATCACTTTTAAATTTAGGAGTAAAAAAGGAAACAAGGCTCACATTTGATAAACCAGAAAGATATATAAGTAGTTCGTGTTACATGATGAAGGGGAGAAGGATTCAGCGAAGCCAGACAGCATTGCTTTGTTGGAAGCATTAAAGGACCCTGTGGTGATTCACCATCCTAAAGGCCACAGTTCCTAGACTTGGTCAGTGGCATTTCCTCATTAAATTAATTATTACTCTCTTCATCTTAAAATAAAATAAGTATCACTTTTTACACAAATTGTAAAAATAATAAAGATAATAAATAAATAAAAGTAAATATATATTTTATAAAATAAATTTTATTAAATAGATGAAAAATAATAATATTAATATTATATTTAAAAACTAAATTGAAATTTATTATGAGTATTAATAAAAAAAAAGATAATCAATAATATATTGAAAAATTAATATAACACTTATTTTATGATATTTTTTTATAAATACGATGTTTATTTTGGGTTGGAGGGAGTAATTAGTTTTTCGAACTAACTGTGGTTGTACGTAATTACTAGGAACTAGTATTTGAATATCGGTTTTGTGCATTCAATGTCTCTGAAATCTAAGAATTTTGATTCGGTGCTTCTTTGTTGTAGATGATAAGAGTCTTCAAACTATGCTCGGTTTCATTGACACAATTCAGCAGGCTAGGATGGCTTGTTCTAGACTTTAATGTTTATGGTCTATGGAGTCCTTTTGTCATTTCTATTATTCTATATATCGTTCTTAATTATACGAAACCGTGAAACTTAACTGAAGCCATTAATATAATGAAAAAAAAATTCACGTAATAATCTGGGTTTATTTTATATAGTTTCATATGAAAAATTTATTTAGCTGTTTTCTTGTACACAATTTGGTGCTTCACCAACGCCAGTGGAGGGGCACCTGTCATTTTAATTTTATTTAGCTTTTCTTTTTATACTTTTCATATGAAGTCTAAAATTTATATAAAAGTCTTTAATGGTGAGGGCAATAAATCATTATATTTATTATTATCTTCATTGTTTATTGTCAATGTTATCATTATTGTCACTATTTTTACTTCTATTATAGTTGTTGTCAATCACCATTGTCAACATGCTACCACTCCGATAATTATTGTTGTTATCGTCTTATCATAATCATCATTATTATCACCACTTACATTATCACTATTCTTACCATTATTGTTACTGTCATAATTACTATTTTAAATATAATCATGTCACAATTATCATTATCACCGTTATTATTATCGTTATTATCACTATCATTATCATAATCACATTTATTATATATGATATCATTATTGTTATTATCACAATCATCACTATTATCATTGTTGTCACTAATCCATCTTTACTATTTTACCATTGTTATTTGTATCACCATTATCTAGTCTATATATATCATGGTGTGCATGAAATATTAAATATGATTAAAATTTATGTTACTCTTATTCTATTATGTTTTTATCTTATTCTTATTTTATCATATCTATCCTATGTTAACCATCAAATCGACCATAATATTTAAAAGTGTTCAAAATATTAAAAAAAATACACATAACATCAAAACAATCATGAAAGAGAATTAAAAAATGAGTGTTTTTAGAAGAATTATGAACACAATATCCTATTCTTTGCAATTTTTCTGTTCCTAAAAGACCACAACCAAACAACGAGAGATATATTAACAAAATAAAATTACTAATTTCAGTGACTATTTAATAATTTTGTAAATTGCTAACTAGCATAAAACTACTTTTGAATTGAAACTAGACTTATTAATTAATATTAGTAAGTGGTACTTACTCAATACTTTTATCAAAGGGTTTTTTTTTTAATTTATATAAGAATAAATTAAATAAAAAAGTTGAATACTAATAATAAAGTGTGGAAATAAATTATGATAACTAATTATTGAGTCAATTAATTATTTCAAGATTTAAATAATTAATAATTTATTAAGTACAATATAATAATTAATTAATATTCACATAATAATTATGTGAAGTAATAATAAAATAAATTATGCAAAAATATTAATTTCTAAGTATAAATTATTTTAAATAATACCATTTCTGACAATTTTACGCTGTTATTAGAGTTTATCGCAAATTTAACCGTCTAAAAAGTAGAAAATCAAAGTGACATATGTACACTTTACTGCGTGACTGTCATGTTAGATTAACAGTTTACATGACAAGGAAATTGCTATATCATTGTATAAAATAAAGTGTATATTAATAAATCTCTCTCTTTTTAAGCAAATTAATAAAACTCTCAAGAATTTATTAACACATATTATAATTTTTTAAAAGAACTTTGGATGTATTTCAAGTTAATTATAGTTATAAAATTATAACAAATCCTTTTTATAAAGCAAGTTGATATGCATTAACAATTTTCTTTCTTAATTTTCTCTTAATATTTTAACATAAACTAAAAACAAGTTTTTTTTTATCATATAATATTAATGTGAAGTTTTCTTTTATTTATCATACTATTGGTATTTTGTCAATCCATCAAAAATAGTAACTAATCTTTGTCAAAAATGTCGACTAAAATATTTAATGATAAGATGATAAATTTTATAAAATAATTATTTTTTCATTTATTTATTATTATTATTATTATTATTTATTTGTTTGCAAAATAACTATGACGAATTATAATGAAAGGAAAGGAGCAATAAACTACTGTACAATAGATGCTCACAAATATCCATTGTTTAAAAAGTAAAAAAATCAACTCATAAGTTCAGATTAAAATAATAGTTATTTTTAATTTTTAAGAAATCATTATGCTATTCATTAGTGGTGCAATAGGTGTAGCTCAATAATTCATTAATATGCAAGTTAAATCATCAAACTATCCCTATTTTGAGTGGGGGAAAATTATGTCAATGTAAGTTACTTAAAAAAATTGATTTAACATTTATGAAAATTAGTTATTTCATTAAATTATATCAATTTCAATTAAAAAAATATTTTTTATTTTTAAATTATTCTTTATAAAACTTAATATCAAACAGAGACTTTTTAATTAAATGAATGATATTTTGAATATAATATCATTAAATAAAATAAAATTAATTGAGATTTACTTATATTAAAAAAATTTAAAAATTAAATTTTTTCCTTATAAAAAGAGAACAAAAAGAATATATTTTTAGGCATTTCTAATGTTATTCTCCAATTGAAATTAGCATTTATTGCATAATTACATCCCAGCGTCAAACTATTAATGTCAACTTTATTGTATATATTATGGAAGTCAAAATTTAATTTCAATTAAATACTAATATTACAAATAATTACTAATATTTTTTAATGATTTTTCTAACAAATATTTGCTCCATTCTTATTTATAAGAAAATTGATTAATTGAGGTTAACATTAAATTTATTTATGATCATAATGTTTTTTTAAAATTTGCTTTAACATTAACAGAGTCTATTCATTTTTTCCAATCTTCATAAGAAAAAAAAAGAATTAATACACAATAGAAATAGAATAAAATATTATAATAAAAGAAAAAAATGTTGACTTATCTTATAAATAAATACGGAGGGAGTATTTACTTATTTCTTAAAATAAATTTCTATGTTATGGAAGATCACGAAAGCCAGAGAAAACTCAGAATCCTGTGCCTCCATGGATTCAGGACCAGTAGTGAAATCCTCAAGCAATTAGTCTTAAGATGGCCTGAACCTGTCTTACAAAAGCTGAACCTTGTGTTCCTCAATGGCCCGTTTCTCGCACAGGGAAGATCTGACCTTGAAGGCACTTTTGACCCTCCTTATTATGAATGGTTCCAAGCCAATGAGGTTGTATTGTAGGGACAATTAAATAATGTTATTCATAGGCATATTATGGTGCTAATTAACTTTTATTTATTTGTGTGTAGGACTTCTCTGAGTATACCAACTTTGAAGAATGTTTAGCATACATTGAAGATTACATGCTGAAAAATGGTCCTTTCGATGGTTTATTGGGTTTCTCTCAGGTGTGAACCGTATGCTTATATTATTAATCAAAATTTTGAATCTTGTGTATTTCTATGTTTTATTAATCAGGAATATTGTTTCTCAGGGAGCACTTTTAGCAGCTGCATTGCAGGGATTGCAAGCACAGGTGCTGAGAAAAAAACCTAAGAACCTGTCTTATTTATTGTTTTGAGTTTTCCTCTTTTTTTTTTTTTGTTGAATGGCAAATATTAATTTTATCAGATACTGTTTTTCTTCTTAGATAATGACTTGAGACGCTTTTCTAGCTCCCATGTTTTGATGCAATGTTCTTTTGGTAAAAGAATAAAATGCAACTACGTACATTTGATTTGATTAAAGTGATGAGTGATGACTATAGGGTGTGGCACTTGGGAAGGTGAACAAGATCAAGTTCGTGATTGTGATATCAGGGGCCAAGTTTGGTGGAAGAAAGTACGGAATGCCTAAACTGGCTTCTAATCCATATTCAAAACAAATGGATTGCCCGTCTCTTCACTTTATAGGTACTTAAAAAAACAAACACAAGTCTCTTATAATTATCTGTTTCAACAAATTTTCCTTCGACTTAACTTTAAAAGTTTGTGTTGTTTCTTCCATTAATATTAGAGTAGTAGTATTGAATTGCAGCTTCAATATCTTTTGAATCGTTAAACTTGAACACAGTTTTCGGCCACCAGTTTCCAAAATTAAAAAAGTGATTATTTTTGTCTCACTAATTTAAATTAGTAAAAACTAAGAGTATACAAAATAATCACAATTTAGAAGTAAAAAAATGAAACATGGCTCACATTTGATAAACCAGAAAGATAGACAAGCCTTCAACTGATTAATTAATATACTTTTTGTTGAAAATCCCTGAGTATCATATTCAACAAATTTTGATAACATCAAATCCATGGAAAAAAATGTGAAGGTTTCGAGGTTTTGGAATTTCATCTTTGACTCTTGATAATATCCCATTCATTTTAGGGTATCTTTAATGTTAGATCTTGAGTAAAGATATTGAGTTTAAGATTTGGTTTTCACTAAATCTCCAAATAAATGAGGTAAATAGATCCCGAGCATGGAGAATGAATTCTTATAATAGAACTCTGGAGATATGCACAATGAGATTTATCACTAAAGAAAAAAATGGAAGAGATCTTACATCCTATGTGACACTAGAAGATCTACCAAAAAATGATTTAATATTCCAATTTGGGATATATCACTAAAGATACTCTTAGAAAAATTGAGATAACATTTTCAAAGATTCTTGAAAATATGAAAATTAATTTACATCCATTTATTATTCTTGAGAGAAGCCATTTCCCTCCACTATATAAATGAAAGCTTGTGAAGAGTTGTGACAAGCAAGCAAGTGAGGGCTCATTTTTAAAAATAATACAAATTAATTATTTATTTAGCAAAAAGGGGCAATTGAAACAATATTTAGCAAAATGGGGCACCCAAACACGCCCAAATGGGGCGTGTTTCAGTCCGTCTCTAATTCCGTCTCTATTTCGGTCTCTAACACTTTTTAACACAATATTGGGGTTTTTTAAAAATCCGTCTCTATTTCCGTCTCTATTTCGGTCTCTAACACTTCTTTACACAATATTGAGGTTTTTAAAATTCCGTCTCTAATTCAGTCGCTAACACTTTTTTTTACAGAAAATTGTATTTTTTCCAAATGTGTTGTAACCAAACGTGGCACATGCACAGGTGGATATAAGATTTGACATAATTTTGAGCGTTTTGACATAAAATACGCCTCCATCGGATATTTCTATCAAAACTTAATCTTAATATTTAAAATGAGTTCGGCAGTATAAGAAGAAGAAGACAAAGTAGAAAACAACATCGTTATTGATTCTTCTTCATCCGTCTGTACAGTTTAGTCTAGGCATGCACCAGAGCATGACCAGTAGTTAATAACCAATGCAAAACGCTCGAAATTAAGAGAAACAACTAAAAAATAAAAAACCTAACATTTGCTAAATGCACCGCCATTTTTAATAAGCTTAATCTTAAGGTATGAAATAATAACTTTTGATAGAAATATCCGATGAAGGTGTATTTTATGTCAAAACACTCGAAATTAAGAGAAGTAACTAAAAACATAAAAAATAGAATGCAATTCAGTAATTAAATAAATAAAAAATTAGAAAATAAGAAACCCTGAATCTTAAATCTCAATTTTGAGGCACTTAGAGGTCTCATTTGAGAAAAAATTTTGGGCAAGTCCCCCCTTTAAGGGGGACTTGGCCAAGCCTTCTCCTCTCAATTACGAACGCGTGGCCACCAATTTCGCCTCAATCGGACATCCCAGTCAAAAGTTATGACCTTCCGTAATTTACGAAAACACCGCGAAAACCCCACACCCCCTTTTTTTGCTGCCACGTGTCATCCTGTGCACAAACACGCCCCATTTGGGCGTGTTTAAACACGCCCCAAATGGGCGTGATTGACTGCCCCATTTTGCTAAATATTGCTTCAATTGCCCCTTTTTGCTAAATAAATAATTAATTTATATTATTTTTAAAAATGAGCCAGCAAGTGAGATCCTTCAAGAGTAATAAAGTGAGAAAGTTTTTTGTGATATTCTTCAAGAAAAAAGAGTTATATTTCCATAATACTTGGTGAGTGTTTGAGAAGTATTATAAATCATCCTATTTGGTGAGATTGAGATAATTGTAATTCTTCTTCATAATAAAAATATTTATTGTGGGGTCATGTGATTTTTGCCTTCCATACTGAAGGGTTTTTAATATCAAAAATTTCTTGACGTTATTATTCTTCTCTTAAACTCTTAATTAAATTTTCTTATTGTCCATCTAGGAATATTTATTCTTGATATTTTCCATGGTGTTATATGATGAAGGGGAGAAGGATTTTGCGAAGCCAGACAGCATTGCTTTGTTGGAAGCATTCAAGGACCCTATGGTGATTCACCACCCTAAAGGGCACACAGTTCCTAGTCTTGGTTAGTGGCATTTCCTCATTCAATTAATTATTACTTAAATTTGTTCACACTTCACATTAACTATGGTTGTTGCTAGGAAATATTTGAATATCGGTTTTGTGCATTCAATGTCTCTGAAATCTGAGAATTATATTTGATTTGGTGCTTCTTGGTTTTTTGTTGTAGATGATAAGGGTCTTCAAACTATGCTCGATTTCATTAACACAATTTAGACTAGGAAGACCTGTTCAAGACTTTAATTTATATGGGGACCTTTTGTCGTTCTACAATACTTGGGAAACTATGAAATTTCACTGCAGAAACCGTATATAATAAAAAAAATTCACCTAATAAATCAAATATATGAAGCTGGCAGCAATCGATGGTTAAATCTGGGTTTATTTTATATAGTTCCATATGAATAATTTATTTATTACATAAATATAAATTCTTTTACTGTCAGTAAGGCAGAGAAATATGATGTGAATTATTCTTTTATATGTCAGATTAGCAAAAATTGTTCTATTTTTATAAAACATATTTAGAATATTTCTTTATATTCTTTTTATCTGAATTCTATCATTTATCTTATTTTCTATTTTAAATCTAGTTTGTTATGAAAAGTATGAGTGAAAATACAATTTTGCCATCTTGATATAACTCAAACTATTATTCTAATGTATAGATAAATGAGACATTTTGTTTTAAATTGGATTTTAATATTTCAATATGATCAATAAATAAGACTTATATGGGCTATGTGTAATCTTGATAGAGAAAAATAAAGAAATATAAATACTATAGATGATATGATTTGATAGAAAAAGAAAGATAATTAGAAAAAATATAAAAATGTTAATTAGATATTTAAATTTATGAATGTCTAAATATAAATACTCTTTTGAAATATATATATATATATATATATATATATATATATATAATGCATTACCGATTTTGTTATTGATTTTTAAAATAAAATAAGCGAGGACATAACATTAACAAAAATATTAAAATGTAATATATGGATTACTTTTTGTTAAGACGGTATCAATTATATATTCTGCAATCTACAGGTTATTAATATTAATTTTCTCTTATTTTTTCATGAGAAGAAATTATGAAAATTATCGTACATGTTAACAACTTTTATTGTTACACGTACTTACATGTATTTTAGTAATATTTTTTATCTATTATTTTGTTCTTACCAAATCTGGAGATTTCATGTGTGAGATAAGCGTGACTAATGTGGATTCCAAATTCTCACATCGAATGAGGAGTCAACCTTGTCTAAAGGAGGGACCTGCAAAATAAAGAAAAGACATTTCAACGTTCAAGTAAGTACATCAATTATTAGAGAATAACTGAATATGGAAACTCACTATGAGATCTAAAGAATGAGTAACTTAAGTAATACATTCAAGTATTGCGTATAAAGTGAGTCAGAGAGAATATGTACGATTGTATCTGATAAAATAAGAAAAGATAATAGTAGGCAATTATCTAATTTAAATATAAGATAATGTGTATCTTGTTGATATACTGTTATTTGTAGATAAATAACAGTTTATGGATAACTTGTGAAGATATTATATGATAAGGTCGTTGCGTTGTAGAAGCACTATTAATTATGTGGAGAGTGTCCACGGTGATCTTACAATAATGATCACGTGTAATTTTACCATATTTGGAGGCTACATATTTATTGAAAATATTGCTAAGCTTTTTTGACAATATTGTGTAATTTGAATAATTGTTACTAAATATTTTTACGACCACCCCTAATTTATTATTAGTATCAATATGGGCCGCTAAAATCTATGTTTTGATATTTTTTATTTTGGAGATACCTTTTGTTAATTGTATTTTGGAAAACTAGAAATAATCAACGCGGGTCCAGAAGAAAATATATACCGCACGGGTCAAAAGCTATAATTGGGCTATACATATGTATGAAGTTTGGACAAAGATTACATACTTTAGCCCATTTAAATCTTCAGCCCGTTATTTTAATGCGCTACTATATGATAAATAAAGAAACGAAAACTCAACAAGGATAGCTTTATTGACCTAATTCATTTTTAATAAATGTAATGAATGATTCCTTGTTTAAGTAATTAAGATACACTTGGATTTAATAAATATTTACTGCTAGTATTCTTTTGGTACATTAAGTTACAGTTTGAATTCATAATTTCATAACTTATCCAAATTTTCTGTCAAAAAAAATCCAAATCTTTTCTCACGAAACACGACGTCAACAAATACCATTAATTATTTACGAAGAAATTAAAGTTTTAAAACAAAAGAAATTAAAAATATATCGGAACTAAAAGAAATCTTTAATGCATTAAAATAAAAAATCCCATTTTATAAGAAAAAGAAGTTATTTAAGCTTATATATTATACTCCTATTTTTTGAAACTTGAATTTATTGTCATCGGGAAGTAATTCGCTGTCATCTAATTCTTTGAAATATATTTTTTCCAAATACGTTCTGTAATTTTTATGATAACAACATTGAAACTTGAAAACGGAGTCTCTCTCTTTGAAGCTAACTAAAGACCGTTATCCTGTGTAAATTGCTGGCAACATTGCCTTCTTGTTGTCTTTGCATTCGTTCCCTTCCTTTGCATTACAAGTTTCAATATTTGAAGATTCCAAAACCCTTTGTTTTTTTATCCCTTTTCTACAATTTTTTTCTCTGTAGAATTCCACATCTTTGCATTCTCTGGTTATAATTCCGAGGCTAGGTCGTTTCTTGTTAGCACCATCAACCTCTGCTCATTGCTCACGCTACGATAGTAGAAGTCATCAATCCCTTCTCTGTAAGCTCCTTTCTCTCTTCCCCATGAGTGGTGCTTTCTCAAAGTTGTGTTTTTGTTAACTGGGTATGCACTTTTTTCTTCTTCTGAAGTTGATATTGTTCAGTAGTGTTTGAGCCAGAAATAATGGATATATTACTGTTTTCGATTTTGGGTTGAGAATATTCTCAGTTATTGTTTGTCCGTTGACTTGTTATTACTTACTAAGTTACTACTCCGAGGAAACGGGACTTTGCGTTTGCCTATGATTTTATTCTCCGTGTAGGGTCTTATGTTTTCTGCGAAATTTTATTGCATTTAAGAAGGACGTTCCTTTGAGCTCAAAAGACACCTCTTTCAAAACCTATATCTTTTTGGTGCTTTTCCGTACTCTCTGTATAGTATAGAATACATTGGAGATAAAATGCAAGTAATTCTTAAGGTAAGGGATAAGGTCATCATCATCAGCTGCATAGTGAAACCAATATCTTTTTTTTTTTGACTGCTAGTGAAACCAATCCTATTATGTGGCTGTAGCTGATAGAATACACAGCTAGTCTGTCACGGGAAACTTTGTGTGGAGCTTAGCTAATAGAAGCTTAAACAAATTAATGGAAGAAGCTGCAAATACTATATCGGGATTATAATTTAGGTTAAATTACTTTTTTATTCATCTAATTTATTTTTAAGTTGGATTTGGTTCTCTTAATATTTTAAGGCTGAATTAGATTCAGTGTTTTTTATAAAAAAAAATAGTTGAATTTGGTCTTTCATTTTTAAAATTTTAATTAGGTCTTTTATTTTTTAAAACAAATTCAATTTGATATTTTTTTCTTTAATTTGCTTTGAAAGGTAAAAAAAAGAGACTAAAATAAATTTTAAATAGATTCAAATTAAACTTATTTTTAAAAAATAAAAGATGTAATTGAACCTTTTAAAATAAATGATATAAATGATTTTTTTTTAAAAACATAACCTAATAATAAGATGACCAAATTAATTAAACCTACAAAATAAATTAGAAGATAAAAAAGTAATGTAACGTATTTTTTCATTGGGCAATTTAGTTTAACAACTAAAAAACCCTTATAAATTAGACTGATTATATTTTATTACTGACACATACATATATTATCTGATTATAATATAAAAGGTTCACGAGTATTATATTTATATAATATAATACATATATTTTATAAAATATAATAAAAGTGTTTGAGCTTTAAGTTTTTCCTCATATCTTCCCTTCTCATGCTTTCTAAGAAGTTTTTGACTATTATATTGTATGTGTAGTAATAAATTTCCCATCAAAATTTATATATATATATATATATATATATATATATATATATATATTCTATAACCAATATTGTAATTTTGTAATTAATTTGTAACTATTTCATTTTACTAAAAATTATCTACGTACTAATTTTGTTGTAGCTAATTTTATAATTTCTTGTAGTGTTAATTAACTCAAAATAAGATGTAAATTAAGCACTTTTGTAAGTTATTTTAGAGCTCAAAAAAGCTTTTTTTGTCTTGGATTGGACACCTTCTCCTAAAATTTCACTAAAAAAATAATGCATAAATAAAAATCGCATGACTTTGTGGACTTTTAATTTGGCCGGGTAGCTTTTTATACTGGGATTTTTTGCCATGGCCGACGTGGAAGGGCGCAGCCTAATTGACAGCTCTACTAATTAAGGACATTATAGATACATACTTTTAATATTATATAATTTATTAAATAATAAATTAGACCACATTATATGTCCTTCAAGATAAAATCAAGATTTTTATAACTGAATCGATTATTCAATCAGTAAAAATATTGATTCAAAGTTTAATGATTTAATCGTGATTGAATCGTGATCTAATCTATAATAATTAAATAATATTTTTAAAAATTTAATACAACAAATTATATAATAGTCATAACTTTCTTTAAAATGTCATCATTAACAACATATAACATATATAATTGCAGATTAAACTAAATCAAATATTTCATAATATTTAATTTCTACAACACAAAATAATATATCTATCAACAACTAAAGTTAGAAAATATGAAAATTATAATTGTTAATCTTTTAGAGTTAATATAATACTGGGCTCATTTTTATAATATTTAATTTAATACATTATAAAGTTAATGTATTTCATTTTTATTTTATCAGTAAATCTTAATCACACTACTTTTCGAGCATCGTTTTACTCTGCAATGTATGAAAAACGTTGCTTTTTGTGACTTTACATGTTCAGGTAGCTATTCATTACAGTGTTCACTTTCACTTTGATAGGTACATACTGCAATTACAGAGTTTTGAATAACGTGTTCTCTTTCACACAATAGTACTTTTTTCACTTTATGAGAACCGTTAAGAACCGGTGGTGATCCACCAGTTTTGACAGATTTATACCAGTTTAACGATTTTTTAACCGGTTCTTTTACTGTCCCGTTTCATGCCTCATCCTGACCTGACAAAAGTCTGGTTCCCGATTCAACCGATTGAGTCGGCCAATCCAGTCCAAATTTAAAAACCTTGATAAAAACACACTAATAAGAGTTTGAATAATAACCACGAAGCAAATACAACATGGATAAAGACAAGAAGAAAGGATATCCATTATATTGCTCAGTGCTTCAATGTTATTTATTCATTTAACACACTTGTATTAGCAAATATGTTATTTGTTTGACCAGGTTTGTATTTTCCGGTACACCCATATTTGCTTTTTTTGGCAAGTGCAGTTTCTTTTGTATTATTTTGCCAGGGTATGCCCTGAGGCTGTAAGTATCTTTGGTTAATATATATTTTTACATATTTTCCAAAAAAAGAAGAAAGGATATCCATTATATTGCTCAGTGCTTCAATGTTCTTGTCTTTTACTACTTTGGGTCTCAAGGGGAAGATCCAGGGTGTAAATAGACGATCGAAAATCTTCAATTTTGATACCGGAGAAATCAGTTTTAGCAGCCAAGTATTTTAAATTTTGGAGTGAAACTTTTCTCTTCTTTAAATGACCAAAAATAGCTTGTGGAGAGGGTTAGATATGACTGAAACAGTCAGTGAGGACTGAGTTGTTGTTTCCTCTGTTATTATCAATGGGCGTTATTTTAGTCTCTTTTTTTGTTTTTTTATTTCTGTTTAATTTCAATGGGGAGGAAAACTGATGGGGTTTGTTGTGAAGGACTGACTTTTGGTTCTAGATGCAGTTCAATATAGTTGGTTTTACGCATGAATGAAAGTCGATCATTCAGTTTTGCAATAATGCTTTTCTATTTTGGACCTTAGGCATTGTTCACCAATTAAGCTCAAAGGCAATCCTTCCTTTTATTTTTCAATATGTGTGTGTGTGTACTTCAGTATATTTCGTGTTCTGCTTAATAACAGAGAATATGGTAACTTCAAATTTTGTTGTGTTGATCAGTCAAATTTGTTATTGATGCAAAATTATGCAATGTTATTGAGAAACAAATATATTAAGCATTTGGTTGAAATAGCTTATAAATTTCTAATGCTTTATCTCATAGCAAGCAGTTTTTGATGAGGACTGAATGAACGATTCAATTTTCTATGACGTCGATCAAATCATTGAGATGGCTGATGAGAAAAAAAAGTGGATTGTCTGATGGGGTTTGTCCTCTTTTCTTCTAATCTCATTACTTTGGATTTTGTTAGGAGAGTTTCTTGTAAAATATACTTTAGCTCTGAAGATTTCTGTGTAACACCGTGGTTTTAACAATAGATTTTTTGGCAGCGAAAATCAAGTTTCAAGACAAAACAACTGTCTTTTCTGGCAGTTTTTTGTACAATAATGTTCATTATGTATAGAATTACAAAGTATCAATATCACCAAGAAGAGGTATGAGATCACTTGAATTCTTTGGAATATCATTGCATGTGCATCATAACAAAGGGTCAAAATGTTTATTAAATGTTTGGCTAATTGATGCATAACAATTTAGCATCTTATTAATAATAAATTAGTACTGCTTTGTCCAGAGAGTCCTATAACTATGTCAATAATGCACGCAGTGTTAAATGACATGTACACTTGCGGTGATCTAACTTATTTTTCCCTCATGCATTTGTTTATATTTGTAACTATCAGATTGACAAAAAATCGAGTTCCTGGGGAGAACCAAAGGTAAAACTATGATGTCAGATTACTAGTCCAAGTAGCTTTTTTATTCTTTTTCCTTTTCAGATTTAATCTTCAATGTTTTACAAAATCCCTACTAGTTTTAGCAAATGATGCAATGATTGATTTCAAAATTTGTGATGAACCTGTCCGATTCACAATTCTTGCCTAATATATGATTTTGTAATTTGGATACATTTTTTATGTGTTGGTGTAGGTGTATCCTACAACTTCTGGGAATTTGAAAGGGTTGCCACAAGGTATAGTTCATGCTAATTCGGATTTGGAGTTAAAGCCATTATGGTCGACAAGTAGCTCAAGGTCAAAGGTTAGGATTTTGCATTATTCTTCTATATTTTAGTTTTATTGAAACAGTTAAAAGTTAGGTTAAATTTGGGAATTTGTTGCGTCACCTGTTTTAACAATATAATGATTGCTTGGGGTTTATGAAATTGCAGGCTGTTTTCTCTAACCGTAACTTACTGGCAGTTCCAGTTGGTATTAAACAAAAGCATAATGTTGATGCTATGGTGCAAAAGGTATTCTTGATGATTGCTTAGATCATTCAAATTATTTGAATTAACATTCTTCAACCAATTTCATTTATTTCAGTTTCTTCAAGAAAACTTTACAATTATTTTATTCCATTATGACGGCGAGGTGGATGGATGGTGGAATCTTGACTGGAGTAGCAATGTCATACAAATTGTTGCTCGGAATCAAACAAAGTGGTAAGTATATGCGACCAAACACTTTGATGTCTTTTTTTTTTGTTGTCTGAAATATGTTCATTGAATAGGGATTGCTTTAATTCATTTGAGGAAACTATAATAATAAATGGAGCATATTATATCTTTATTAACTAAGTAAATGATTTTTTGAAAATCAAAATGTCTCTTTGACTCAAGATACAAATTATTAAACTGAAGTCTTATTTTTATTTTTTTTATCTTTGCATGGAACCACCACTGATATTGAAAATGTATAAGATAACAATATCATGTTAATGCCTAGGCAAGATTATGGGATTAGGAATGTTCTAGTTATAGATGATGAATTGAGAAATGTATCACTACTTTACCTGGGCTATCTTAATATGGTTTTTTTATGGTATCTGTATTCAGTATGTTGTAACTATATGAGCATATCATACTGCAAGTTGTATTGTGATAGTTTTCCACAATTTTTATTTATTTCCAATATTATATGCTTGTGTATACGTACTTACTTATATATGTAGTTGGTGGTTTATTTTTCTGAAACTTACATATTAATTCATGAGTTCTTTGTCAGGTGGTTTGCAAAAAGATTTCTACACCCGAATATAGTCTCCATTTATGATTTTATCTTTCTTTGGGATGAGGATCTAGGGGTGGAGCATTTTTCACCATCAAGGTATGAAGGGATGCTTCTTTTGCTTTTCTGTTATTCCTGTTATTTTGATATGTATGTGCAGTCTACCTTGGATGTGAATGATTATCATTTTATAGGCTAGCAGGAATCTACTGGTGTAAATATTATGAAAAAAGAATCCAAATTTATTCGATTACATTATTATATATTAGTTTTTTCCCCTTTTATGATTTGATAGCTGAATGAAAACTGACTCTGAATTTTCTGCAACACATTATAAAATGTATATTATCCTTTTTAAGTTTGTTAACCTTACATTTGGTTGCTAAGAAATCTTGGCTTTTCTAGGGTGGTATATTAAAAAAGAGGTTATTTGTTGGGGTTTTATTCTTAAACCTGATCTATTTTTAAAGCTAGTCAGTAGCCTCTTTACAGGCTTTTATCTCGTCAAATAAAAAAAGTGAATCAATATAGGCTTCCTTTTTGCAGATATATTGAAATTATAAAGCAAGAAGGTTTGGAGATATCTCAACCAGCTCTTGATCCACATTCAACAGAGATACATCATAGAATTACAATTAGATCAATAACCAAGAAATTTCATAGGTGATTTTTTGTTAGACTATCCTTAAGTTCTTGCTAAACAATGTTTATTGTACTTACATTTGGTGTTTCATTGAAGCAGGAGAGTCTATGAACGCAAAGGCAGTGCAAGGTGTTCAGATTCAAGTGAGGAACCGCCATGCACTGGGTAATTGTTAATTACTTTCTTTGACATTGGTAGAGTTGTGTAATATTTTAAGATGCTTGTGTTGGATCTTGTTGATGGTTTTTTTTTTTTTTTTTATCATTCTTCCATCTACCATCAAGATGATTTTGTTATGGATTAGTTGACTACCTTGTAATATATATACTATGTTTTTCTTCTCTCTACTTTTGAAAGCATTATAACAAATACAATGAGACAAATTCCTTTGTGGTGATTTATGATAAATCCTGGCATGCATGTTGTGTTGTGAATGACACAAAAACATCAATTCAACTTGTGTAGGTTTGTGGAAGGTATGGCTCCGGTTTTCTCTCGATCTGCCTGGTACTGTGCTTGGCATCTTATACAGGTAATATTATTTGCATGGTACATAATATTAAATCTAAAATCTAACCAAAGACATGTTGCAAACTCCTTTAAAACTCATCCAAAATTTTTGTTTCTTCTAATTGTACTATTGTGTTACATACCATGGACAACTTAATTTTTTTGTCCAAAAATTTATTATTGTTGTTATAGTCGTGTTAGTTTTTTAAAGTTACCAAAATGCTTGCCAATAGGTGTTTTAAATGAGGTTTACCTTCGTCTAGCTGCTGAAAAGAAAACTTGTTCTGATTTAATTGCATTTTATTTTGGTGGGCTTCCTGATGAAGTTTAATGAAGTTTAAAGTTGTTTGTTATGAAATTTTTAGAATTCAAATTTCATTTTTGTCATACATTACAAATAGATGAAAATAATCCTCTATGTTGGTGCTCAATATTGGCTCATCACTATCATTTGTATTTTCATCAGAATGACCTTGTCCATGGATGGGGACTGGATATGAAACTAGGATATTGTGCACAGGTGAGAAATATGCATTTTCTAGACAGTTTTGGTGGTTGTAATTTTCTTTATTTTCTTTTTCAATGATGATACTTCCTGTAAGATTCTTATTACCATGCAACTCTATTTTTCGTTCTTGTGCTTATATGATATTGGGCAATTACTACTTCCTCCAGCAAGAGATAAAGGTTATGGAATATTTGCACATTCTCGTGTGAAATCATTAGCATGACAATTTGAAATGCATCATGTGTTGATATATTAAATTTATATTTAATCAATCAATCAATCATTTGTATACTAGGACCTAGGTTGCTCTGACTTGACTTTTTTAGCCACCATTTATGCATGCACTGTATATCATTAGTGAGATATAATGTCATTTTTTCAGGGACATCGAACTAAAAAAGTGGGAGTTGTTGATAGCGAATATGTTTTTCATAAAGGAATACAAACTTTGGGTGGGAGTGGTCACAGAATGACAAAGGTATATGTCTCGTCCTTTACTAATTGTGGAATTCATTTTGAATTAATTAGCTTTCGTAATTTGCACCCTGTCACTGCAAAGTGTAAACTAAAAATATAAAGTTCGTGCTCCAACATGGTATTATTCAATATTCAGTCGTTGTAACTTGAAAATATATACTCTTATATACACTACCTCTCCTTCTTTATCGAATCAAATTCCTTATTCCTTATGACACTAAACTTAAGAATAAACATGGTTTTTTATATATCATTTCGTTATGTACAAAAAAGTGTTCCTTTTTCCCTGTATTCATTGGTCTGGACAAATTTATTGGTTTGAATTATAGCACCAATAAAATTGTGCCGTTTGCTATTTTGTTGCCAATTAACAATTATATATTACCCATTTGATCTGATCTCCCGAAAATTCCCATATTTTTTATACAGTTTTATTAACATTAGCCCTCAGATTTAATTTTTTTCTTAATAAAAACTTTTAATCCTTGACATCAAAATCATTTTTTGTATGCATATTGAATATTTGAGACATTTAAATGATTTGGAAATGTAATTGATAATTGTTAAGCATTAAGAGCATTTCATGCATTGTTGATCTCAGTATAACACTTAGATTTAGTAATTTTCTTAAAATTAACTTAGCATTTGTGAAAGACATTATTCTACCATTTTTAGTTGTAGTTTGTTGTTGATCATTTGCTTGATGATAATAGATTTTGTTTCTTTTTCTGCAGGTTTCAAAACTACAAAAGACAACTATGGTACATTTTTAATGACATTCTGTGGTTCTTGACTGCAATCCTATTTGGCTATTTCATTAATAATCCAAATATTCCTAATATTCAGTTTATTGTTGATTTTTCTATCCTTTCCTAAGTAGAAACAAGGTGGAGTGGGAATTGATGTGCGAACTGAGGTGAGGTTTTTAAGCTTAGTTTCAAACCCAATTGTTATGGTATTGACCAAAGAGTAACATGCATTGCAAAACACTATTTACATCTTAACGTATGGAATGAGCAGATAAGAAGACAATCAACATGGGAATTTGAAATCTTCCAAGAACGGTGGAATCAAGCTATTTCTGAAGACAAAACCTGGGTTGATCCATTTAAAAGTGACCAAAGACGCATAAGAAAACAACGTGACACCCAACACCTTTCTAAGCACTTTATATCTTAAAGTTTCATTCACAAAACATTACCTTTATTTATAGGCATAATTTTGTTTGTGTAGCTCAAAAGTTCATTCAATTTTTGAAAAATAAATGATATTTTTTTTTATATTTTCTTGTTATGGTTTGAACTTTGTTCTTATCACTATTTTCCTTTCTGAACGAGATCTCAGATCTCTGGTTGATGTTTTCAAAGAACCCTAATTTCATGGCTATTATTTCCTGCATTTCCATCACCATTTTCCTTTCTCTCTCCCTCTTTGCAAGTTACAATCAGTGTTTTAAATCCCCGACCTATCGTTAACACCAACGCTAAAACTCTTTTTGCAAACTTTTTATGAACACTTAATATACAGAATTTTTTAGTTAAACAAATATGATAAAAAATGTTGTGATTTAATTTTATTAAAACATTCTTTCTCATAATACAACAATCATTTATTCAATTAAAGTTCATATTTCATATATTATTATGAACCTGTAGATAGAGAATAAGTATTTTCATATTGATACTCGAGTATGTAAAATACGTATGGTTAATTTTAATAAGTTTTCTGAAAATTAAAGAATTGTGTAAAATAAGTAATTAAAATTTTTCGTCCACTCGAGAAAAAAATGGGTTCCTACTCTCCTCTTTGAAAATGTTTTTAAGAAAAAGTAAACTAAAATTGATTTTCAAGAATGATAATTTTTCTGTAATATTTTTTATTTATTTAGTGAATACTAAACATGGGATTATAGTTTATCAATCTAAGATTTCCTGAAAAAATAAAAACTTTTTAAGTCTAACAAACACTCCCTTAATTAATTCCTTATATTAGATATAAATTCCTTGATTAAACTACCAATTCCTTAAATAACTTGACCAAACAATTTGCTAAAATAAGAGGCTAAAAAATGACTAATATAATACTGTGTTACATTTTAGTTCAAAATGCATTTCCCGATAACATTTTAAAATTTTCTAATCTCTTTCACTTCACCATTCCAACAAATAAACATTATTTTATAAGTTTTTAAAACATAACTTAATTTTGATTAAAGAATAACATCAAAACTTCTAAAATACTGTACATAAAACTTATCTTTAAAACATTCAATAAAATAGCAATAAACGATTATATTTATAAAAAGATCAACATTTTATAATTTTTGCCTGAACTTATTCTGACATATGGAGTGAGTACTCAACTAATTCATTAAACAACTGGTGGTAGGTTTGGTAGCCCAAAGAAATAGCCACTAAAATTCATTAAAAACCACTGTTTCAATCTGCAGTCAAGATTGTGCGTTATGGAAGATTACGAAAGCCAGAGAAAAGTAAGAATCCTGTGCCTCCATGGATTCAGGACCAGTGGTGAAATCCTCAAGCAATTAGTCTTAAGATGGCCTGAACCTGTCTTGCAAAAGCTGGATCTTGTCTTCCTCGATGGCCCGTTTCCTGCACAGGGAAGATCTGATGTTGAAGGCATTTTTGACCCTCCTTATTTTGAATGGTTCCAAGCCAATGAGGTTGTATTGTAGGGACAATTACTAAATGTTAATCATAATCATATGGTGCTAATTAACTTTTATTTTTATTTGTGTGCAGGACTTCTCTGAGTTTACCAACTTTGAAGAATGTTTAGCATACATTGAAGATTACATGCTAAAAAATGGCCCTTTTGATGGTTTCCTTGGCTTCTCTCAGGTGCGGACTGTGCGGTTATGATATTTTCTTAATGAAGTTTTTGTATGTTCTGTTTTTCCAATTTTGACAAATCAGGAATGTTAATTGTCTTGTCTCTTAGGGAGCACTTTTAGCGGCTGCATTGCCAGGAATGCAAGCGCAGGTACTAAACAGAAACTCATTTTATTTTGCTGTTTAGACTTCCCCTTTATAGATAGCAAGTTGACCCTTTTTAGATTTTAGTTAGAAAAACTCAAAAGTACTTTTACTCTCAATGTAAAAAATCATTCCTCCTTCATTTTGTGTATTGGAACTTGTAATTGTACATTAGAATTTGCCAGAGTACTTTCCTAACTTTAATCCAATCATAACATTAATGTTATAAGTTTGCAAGGAAGCTAAAGTTAAATAAGTTTGATTTGATGAAAGTGAGTGATGACTATAGGGTGTGGCACTTGGGAAGGTGGACAAGATCAAGTTCCTGATTGAGATATCAGGAGCCAAGTTTGGTGAAAACAGGTTTGGAATGCCTAAACTGGCTTCCAATGCATTTTCAAAACCAATTGATTGCCCGTCCCTTCACTTTATAGGTAGTTTCAACAAACCCAAGTCCCTTATGATTCTTTGCTTCAACAAATTTTCCATTGGATCTCTATATTGTTATTATATAATTGAACTAATTAATAGACTTTGTCTGTGTTATGTGGTGAAGGAGAGAAGGATTTCATGAAGGCAGAGAGCATTGCTTTGTTGGAAGCATTCCAAGATCCTGTTGTGATTCACCACCCTGGAGGGCATACAGTCCCCAAACTTGGTTAGTGGTATCTCCTCCTTTAATTAGTAATTTTGTTAACTATGACTGTTGCCAGGACGTATTTGAATATTGGTTTTGTTTTGTGCACACAATGTGTCTGAAATCTGAGACTTTGATCTGGTGCTTCTTTCTTGCAGATGATAATAGTCTTGAAATTATGGTCAATTTCATTGACACGATTCAGAGGATGGTTTAGGATGGCCATATCAAGTCTTGAATCTTATGAAGACCTTTTGTCATTGTATTTTGTAAAACTTTACTGAAGCCATATATAATAAGAATATTTTCCATGTAATAAACTCGAATATATGAAGCCGGTGTCAATCAATGGTTAAATTTGGTTCATTTTATATACTTGCATGTTAATCATTTATTTATTGCATAGATACATTTACTCAGTTAAATTGGCATATAAGGTCCTAGCGTCAAAACTTAGGCTGGATTCAAATCTTGTATTTGGAAGCTAGCTCAAGACCACATCCCCTCCCTTAAGAACTTACCATATAGAGGTATTATTCCAACCAATGAAGTCATGTGTAAAGGTTGCCTTAAGGAAGTCAACGCGTAGTCCACTAGTATTTTGATTGCAAATTTTTTCAAAGGTGAGTTGAGTGCTTGAGCTAGTGGGACATTAGTTCAGTATTACATAATAATGTTCTTAATTTCTGTCAAAGTTAGGGATTGTTTAATTGTGATTCGGCTAATAGAATCAAGTGGCAAGTTGTATAGTTTTCTATTGTTTGGCCAATATGGTTGGCCCAAAATTTTCTAATATTTTAAACATCCTGGGGGAGAGGGAAATGGTTGAAATATTTGAAGTTGTAATCTTGGCAGTGGATTATTGCTAGGTGCGGTTTCACAATCCATGAGCTTGTTTTGAAGTATTTAAGTAGATGTTGTTAGGCTTGAGATAGTAGGTGAAAGATACAGGAAATTGCAACTGGTATGTTTTGGAAAGGATTTATTTTGTTATGCAGTGGATTTGATTTATTCTGCAGCTACTATGCAGTGGAAGGGATTTATTTTGTTATGTAGTGTTAAGGGTATATTTTTGTTATGCAGTTGTTCAATTTTATGAGCTTACATGCTGATTTAAAATATAGATGCTATCGGTGATTGGTGCATTGACGGTTCGTTGTGCACTCTACCTTGTTTGATGTTTCAGTGTGCTATGGAAATTTGCACAGTATATACTGAATAGTATTTCTTCAGTTTTTTTTTTTTTTTTTTTTTGTGTTTGAATAATACACAGAGGAAAAAGAAATACCAGCAAAATCAGCTCTAAGCACACAAAAGTCATTCCTTGGAGCATAACACAACATTTTCAAATAATTTTGCTTCTTTTATTTTCCTTTCTCTATTATTTCACTTAATATTTTCTCAAGATTTATTTTTAAACTACAAAGTCTACAATTTCGCATTATATATTGTGAAGATTAAATTTATTTTATAAACTAATGGTATATATTCATTGATTAGCTCATCTCTGGTCACAATTGCTTGTTATTCTTGATAATACTATCAAATGGGATTTTTAAAAGAAATAAAGTAGTAAATGTTTTGTTTATGAAGGACCATATTTAATTTATAGTCATTCATAAAAAGGATAATTTAATAGGTGAACATTTCTGTAACCGTAGCCTATTATTAGGGAAAAGATCTGAGGATGAAAGGATTGCGCGCATTCACAAATAAAAATAGCAAAAAACATGAATTCAACGTAGTTCAATCCCTCTGGTCTATGTCTCCAAGAACATTTCAAAAAATATTTACTATCTCAAATATGATTACAAGTTTTCCAAATAAACATGAGAAAATCCTGCCTATTACACAACCCCTTCTCACTTTGTATGACATCTTTTCTCTTCATAAGGGCATATTTTATAATAGTGGTGAGCAATGTATGAATGTTATTTAGTAAACTTCAATATTTGTCCCATCTCTCCACCAACTCTCATTATTTTTTTATTTTTTTATGCTTTAGAAAGTTAAAACACAGCAAACAAAAGACAGAAAATACAGAACAACTATATCTACAACTATATCTAACACGAACAAACTAAGGGGGCAAGCATCAAACACGATCCAGAGGCTGTCTTGAGATATATGCTTCATACTTAGCTATGAAGTCAGCTACATGCATATGGTTACCCTCTCTTAGTGTGTGGTGAAAACTGAGAGATCAATTCTTACATGTATAAGACTGAATCATATCCATCAAAGGAGCATTAGGGTGAGTTTGTTCCACTCCCTGGAGAATAAACTGCAAATTAATTAAGCTGTCAATGAGTCAGATATTCATAGATAAGATTCATAATTCCACAATACTAATATAGTTAATTAAGACCCTTATATATGGCATGCAGTTCAGCAGTAGTATTTTTTGTCATACCACGAAAACGTGCATATCCACTAATCCATTAAGCATTTGAATCCCATGTGGAGGAGGAATCCACTGAACTATATTGTGCTTTGAGGCTGGCGATTTTATTGATGTGAAATATTAAGAGATAACATAATAATTAAGATACATTTTACTACGTACCATTTAGAATACACATCTTAAATTTTCACTCACTTAAATTAACATTTGAAAATTGAAATTAATTTTTTCAACAAAATATCTCAACGTCACAACTTAAATTAATATCACTTAGTTATATTCAAGTGACACTGACTTAGAAATAATTGTTATAAGAAATATCTCAACTTCACAGCTTAAATCAGTGTTACTTGTATAATCATAGGATAAAATGTCTAATTTCATCATCCCATTTGTAATGGATAAAAATTGTAGGAACTCCCGGATCTTTTAAATTTTGGTTGATGCACGATTAATTAGTTGACAAGCGTCAAACTTGTTGAAATAATATTTTTAAGAGCTTTTTTGTAAATGGTGAATTTTTATCAATTTAACTATTAAATTATGTGATATTATCCTATCGATCATTTATATAATTTTTTTTATAATCAACAAATTTGTAGTTATATAATTTAATCATAAAAAGTTTCTTATATTTTAAACAACACATTACAGGTTAAACTATAATCTGAAGTATTAATTAGTTTTTACATAATATGTAGTTTTTCTGCAACGTATTAATTGAGTTTTTTTTTTTTTTTGAGAGGATCAATTGAGTTATATAATTCATATAACACATTTGACGTTTTCTACAACAGTATTTTTATTCTGTCGCATGAATTATTTTAGGTCACACTTATATTCTCCATTAATGTCTAAATTCTCTACGCCAAAGACCTCATCGATCAGAGTTGAAAAAAAACCCACGTTCTCCAAATTCCAATGGTAAGATAGGTCTTTTCTTGCTCTACAGCTATCTCCTGACATATGAATAATGGAGAACAGAGTGCAAGCCTCAAAGTAAAACAATCATTTCCTAATTTTCTAGAACATGCAAATATCATATGAGCTTTCATAAACTTAGTCCAAGAACATTGAAAGTGTTCGTGGGCTGACGTGTAGAAGCACCAAGACCCTTTACAATTAATTATAATCTGTATATAATTACTTGACAATGTCAAAAAGATGTTTAATTAAGAGTGAGACATTCAGTAAGAAGAATCCTTCAAAATTTCCCTAGTGGGGCAGTGATTAATCATTGCATACTCTACTAACCCATTTCTTTTTCCTTTATTTCCCCTCCTACACGTTTGGCTGAAGCTTCTAATAAGTTCAATTTTTTTGTTAATTTAATGAATAATGTTTGTGCCTTATGGCAAGAGATGATTTGCTAGTCTTTGAAGTCGTTCTCAACGTTGAAAAAACATATATCTAGGCCGGTGCTTAGGGCCTGGCGGTGCGGTGTCACTACAACTTAATAGCAATTTATTGTCTCAGCAAGTTGGGGCATATTTTTGGGTCGTGGCCTATACTTGAGGTGGACCATCATCTACTATGGCCCGTAATGCATGCTTTCTTGTTTCTTTTAATTCAACCCCGTCTGTCACAGCAGGAGTTGGAGGCAGGTCGTCCCATTTCACTCTTCTATTCTGGCATTTTTCTATTTTAACATCTAAGTAATGCTTTGCACTAATCATCTTTATATCGATTGATATAGAAGGGAATAATATTAGGATAAATTAATGTTCGGCCTAAATGGTAGGTTTTGGTATTATAAATGAGATCATAGGATCTAATTTTAATGTAATTGTTGTATATCAATAAATTAAAAATGTAACTATATAAGAAAGGAAAAAATAAAAATAATATTATGATGAGATAATGGTGTGATATTTCTTCAGAAGAAAATAAAAAATTAATTATTGTAATTCTCACAAGTGTGAAGATGATTACTGGAGAGTGGAGACACTAATGGGAAAAAAAGAGTAAACTGCATTGTTTCTAGAATGTGAAAAGAGATAGAGATCAAAAGAAATCTTATAATTTATAAATATATCTTTTGAGAATTTGATTTTGTTTTTATTGAATCAAGTAGTGTCCTGTAATTCATGTTATTTACGTGAGGGTAACTCTCCAATGGGAGTTGCCTCTCATTTTATGTCAGATTATATAAACTTAAGAAAGTGTTTTTTTATAGTTTTTTTTATTAGTGTAAATCTATGTGATAAGGAGATTTTTTTTTTAAAATAAGGTGTATTTTAGAAACTGATTTTTAACATTAAAAAATAATATTATCGCCATAACAACATCATAATTAAGTAAAAATAGATGAACATAAAAATGTGAGTTTTTAACCGTTGAAACAAAATTATGTATAAATTTCTTATAATGATATGATACTGTATGATTATAAAAAGTACTAAGAACTACAAAATAATTTAAGAAATCTACTTAAAAAAATTTCATTAAAGATGATCTTAGCAACTCACAAATCATCATTAAGAGCGGGGAGCAAATGAGAAAATAATTAATGAGTTTGCTTAATGTAGTAACCATATATTGCCTTCTATTTTTTAGATCTCATTTATAATTAAAATGCTTTTTAAAAATAGATTGTGAAGTTCATTTTAAAAACTTTATAGTGTTATACTGTTATTGGATTGAAGAAAAAATTATTAAAAATGATATAATTATTATGGAGGAAAAGATAGCTCTTATCAAATGTTATATAACTGTTATTGTTCTTAATTATTAAACAAAATCTTAATCAAGGAACCCAGTTAACTGTGCATAAAGCAGGTCTAGATGACCCACTTATATATATTTCATTTGCACGCGGGAATGTCATTTCGTAAGATTACACTTTACAGTTCCATCTTTAAGTAAAATTAAAGCTGCAAGCAAAAAGTGAAACCAAAGCAAAGCAATTATTTTAGGAAAAACATGCAAAGTATTAAAGCAAAGCAATTATTTTAGGAAAAGCATGCAAAGTATTAACCATTTAAGCTTATGCTCAACTGCCCATAAACATAATTGAAAGAAAAATGTTCTTCTGCTTGCAGCTTGTAGTTACTATGGAATCAGTAGATAAAAAGTCAATTCATGAACAGAATGACTCAAGTTATTAATATATTTTCTACATTTCTTAAAATGGGTCTAAGAATGATTATCTTATGACGTTGCTTTAGAATAGGTTTAAGTTAATGATGTACCGCCTATATAGTATTTTCTGTGTAGAAAATTTTATTTTATGTTGCCATCGAATACTTGGCCCATTGCCTTTTGCATGATCTTCACAGGTTCAAACCTCAATTTAAATCATACTTTATAAACTGTACATCAAAATATTGTGTAGTTATACAGAATAAAAAAATTATGCTATACATCATCTTTATATAATCTCCATGCTTTTCCATTTTTTTTCCTATTATTTTTCCAATTAGTAGTACATGGAATAAGTGCAGTGACTAGGGGAATATATGAGTACCTCTACCATCTTTGGATACTATCTCATTTTAAGTGGAACAGTGTAATAGTGTTTTTATCGTACCATAACAGTGGCCACAACCATTTAAATCAGTTTATCATGGAATTGTCATATCCCAAAAGTATGCAATTCCACTGTTGCATTAAATCATTGCTTTTCTTCTCAAAGTTCTCCATTTAAATGATTCGGTAGTTTGCTTCCCCATCAAATTTCTAACAAGTTCGTGGTAAGTGATGTCGGTGTGCTCTATGAACCTTAACTTTGTAGGGCATAATTATTAAGTGTCTTCAGTTTTAGCCTCCGTATATTATGTCTAAACTTGCTATCATTTCTGGGCCCATTAAATAAATATTGGTATATAGTTTTTTATTAAGAAGACTTTTGAGGGTTACCTAGCATTTGTTCTCATTGCCTCTGAATTCTTTATTGCATTTGGACATTTGGTGGAAGGTATGTAGATGGATACCTACGGGTGGATGTGCTAGCTTTTATTTAAAATTATTTAATTATTTTGCCAATTCGTTTTCAGAATATTATAACATCTTTAGGTGTCAATTGCTAAAAATGACTCACTTCTACACTTTCCCCCGATTATTTCTCTCCGTGCCTGGGGATGAGTTGGGGTAAATAATCACATGATTTAAAATAGTTATATACAAATATTATTTATGAAGTGGGGGTAGTGGCACGAGTTAGTTGAAAAAAACAAACATTTTTAATTAATCAAGCAACTTTTTTTTCTTTTTGAAAAACATATCGTAAATTTTTTTTACAAAATGGATTAATAATAAAAATACATTCAAACAAGTCCTAGTTTTTTTTAGTTTGTTTTAAATTTTGGAAGAATTAATTTTAAAATTACCATATTAAAGTAATTAATTAAACAAAATAAAATTTCTGCTAACTGTAAATTTTAATTTGTTGTGCGAAGAAAAAGTGTACAATGTGATCGCAAGTTAATTAGCAAGTTGATTTAAGACTTTAGACTGATGTTTAGTCTGGTTTTTATGATTAGCCTCACACTAGATTGTGCTGGCAAAATATATTGTATGTTTGTCTTGCTTAGTTAGCTTCTTATCTTTTTATATGGCCAAGTTATGAAAAGATTCAAGTGTTAAAGCAATTTAAACACCGTGATTTCCATAAAATCTTGAATTGTTTATTTTTTAAAACTTAAAAATCAACCAATCTAGTATTAACACCCGCTTCGTCAATTTTTGTAACCAGATCGATCTCTTCATACTATTTAGCAACGCTCTTATACGAATATATATGTTTTTATAACATGGCTTGTAAAATCCAACATGTTTTACTCTCGTCTATCGACAAGGTGCCATTTTTAAAAAATTGCATGATTAACCATGTGCATTCAAACTACTATTTTCCATTGCTAGCTAGAGGTCGACATTGGCTGTATGTTAGGTTTCTTGTATGATCAATTTGTTACACCCTGATTTTCTCGAGCTAGCTAATTTGGACAACAGCCTTGAGGTTTTGTTCTCTGATATTGTGCTTTATGTTGTATTCCTTAATGGATTTTGTGGGTTTTCACCCATATTAATTAATTAATCCCAAAACAAATTACTCTTATAGAAATTAACTTTAAGATTAAAAACAATATCAGAACTTCGAAGGACAATTTTTATAACCAGCAATTTCTCCTAATTCATATCTATCTAAAATAGCATCTTTAACATATTGTAATAGATAAACACTTCCCTCATCATCCTGAAAACCCTAGAATTATCCAAGTTCAATCGCCTTCCTATCAAATTAGTTAACCCTTGGCCACAATAAGAAAAAAAAATGGGTGCAAAGGGATCCTCTTAACAATACCAAAAAAATATGTCCTTACCAAAGACCTTTTGCACCACATGAGACATTCACTAGAGACGTATGTCAAAAGTTTACAATTTTATAGAAACTGAAATCATAAGGTGACAGATTAATATTTCAAAAAAAATAGGGACACAAATAGGAAAAAAAAAAGAGGACTAGAACAAAAACTGGCAAAAAAATTTAAATATAGCAATTTTAATAAAAAATTATGAAAATATTGCAGTTTTGAAAGTAATTAGGTATCTATAGCAATCAGTCACGCACCTCCTGAACGTGACTAAATCCGTCTCTAATTCCGTCTCTAATTCGGTCACTAACACTTTTTCGACGGAATATTAAGCTTGACCACAATACTCAGTCGAAAAAGTATTAGCGACGGAAATAGAGACCGAAAGTAATATACGCCTTTAAAATCAATTTTTTTATTTACAATAAATTTTTTTCAATTTTTTATATTAGTGCTGCGATCAAAATATTGTGATTTTTTATTTTTTTAAACCAAAATCGTTAAAAAATTTGCAGTATAATTTTTTTTAAAGGTACGACTTTAAAATCAATTTTTTTTTACAACTTTAAGTTTTTAGTATTATTAATATACGACTTCAAAGTCGGTCTAAAAATCAATGATAAAGATCGGTCTAAAAATACTTTAAAATTAGATAAACATAACAATTAATAATATTATTACAAACTATAATAAATTCGTAATTAATTAGACTGAATATTGGCAATATTTAATTTTTATCTAATTTCAGTCTCTATTTTCGTTGCTAATACTTTTTCGACTAAATATTCTGGTCACGTCCAATATTTCGTCGCAAAAAGTGTTAGCGACCGAATTAGAGACGGAATTAGAGACAGATTTATTCACGTCCAGGAGAAATGTGACTGATTGCTATAGATACCTAATTACTTTCAAAACTGCAATATTTTCATAATTTTTTATTAAAATTACTATATTTAAATTTTTTTGCCACAAAAACTGCATAATTATATAGATTAAAATATTATTCAAAGCAGTAATTGGTCTTTTCAAAACTAATGAATTAAATCAAATCAACCTGTTCTGGATATATTAATTTCATTTGAATTCAGCCAATATACATAAATACATGTACATACATACATAATGTTATATAAGCGTGTAAAGTGATGGCAATTTATGTATATTGTGAGAAAGAAACATATATCTAAACAAATAAATCAGAATTTCGTATTTCAAATTTAGTGATATGTTAATAAACATCATTTGTGTATGTTTGTCGTGGTATAATCGGATGTGTATTAATGACAAAAGCAAAAGATATTGAAAAGGAAATTTGAGTGGATTATATTTATATGTTGTACAAGGGAAAAGAATAAAGGAAATATCACAAGGAAGATGAACTCCACCTATCTTATTGGTAGGAATCACAAGGTAGAAATATGTACCAAATAATGAAAAATATGATTTGGGAAAGTAAACAAAACGAAATGGAATCTAGATAGGTATACATATTTAAGAATTTAGGGACATGATGATGCCGTTGTCATAAATTCAGACATGGAAGTCATGATTCATTGAGGGATGGATGAGGGCACGCAAGAACAGGTGAAGAGTCACTGGGTAATGGTATCTTCCATTTTGGTGCAAGCTGGATGCAAGTGGAGTAAGCATTTGACAATGTCAGCCCAAATATAGTAGCCTTGTTGTCTTCTTTAGAATTTAGTCTTCGATAAAAATGAAATTACATCTGAACATCAATTTTATACAATTTTTTTTTAATATTAGAGAGATAAAATGAGAAGAAATAGAAATATGAGATAAAAATATATATGATAAGAATAAATAAATATTGTAAAAATTTATTATAATAATACGTTTCTAAATCAAATTTCCTCCCAAAACAAAAAGTAACAAACTATAATCGAGTCTCACATCTAACGATCGTAGGTTCAAAATCACTCTTTTTCTTGAGACAAAGAAAATATAAATACTTTTATAAATATTTTTAAAATTTGAAATATTTTTTAGCCTTCATCTGTCACACCATCTCTTTCTCCTAAATTTGATCTCTACCAAAAAAAGAAAGTAACAAACGAAGTAGCAGATAGAGAGGGCCACCCCCCTCTATATCCCATTTAAGAACCTCTCGTTGTTCCACTAGCCTTTTCGCTCCTCCCTCTCAAGCATTCTATGCAACAAACAACATTGTATATTCGTAAATGATCAATGGTGCAAAACATTTTGATGGAATTTATGAACGAAGACGCGTGGCTAATTTTGGTCACATTTCATAGTATTTTTGCTTTATTTTATTAGAAAAACAATATAAGCATCTCTTACATAATGTCGTCATGATTCGTGCATAAATAATTTGTAATATGAGAAAAGTGAATAACATATTCATTTTATTTACCATTTATTATAAGTAAAAATTTATTAAAATTATAAAATTTTATAAGTGTCACCTTTTATTTAATGAGCTTTTCACTCATAATTTGAGGTTTCGAATAAATTAAATTTCAATTAACAGTAGAACATGTCTTAAAATAATGTATTAGAAAGTATTGTTAGAACTTTATATTATGCTCTTGTTAAATAAAATTCTTTATAATTACTCATAGAAATTTATTCAAATAAGAACTAAAGAACATTGTTTTTTTTAAAAGGGAAATCAGGACATGATTCTTGTATATTTCACCTTCCGTATACCCTTTGTTTGAAAAGCTTATTTTATTGGGATTGTCTTCCCCGTCTCACTCTGTATTGGCAATTGTAGTTGCTAGGGTTTTTGTCTGAGACGCTGGATTTTTTTCTCGATTTCCTTCCAAGAGTTAGAAGGATTGAGAAAATGTTACATTCAGTTGATAATTAATTTGATTAAAAATGTACATATATGAAAACATGTTTAATTAAAAATAACGACGAATAGAAGCATTAGAGTTCGAACTTAGGAGAGAATAATTAATGGATAGTCTTTATTTATTTTTAGTGTGCCTAAGCTAATGCCAAATTAACAGTGGTTGATGGGTGATAGCAAAACGTTAAGATCATTACTACTCCCTTTTCTTTTTTTGTGCGTTGCATATCTTGCAAACACATACACGCCCTTATCTCTCTAGCCACATAAAAAGAAGTGGTCCTAATTATGGCTCTGTGATGACGATATCAGTTCAGAGTCATATGCATGATGATTCTTAACTTCTGAGTGTATTTCTAGTTTGCTTGCAGACATATGTATATATGCTATACAAACCCGATTACGTGAAAAAGATTCAGAGGGGAAAGGGAAAGAACATGTGTGTCCAGGACTGTGTATGCGTTTCGTGGTAGTAAGCTCACTCACTATATAAGTTGAAGAATCACATCTGACTTTAATTCAAAAATTCGTATATTCATATATATGAATTAAAAACCCAATCAAGATTGTTATATTTTACTTGAAGCAAAGTATTATTATACTTGAAAATTATATGATTAATCTTTTGAGACGTAAAAATTATTGAAATATATTTTATTTTTTAATAGTTTTTTTCATAGTATGATAAATAAATCAAATATTTATTAACATATTTTAAAAAGTCAATTATCTACTAACTATATGTTGGACTATGTTCTTTTCAAAAAAAAAAATTGGAATATGTTATTATATTTTATGTTATATATGTGAATTAAAATCCCAAAATTATTATATTTTATTGAAAGAAAAGTATCCTTGCAGTTAGAAGTGATAAAATTGATATTCTCAGAAGTAAAAATTATTGAAATATTTTTTTAAAAAATAAAATCTCTTTAAAGTATACAATAAAAAATTTGAATATCTGTCAATATACTTAAAAACTCAATTTTCTACTCACAGTGTTAGACTATGTTAGTCAATATTATTATATTTTATGTTATGGAGTAATGATATATAAATATTTTTTAATTTAAATAATTTATCAATATTTTTTTTATATCTTTCGTTTTTGGTCAAATTATAGATTTTATAATATTTATATTTTTTTATGTTTTTTTCTAGGTGTTGCATATATTAATAGGTCTTCATCAAACTTTTTTTATGTTATGATATAATTGCACAGTGGAAACGGCAGGGAAAAGTGAAGAAAAGAGAGTGAATTGTTGGTGAATGAATGGATGGATGGAGGTGATGGTGGTGCGACAAGCAAGCTGGGGTTGTGTTTGTGTTATTAGTACAAGAAGCAGTGTGAGAAAGAGAGAGAAAAAAGCTGCAAGAGAATATAGAAATGCAAATCACGGTCGTCCCATTCTTTTTCTTGTCTTGTCACTATCCACTTCTCTTTTCCCCGCAATTCCCTCTCTCTCTATCTCAACGGAGAGAACTTTTCCGTCCCGTTCGTAATTTAATTAAAATTAAAACTTCATTATTCACCATTGAAGTTAATTTCATGGAGAAACTCTGTGACTATGTCCGTTTTTTTGAGAAAGAAGAAAAGAGTGCTTTGGCGTGCAAGGAAGAGATTAATAGAGAGAGAAGACGGGTGAGAGGGATGCATCGTCGTTGGTTTCATTCATTCATGGTTTTGTGGTTGGTGACATACATACAGTACATGTAAAAAGTTGCTTGTTTCTCCTTCTGTCTTGTTCTATCTGCGGTTTCCCGCCAGCTGACACGCACAGTATATATATCATCAAACAGCAACTGCTAATTAAGGAAACCATAATTTTCATTTTTAAGAAAACAAATATTTTAAAGTGTAAATATAACAACTAGGAAAAATGTTTCATTTACACATAATGTGTTTTTCAGCTTCTAGAAAGTGATAAAAGAGAAAAAAAAATCATAATCATAATAGAATTTATGATATGAAAATAAAAAATATTAATGAAATATTTAAAATAAAAGATAATTTATATATCAAGACAACTTGAAGGTTTCTATGAAAATTTTGAGTGTATGTGTTTGTCACAATTTAATTTGGTTTTAATCATACAATCAGTGAATTACGATTAGTTGGAAACAAATTAAAATAATGTAAAGTACTACAATATATATTCATGTAATATAATAAAAAAAATCAAAAGTAATGGGTGATAACTGATAAGTTTCGAACAGCACATGCTGGCTCCATTCATGAATTAGTTGAAGATTAGATTGAGCACGAATGTTTCTGGATAAGTTTTATATATAAATATTAAAATAAATCAAAAGTTTCATTTTTGTTTAACATTAAAAAATTACAATCAAGGTAGCTAATGTTATGTATATAAATAATTCTAAAGACATTAGATTTATGATGTATTTTGTATGAGACATAATGATAAAAGTAGTGTTATTTACACAAAATGTTCTTCCAGTGATTTTTTTTTCCGCTAAATGTGTTATCTGTTAATCGAAGTGATTTTATCTGAGTCACAATCAAACATAAAATATAAACATTTCTTTCTATTGGAATTTGAATATTAATTTCTCACATTATGAGAGAATAACTTTTTCCAACTCTTGTTTTTTTTCCTTCCAATGATTTATAGGCATAAGAGAGAAAAGTATAAGATAATGTGGCAAAAAAAAATATGATATCAATAATGTTATTCTAACAACAAATGCGTGAGATAGCGATTTACAACTCTATGTTTGAGAGTACGTTGGTAGAGTAACAAATGTACGTGGAATGAATGGATTTTAATCCTACTTTTTCAACATCCAAGCACATATTTCAACATTTTCAACGGAAAACAAACATGTTATTAGACACTCCTAATATTTTAGTTCTTGCAATTGATCGAAATTAATTCAACACATGTATGTAATTTTTTTTCAAAGGAAAAACATGATATATGTTAAACATAATCAGTTATAAAATTAGCTTTTTTTTAAATCAGGTTACAATTTTTTTAACTTCAGTTTTTTGCAGCAATTTTTAATTCTAATTAAGATGATTGTAAGGGGAAATTACCTTGCAAATTATTCACAGATAGATTTATTCAAATTTTAGATATAAGATAAAAACACGTGAAAATTTGAACCAATTCAACTAAATTATATTTTATATAAAAAAATTTGTAAATATAATGTAGTTATATATATATGTCTTTAGTTTAGCATAAATAACCGTTATCTTACTAAAAATAATATGTCACTTTTTAACTATTTAACATTAAAATAGTCTTTGTTGATATAATTTTATTTAATAAAAAATAAATTACGAATTATGAATATATACTAACAACAAAGATACTATTAATATAACTTTATAAAAATGCCGATAATAATTTTTTTCTTTTAAAAATCATAATAATAAAGATTAGTTAATTTTTTAAATAATTATATTTAACATGTAGTATATTTAATTAACTTTAAAATCCAAATTTTAAAAAACTAAAGCTAAAATCTTAAACACACATACACGACACGACAAAGAGATTGAGTACTCTCTCTGTATCCGTGTGTCAGAACGTCCCATCAGACGTCTATCCGTCCGTTTTGGCTGTTTTGGGAGCATCACATGATGAACTCCATCTACCCCTTCACCCAATCTTTTTTTTTACTTTTTGTTTTTTCATTTCTTTTCATGTTAATTTTAAAATTAATCCTTTGAAGAAGAAGAAGAAAGCATGCTTTTATATTTTCTTGATTAATGTTGTTGCTTAACTTGCTTACCGCCCTTTTTTAAGTATCTAAGCTGAAACGAGCGTGTCGCTTAAATTCACACTCTATCTTTTCTGAAACTATCACTTTTTTTTAGGGAAAAATTGTCCCCTCTTGTTATGGTTTATTTAGCCTTATCCCTCTTTTAACATAACATTCTTGTTAAGGATCGGATTTCCCTAATAAGGAAATGGCGCAAAGCAACTTCAACTTTTAATGGATTAGTCATTTGGATCTTGTAAAAGGATTAGACCAAGGTAGTCCTTACCTTCATTCCTGTGTAGTAATTATCATCGATAGTTTGAATGCTTTATTCTTTTAACTTATTTTGGCTAAAGTCTCTCTGATTCAATGAATTGAAAGTTCAAATGCTTGACTATTTTAGCTAGTTTGCGATTATACGAAGCGACAATGGATGCAGTTAGTGTGACATGATAACAATTATCTTAACAAAGGACCTTTCGGACCGAATAGTATCTTTCCCCCTTAATGGGTCCAAAATGCATTGTCTGGTCTCACATATTAAAATTAAAAAATGTATTGAAAGTGAATAAAATTAAATTAAAGTTATGGGGCAGGAATAGACAAATATGAGACAATGGCATTGGATGATTGATGGCTAAAGTAGTATTTGATCCAAGGGTAGGGGTGATAACATATAAGTTGCTGTTGAAGACTCGTGTTAACAGAGTAAGGAGTCATGAAGGAGCTTTCTTTCTGCATCAATTATTGGGGGCCGTTCCAGATTTTGATGTGATTAGACTGCCCATCACCTCCCATTTCCAAAACAGTTTCTTTTCTTTACTTTCTTTTCTTATCAACACAATTAGAAATTTGGATAGTTCAAAAAGGAAAAATATAAATATTATATTGTTCATAGAATAATATTATTAATCTCACTGAAATCTATAGCGCTAAATAAGTTTGTGTCCAATTTTTTTAAGAAAAAATTGTACCTAAACAATTTTTTTAACATTTTTATCTTGATTGTTTCCTGCATTAATATTTTTAGTACCTAATTTTAAGTACCAACGTTAAGTTATGAAGTGATATTATCTATAAAGTATAGATTAAGTGACTAATAATTTGGATTCTTTAAACACATGACAGATGTTTGATATGTGATTATGTGAATAGAATGACATTTGAGGAAGATGAATTATTCTTAACTAATATTCTATTTTCTTGAGAAATAATTTAATCATTTTTTACTTTAAAAATATTTTACGTTACTTTCAAACAAAGAAAGAAATTATGAAGTTAAGTTGCTAACATGATAATGATGTTAACAAACACTTAACTTGTCTCGTAGTTAGCTAGTTTAGCTTATCAGTTATGTATAATTTTTATAATAAGTTATATTTTTATTTTTCATCAACTAAATTGACATCATTAACTATTTTGAGAAAATGGGAGATTAAAAACATTATTTGAAAAACAAACATGACCATATCACGTTAGACTATATAATAATGTGGCAAGTTTATTGAACGGTTGTTAACATGATTGTATGTCATTGCTTGATGCTATACTTGACACGGATGCTAAAGGTGTTAATTAGGGAAAAAAAATGCTAAAAAAATATTTTTGTCGACTAAAATTGAATTTTACAAAAAGTTTAAGGATAAAATTCATATTTAATATTATTTTTTTAAAAAAATTAATCATTTTTTGCTATTGATTCTTTAATCATTAGTTTAAAACATCTGTTAGTACGATCTTGTTATCTATTTATTTATTATATCTTTTATTTTATTTCATATTTGATCATCTTTCTTTTATATCCTGTGAATGTAACAAAGTTGTATAAGAATAATTTTTTAAACAACAATACATAAGTCAGAGTCAGAGATCTGTCTAAAGTACCCACAATAATTTTTTGGGTTGAATCAGTATGTTCTTGTTTTATTTTGCTATATTATTATTTGTGCCCAGGTTGTTTTTTAGTTAATGTACACAGTATGTATTATGTGTGCTCATATTTCGTAAAATCCATCTGACGTTGACGTAAGTTTCTAGCGAATCTGAGTTTAACCGTGCAAGTGGTATAGCGATAAGAAAATTACGGAGAAAAAAATAATTAAAAAAAGAAAAAACAGAAATTGTATTTTTTAATTAAATAAAAGTATTATCATTCATATTTATTTATTTATTTTATTTCTTCTCATATAAACATAGCATAAATGTAAGCTTTTTTTGTTTTCTTTTTGGCTTGTTATACCTAGAATAAAATTGATACCCTTTAATGTTATAGTATATTTATTTTGTTTTATGATATAGTGACCTACTGTCTATTATATTTTTTTAAAAATAAAAGTAGCTTATTTTGTTTTATGATCATGAAAGGACGAAGGAAATTAAGGTTGTAACTCTTGTCATGTGTTGTCTTTCATTAGCAATGGTTCATTGAGCAAACAGTCCTATTGCTTGAAAGCATCCATATCACATTGTAGAAAAAATCGAGTGATTGCCTTACACTTTACAGATATCTCTTACCATATTCTAACTCGCAATTAAGTCATTTCTTTGTTCTAATTAATATAGAGTTTGTTATTCCGGCCGTTGCAGATTTAAGCATCACAAATTCACGAATTTTCCAAGCATCACTGTTTCTAAGGCACATTAGCCGCAAATAGGAAGCAATCCATCTTAATTATAAGTACTCTAGAAACAAGAACGTAAATCTCAAATGTGGATACCTCGTGTTTTTACCAAATTTTGAATTGTTATTCAACTAAAGTCAATAAGTAAATAATAATGTTTTTAGTAGAATTAAAAGATGAATTACTTATTGTTGACCTCTTTTATTTATAAAATGGTACTATGTATATGGGTTAATGACTTAGTGGGCACTGACAAGGCTGGACCAGCACACCTCGTATCAATCATATATTATTGTCTAAACTTTTATCTACACCAGAGAGCCGGTAATCTAAACCTTATAATTAAAATTTAATAAATATTAACTCGTTTAATTAAAAATGTAGAATAACCAAATCAAGACGAACCATGGCAAATAATCCGTATATATTGTCTATATGCACTAGAGGAGAAACATGCGTGCTTTTGGTATGTTTGAGTAAGCTTGGGTGGTCTTTTCCAAAGACTGGGGAAGACAATGGCTTCTTATTTTCCATAACGCTTTCTATGGATTGCGATGTGCCGCCTTAGCATTTATATTCAGTTTCTCACGCCAGTCAAGAGTGTGCTTTTAGTTGGTGAAGAGATGCTGACCCCATAACGTCGTTCTCCTTTAAACTGCCGTCGTTTATTTGGTTCCTACATCACAAAATGATATTACAGCGTTTTTTGACAAAATGCCCAAAGTATATCCATTCTTAGTTTCTTACTACTCATTTTCTCCTCTAAATTTTTAAACTAGCTAGTATTCTTGTTTTTTTAGTCAATTTAAATATCTATTCTTACATGTGTTTGTAACTAGAGTAGTTTATAAACTAAATAAAAGCTTATAAACTAGAAGATAGCTTAGCTATGAACTAAAAAGAGTTGAAAACTTATAAATTGTTTAATTGAATTGGAAGCATTTGATGAGATCAAGTAATAAATTAGGTGACCATTAAATATAAATCAATATCAAATTACTTGACAATTTCAATATTCAATTTATTTTTATTAACTAATTATCTTAAAAATTAGGATGATAATTTTAACTTTGAGTTATGAGAATAACTTATCAAGGAATGATAAAATGTGATGATTATACTCAATTTCTTTTTAAGTATAATGATCTATTACTTTTAAAAATAATGAAACGCCATAATAATTTTTTTAATATTTTCTTTATTTAAAAAAAAATAGACAAAAAGTCTAATAACTTAGGTGTGTGTATCAAATAATTTATTTTAATCAAATCAAATTATAAGTTACTGGAGTGACTTGTCAATCATAATCTTAAACCATGACTAGTTTCTAAAAAATAATTATTAAAAGTATTATTAATGCTAAGTGTTAGTATTATATTTTTAATTAAAGAAAATTGTGGTTTTAATTGTTTTGCATTATCTGTTGTTTAATTAGTGTATCAGCGAAGTAAGTGCATGTTGACGCCAAAAGCTCGTCACCCACGTCGGAGGAAGACCGCACGTAGCAACAGATGCCTTTAATGCCGACAACTTACATTTTTATTTCGTATGTAATAATTCCCTTGTCCCTGTCTTCCTCCGCTATGCTCATCACTCACACTACCACTACTACCCTAGTATCTATCACTCAAATTCCATTTGTTCTTTGGATAAATGGTACATGTACACTTTAATTTTTAGTCTAATCTAAGAAAAGAAAGAAAGAAAGAAAGAGAGAGAGAGGTATAATTAAATGTAAAAAAGAAATGAAAATAAGAGATATAATAAAATAAAGAAAATATGTAAAGATATTATCCAAATGTGTGAAATTGTACTATTGTTGTTCTTCTTTCATATTGAAAAGCACTCCTACAAGGCTACAGCTATAATAAAATTACACTCACTTTTTTTGCTTTCATTTTGTCGAACTAAAAAAAAGTAGTATAAAGAAATAACTCAATAAGTACGCGCAAATGGCAAAGTTAACTTGAGGTATATTGAATAAAAGTAGTTGAAAAATAGTTGGAAACTGATATTTAGAATATGAAAAAATAGTTTTTAAATTATAAATGTTGGATAAAATTAGTTATTAAAATAGTTGATAAGTGTAAAAAAATGTTGACTTATTTTAAAATAATAATAATAAATTTAATAAATATATTAAAGATAAAATAAAAGAAAATATAAAAAGTTAGAAATTTGTATTTTAAAAAATCTTAGTAGTCATTAAAAAAATTTTTAATGCCAACCTTAAACAAAATTTTCAGTTAATAAATAAAACAAAAATTTAACTGAAATATTTCACCAAACATTAAGAGTTCAATTTTTATGTGCTATTAATATAATTCAAAATTAAAGGTAAAATTAGTTTGTAGGTTCTTATATTATTACAAAAATTTTAATTAGATTCCTATGCTTTATTTATTTAATTGGATCTTGTATTTTACATTTGTAATCATGTCCCTTTTGTCATTTTTCATTTGAGATTCGTTTGGAACGTTGACATGGCAAAGTTACGTGGATTTTTTAATTTTTATTATTTATAAAAAAAATTAAAAGTGTTGTGGTTGACAATTTCGTGCTCCACAAACTACTACGGAGGAGATTATGGAGATACAAATAATATTATAGATAAATTAAGGATTAATCATATATTAAGATTGTGGTTATGAATTGAGAGTTATAAATTATACGTTTTAGGCATGGGGTTACCGTTTGGGTCCTTTCAAAGATAATAAACAAGTTATGAATAAAGGTGGAGAGACAACAACAATGTGTAACAAAACATTATAAAACAATTAAATAGTTCCATGTGCAACACTAACAACATTTAGGCTCACATTAAATCACATTTGGTATCTACATGTAAATAACTTATTAGATAGTTTAAGATCATCATCTTATTTATTATACTAACTAATAGTATGGGGGTTGCAGACTAATTTAACCAAAATTATATTCTGCTTAATAACGTCTATATCTATCCTTTTTGTCATTTGTCCTCGCCCCATGCTCCTCCTCAGGCAGGAGAGTACCACGGCCACCGAAAGTGAAAACTATTCGCGGTTAATTTTCCGTATCCATTCATATGCAAGCGGTGAAAAAGAAAAATTTACCGAGTAACCGGAGACAGCCGGTGGAAGGTGACGATCTTAAGACAAAAAATCGAGAGAGAGAGAGAGTGGTATACTATGCTCTCATTGTCATGTCCTCCGAAAACAGAGAACCGCAAAAGTATATGAACGAATACACCTTTGGACAAAGAAAGCACGAAGACACATAGAGAGAAACACTGCGAGAGAGAGAGAGAGTCCGAGACCCCCATCACCCGAATTTCTCAAACCTTGTTAAACAGTATCGAAAAGTTTACGAATTTGGAAGAATTTCGGGAAATGGAATTCGAGGATCAAGAAGAGCAGGAGGAGGAGCTGTGTATGGGTGGCAGCGGGGAGGGCTACGACCCGACCCGGATGAAGGTTCCGGTAGCGGCGGAGCCGGTGAGGAGCAGCAGCAACGGCGGGGGCGCCGGCGGCGGCAGGGCGAGGTACAGGGAGTGTTTGAAGAACCACGCCGTTGGAATCGGAGGCCACGCGCTTGACGGTTGCGGCGAGTTCATGGCGGCGGGGATGGAGGGCACCCTTGACGCGCTGAAATGCGCCGCGTGCAGCTGCCACCGCAACTTTCACCGCAAGGAGGCTGATTCGTCCGCCGTGGTCGCCTTCTCCGGCGGGGATCCGTACTTAATTCCCCACCACCATCTGCCGCCGCAGTTTGCGGCGTACTACCGTCATCCGGCGGGGTATCTCCACGTGGGGGGACAGCAGCACCGTTCGGCGGTGGGGGGGACGCTGGCGCTGCCGTCGACATCCGGCGGCGGCGGAACTCAGAGCACGCGTGAGGACCAGGAAGACATTTCGAACAACCCGAGTGCAGGAGGAACAGGGTCCAAGAAACGGTTCAGAACAAAATTCACAGTGGAGCAAAAGGACAAAATGCTTGAACTTGCTGAAAAACTAGGGTGGAGGATTCAGAAACAGGACGAGGCTGTGGTCCAAGCCTTCTGCAACGAAACCGGTGTCAAGCGTCACGTTCTCAAGGTTTGGATGCATAACAACAAGCACACCCTCGGTAAGAAGCCCTAGGAAAGGAGAACAAAAACAAAAAAATAAAAGAAAAGTCTCCAACATGCTACCATCTTTAGGGTTTCTTTCTCTTTTTTCCATTAAGGAATGTTAATTTTAGTGTTTCAGGATGTAGCTAGGTAAGGTTAATTATTGCTGCTACTGGACTAATTTTAATTTTCATTTCAGTGCCAAAAAATGCAGTCTTTCATTAGTTATCTTTTCTTCTTTTTTTTTTCCTCATGGTGACTGCGACATGTTCTAGTTTTAGTATTTTTGTGCAGTTTGTGCAGTTTGTTACAACGGTGGTGTAGTGACGCGTTTGGAACCTTTTTTTTCGGGTGGATGATATCACGAAGGTTAATTAAGATGGCATTTAGTTTGTTTGTCTATTCTGATACTACTATGATGATAACTCTATTTTAAGACAGATGTAGGAACTAGGAAGCATAAACTTCCTCGGTAGCTTCAATGTGTTCTCACTCACCTGCATTTTCCGTTTTTCATGTCTTTCATTCAATTCCTCTCTCTTTTACTTCGGCTAACGGCAAACCTTTTTGGGTCATACTACCACACTGAAAAAAGTGAGAGAAATCCTCGTGCTAATGTCTCGTTTCAGCGTCTCCGTCATGCATTTTCAATTTTTTTCAGAAACCTAGCTATTTTAACGTGTTTTAATTTTAATTTATATATAATTAATATATAACTTTAGGTATAAGATGGTTTAGTTGGCAGGAGTTTGTAACCCTTGGATGGTATAGGGCATTAATTATTTGATGGGGTAGCATGTACATTATATTGAATTTTATGCTTTTTATTTTCCCAAATGAGCTAGAAATCAGAAACACTTTCATAAGTAGTTATATGTTGAATTCACTGTGGAGGAGGTTGAACAGGAACCAGTTTGTTTGTATTAGTAGTTGGGTCTTCCTTTCTTCATCATGACCTGGGGTCTGAGCAAGGAAAGGGACTGTTGTAATTAATGTTTTATTTTATTGCATGCGAGTTTTGTGAAGTTTGTGAAGCATTATTTTGTTATGTTTATTTTTGTCTTCGGGAAGAAAATTTGGAAGACTCAAATCCTTATGTGGGGTAAATTGATGTTGGGGGAAATAATTCAAGTGTTTGATTGATTTTTCTCCCCCTTTTCCTTCCCTATTATCTCAGTTTTTCACTAAGATAAATTTCTCCATTGTTTTGATCAACTTTTCCTTTCTATTGAGTTAACAAACAACCTTGGCATCAGCATATAGAAGAATTAAATTAGGGACACGAGTTACACAACTTTTTTTTTAGCTGCAGTTCTCCAACAACTACCATCAATGAGATTTAGAGAGAATCTATTAGGATATCTAGAATCTCAGTCACGTCTGTTCCCTCATTCACAATCATATATGGTTGAACTTGTTGCATTTAAGAAGGTGGAGTACTTAAAAAGCCTAAGTAACATATATATACAAGCTAGCTAGTTAATTAATGAATGAAAGTAGTAACTATGGTTTGTTTCTAGCTTTAATATATGCATGCTAAAGGGGGGACCTGGTTGATTACTTGGGGAAAGATGGAGAACCGTGCTACTACTTTGTGACCTTCCTAATTCAAAACTATAGGGGCTTGCATTGTGATGTTTCAATTATAGTAGCAGGATATTATGCTTTTTTTTTTTTATGGACAGCTTGCTTCTTAAGTAGAGTCCAAAGCCTGCCCATTACCAATTACACGTTAAAGATGCTTTGCTTGTTTTGGGGGGTCTTGATCGAGCATCAGTTAAAGCTGCGTTGGCTAGCTTCGACTGTGGTCCACACAATATATATATATATATATATATATATAATGTAATAATCCTTTGGTGCAAGTTTTGGTTTATTGATCAGTCTGATTGATTACAGAAAGGCCTACATACCCGTATCGATCTCTCCTACAAACATGTCCATGACTTGACGGATATTGTCTATATGCTTCCTTCGATCATTCATTCAATTGCAAAGAAAATTAAATTAAGAGGACTTATATTTAGACATCTATAAATTTCAAATACTTAATTTATTACAAGAAAAATGCATATTAGCAATTGAAATATTGCTTATCAAGTCTCTCGTTATTTAGCGACGGACTCACGTTGATAATTTTTTTTTCCTATTTTTTCTTGCTGTCAGATTATATCATTTATTATATTTACAATTTTTTTTCCTGCAACCGCGTCAAATCAGCCCATTCTTGTTACAACTCGCAGGAGAAGCCATGCCTTTTTCAGTTGTTCAAGTACGTTCCATCAATTCATCTAATATTTCTTTGTCCTCTTCATCTCTATCAGCACATTTCTTGTGATATGTTGAAACAGCCTTGGTGCAATTATGCTTCTTTATGTCAAAACATAGTGATCATGTTCGTTAATAATAACGGGCATTCATGATATGGGTCAGGACAAATTAAATTAAATTTATTGGAATAAATACATCAATTTAACATTATATTAATTTTATAATATATATCATAAGATAAATATGTTTAAGATAAATATAATATTATATAAAAGATTATCTATTACATAAAACAGCTTTACTATTAATATATAAATATTTATATAGAATGGTGAACCTGATTGAAATATTACCAAATATAATCAGAGTCTATTATTAAAATATATCAAGTCTATTTTCAAAACTCAAACACTTTAGAATCAACTTTGTATCAGGAGTAAAACGGGACGGATTACAAACATTCCTATCATTTACTAAAGCTGTGAAAAATATTTGTATAGTTTCTTTCATCAAGCACTTGGATGACATTGTAGGGCAAGGGTGAAAAATTAAATAAATTTAAATAGGTTTAAACATCTGGAACCACATTGATGTGTGTGGGTTTAGATTTCCATTATCATACAATCAAATAGGTTGAAGAAAGTTGGTTAAGTTAATAAGCAGATTCCCTTAAATACCATTGGCACGCATAACTAGCATAATTAAAGGGAAATTATTTAATTACTAGGCACCCAGGAAAAAAAAAAGTTATAAGGATTAAGGAATGTTATTTCGAAAATAAGTTATAAATTATATGCATTAAGCCTAGTAATTACTACGAAGAATGTTATTTCAAAAATACCTTTTCACAATATTTTTAAGAGTAAAGTATGGACATGATTTGAACATTTCCATATCATTGCTTTGTACAACAAGAGTAGACTTAAAGAAGCAACATGAAAGTTCACTAATCAATAGCATGTTTTTCAAATAAAATAAATTATTTAAAACATATATTATAGAGGATAGTATTGAGAATTGCTCTTAAATACTTGTTAAGAAATTAAAAATGTTATAAAAATGTTTTTTGATACATTTTTATTCTTATTTTGAATTCTATCCTAGTGAATTTTAATAACTTTAACCTTTTTATTTATTGATTCCATAGCAAGTCTGTTTAAAACACTTGTTAGCATAACTCTAACAAGTCTGTTTAAAAATACATATTTTCTAGTTTAATTTCTATTTTTACATGATTATTAGTGCATATAATCTAAATTGATGTGTATAACTAATAAGAATTCATAATTCTCTTTTCATAGTGTATATTTACACCAGTATAGTGGTATTAGATTATGCAGTTGGCATGAAGTCGTTCGTCTTGTCCCTTGCTGGTTCAAGAATAATGGAAAAACACTTATATATATCATTGACTAATTACTCGCTGTTATTGTTCCTCACTTTCTTTCAACACCAGAATTTGAGAGAAGAAAAAACACTGGAACGTCAAGTGAACATGTGTTGAGAATCGTGAAAACATATTATGTTGAAAGGAGGCTAAAGAAAGAGGCCATATATATATATATATATATATATATATATATATAAATATATAAATGATGTCAACTTATATAGGTTATATACTTAACATGATTAAAGCCGGTTGTAACGTTCAAGGAAAATAGTTTAATTAGTTGAACAAAATGTGAATAATTGTAAAAAAAATTACACTATTTCTGATTTCAATGAATAAAAAAAAGTTAGTAATAATGTTTAATTAAAGAAAAAATATATTTAATATTTTTTTATCCCTTCTTGGCCAGGTAAATAGAAGTGTATATATAATTTGTGAACTAGGAAAATGAATGGTGAAGGAGAAAATAAGAGCAGAATATATATGGTTGTGGATGAGAGTCAACTGAAAGGTGCAGAGAAGTAAGAGGAGGAGGGACCGGGCAATAGATTCGTTTGGATTGCAAACTTTTCCCAAAGCAAAAATTTGATGATTCGAAAGGGAAAAAGGAGAAAGGGTTTCGAAGGAACTTGGCTTTGTCACCTTACCTTGTGTCCCTTATGGAGAATCCCTGCCAACAACTAGAGGCAGCTGACCTCCAAATTTGCCGTCCCTACTGGTTCCCAATATCCAAACAATGACATTTTGCTTTCACAATGATTCCAAGACCAATGTTTGGGGTCTCCATTGCCCCCACACTCTTATAAATATATTAACCCAATCCTTCTTTTAATTTTAATTTTAATTTTTGTAAAATATAACAGCTGAATGCGTGTTGCTTGCTGTTAGTTAGAAGGAAAAAAATTGCTGGATACCAATCTCTAATTAACATTTAGAAAGGAAAAAAATATAAGGGAAAGAAGAGAGAAAAATGTAAGAATAATATATGATATAGTTAATCCAGTAAAATGAAAAAGATAATATAATGTGATAGGAAATTAAAGGAAATTTATAAATATTATGTGATATATAATATGAAGCGTCCACTTATTAATTATCACACTAATTTTGTAAAAAAAAAATTATCGCACTAAATAGAGTATAGAATCTGAGCTTCCAAACACGGCTTCCGAAATTTTCATATCGAAGGTAAGTGGGCACTTGGGCTTGCTTTTGCAATATCAAGGGCCAAGAAAGAGGATACCATGATTTTTGGGCAATGGTTTCCTGTAGTCATAAATACTTCTTACACCTACATTGACTTTAAAAAGTTTGTAAAATTCCGAAATTACCCTGCAGTGCATAATTATTATTTAATTATTTTCCAGAATGATAAATCTGGAACACATAAAAATATTGGAGCCTTCTGAAAAAGAAAATCTGGAATTATTTTTTATGATTCCGGATTAAACAATAGAGGGAAGGATATTGTTCGTGGGGATGCAATTGGAAAATATCACTATTCAGTGGGTGATTGATATGTTGGGTGAGATGAAAATGATATGTGAAGTCTAAAGTTGTTATAGGATGAAAAGGACAAATGAGTGAGGAAGAAGGAACAAAATGAACTATATTTAGTTAAATTTGCTTATAAGTTGCTCATGTTAACGCAATAGACAAATATTGTGAAGCACTCACTACTAGAAAAAGCGATTTCCACGTCAATTGTTTAACACATTCCATGAAGGTTTGAAAATCGTTTTCGAAGCCACCGTCATGGAAAGCCAACACTTTTCATGACAATTTTCAAGGACGTTCCGTAAAATAATGAACCCCTGTATTGGTTCATATTAGCTGCTTAGATACTTGCAGCAAATAAAATAAATAATAGTGTCTTATAATCACATATTCTATGTTTACAGGACATGCTACAAATGGTGGTTCAACAGTTCTTATAATCAATCTAATATCCATCACCAAACTACTTGCCATATAGTAGAGAGAATAGACACTGGCTTATGTGCTCATATCACAGATTGAATAAAATAAAAGTATAAAACATGAAAAAGAAAAAAAAATAATTCCGTGACCAATAACTTACATCATCATCAAAGAGCTTACATGTCCCACATAAGTACTTGCCCATACAAACACCACAGTTAATAATATTTTGCTGAACCTGGAATACATTGACACAAGAAAAAGAACTTTTATTAAAGAATCTAAACATTGCAATATCAGTGTTCATAATTATCTGATGGATGGCTTGACAAACAATGTGTGAATAATTTAGTGGTTTCAACTTCAAGCAATACATTGTCCAGTCAACAATGCATCATGAATCTTTCTGTTCTTTCCATGTATATATGAGTGCTCTTGCACTCTCACAGGTAAAGATGATTTCTCTATTATTTGACAAAAAAAACAATTATTTAATCCATCTTGAATATTTAAGCATTTAAGTCTTCCCTTACAATTAACATATCATTGTGGAAGATTACATACAAAGATAGTAAAGAAAATCTAAACTCACCTCTTGTTGAGTCCCACAAAGATAACATATCACCTGGAGGATTACTATATGCATCATGATTACATAATTGTTTACATGAGTTTCAATATTTCCTAGACATGCATGTTTGAGAAAAATAACAATTCATTTTTCATGCAGGAATTGGTGCTAGACACATGCAAATATTAATATTGCAGGAATTGGTGCCACATTATCTATGCTCGAATCCTAAGAAAATAGCTCGCATTCCTAGCTCAAGTTATGAGCATTCAAATTGGACTTAGCTGCATCAAAATATAGAGCAAAATAGTCAATTTCACGAAATTACGATTTGCAGGGAATTTTATAGTTATCAAGACATTCTGAAAATTTCTAGAATCAACTATGTAAGCTTTAAAACAAAATTAGTTCCACTTCAAAATCATATGTATGAATCGAGTTATTCTCTCTTAAAGTAGGTAGACTCATCATGTAATGCCCTGTATGCATCCAGTTCATTATCATTCAATTATGGTCGTTAAGCGCAACAATTAATTAAAGATAATTAATTCGGAAGAAAAATAATAAAATGACATCATCATACGTCATCAACAATACCATCTTTGCATTATGTATGGTAAACACTCACGTCATACAACTAGAGGATCAAATAAGCCATCTGCATATATCTTAATAATTCTCAATAATGGCTGTACAAAATAAGGTATCACATACTTTGTCCTCTCTCAACATACATCAATATCTCTCAAAATATACAGCAATGTGCATCCACTGTGTATCTTCCCCTTAGGGTACAAAATATAGGCATAACAAAATAATGAGTCAACATGCTCTCAAAATAATATGCCTAAGGTTCACATAGAACCATATCCCTACTCGGGCCTCTTGCCCTGGGATCCACTATCCGCTCGCTAAGCATCACTTGTAAAATATAATCCCCAAACGGGGTGAGATACAATCTCAGTAAACTCAGGGTCCTTAGAGGCCTCTCCTCCCCCTGGTTCACTTCCATGACATATAGCATCAAAATTGGCATCACATAATCTAGCCATCATGACTCTCATAAAATACATTGCATGTATATCACAACACAGGTGTCATTCTGTTGGGCCCTACCAACATCGGGAATGCAACACAGATATAACATATATATACATATATATAACATTGCACAACCAAGAGAAAATCATCTACTTAAAGACACATTCTCTCAGATATATAACAACATATATAACATTGCCTGGGGAAGATCATCCACTGAAGGACACATTCTCTCAAGACTTTACTCAAACGTATATGACTCTTCCAAGAGAAGATCATCCACTTAAGAGCACATTCTCTTAGGTTTTTATGTCAATAAATTTAACCACAAGGAGTTGTTCCACATCACTTTGGCTCTACGGGAAGTCCATATTAGTCTATTCTACTGGCCAGAGAATCTTATCAATCATACAACATATCATCACAGTGTACATCATATACATGTTCTCAATAAAAAGGCAGTAACACACAATTTCAATACTACATGCATCATGACATACAATAATTATCACTCCCTCGGAGTATGGTGGAACACAGTCAAGGGAAAACTCTCAAGAACAAGGAGCTTACCTACTCTATGTGCTACACTGGCTCTCCCGGCCTTATGGTCACAACCAAGGTTGTCAGAATCGCGATTCTACGTAGACTCGTGGAGGCCTCGTAGAATCGAATCGTAGAATCGAATCATAGAATCGTAAGAGTTTACTTCAGACAAAAAAAAAATAAATTACCTAAATACGAAAAAAAAATTAATCAAAAGGTATATAGTAAGCAAAAAAGGGTGCAGAAAGCAAATTTTTTGTGGACCTGGCCCAAATACTAAAAAAAAACCTAATTATTTCCCATATAAATTCTTCTTTTCTGCGAATCTGCACTGTTTTCTCCCCTTCTTCTTCAGCTGGCTGTTGCTGCGCTGCTTTCTTCCCTTCTTCGTGCAGTTCATCACTTCATCTTCTTCTTTTATTTTCGTCCATGGCTTCTTTCTTCCACTGCATCACTTCATCTTCTTCTTTAATTTCCGTCCATTGCTTCTTCTTTCTTCCACTGCATCCTCACTTTCTCCCCTTCTTTTTTTAATTCTTCTTCTGTCCTTACACAAGTTTGTTTCGAATAATCCTAGAATCGCCAAATCGCAACCAAACTCGAGATTCTACGCCGATTCTACACCGAGTCCACCGATTCTACTCAGAAAATGATTCTACATGCGATTTAACTCGCGGAGGCTTAGTAGAATCGTAAAATCGGACGATTCTACGATTTGAATCGTGATTTTGATAACCATGGTCACAACCACCAAAATCCTCAGTATCAAGTCCTACATAAAGACATACAAGCAATCAATAACAGTTCTCAACCGTTGCATGAAAAGAAACGTTATTCTTTTCGAATTAATCCCTTTCTACTCTTTTTCCAAGTTATAAGGACTAGTCACCTAATTGGTGACTTATAGACCCCCAATAGGATTTATCTTGGACTAACCAAGGTCCTAGAGTCTCTCTAAGACTCTGCATAAACCAATTCAAAGAGTTCAAAGCTTTATCCATATCCCATTTCAATAATTATCAAGGTGGCTAAAATGGTTACTTCAACACTTTTTCACCATTTATATAGTCTCCTAAACACATCTTGTGAAAGCACCAAGGTTCATACATACCATAATATCATCAATTTAACCAACATTCTTCCTACACATACTTTCCTCATAACCCAATTTCCAAAACCCATTAAAGTTATATTTCAAGGTTAAATCTTCATCACAACAACCTCCTAAGCATACTTTTCCAAAGGACCAAAGCCTAATTCCAACTCTAACTCAAATGGGTCACTATTCATCTCAAGAACAAATTCTCAAATAATCGATAAAACTTGCATTTCTTATCTCTAAAACGACAAGGAAGGCTAGAGAATGACTTCTCCAAGCTTGAATGTCCTTCAAATGTCTCTTTTCCCTTCAAAATCGGAACTTTGTGAAGATCCTTGGAGAAAACATCTCCCCGTATGACATTTTTTAAGGAAAACAGAGGTTGGAATATAGCTCATTGGGTGATTCCCTTTAACTTTCATGTTGGGTGCGAAGGGTTTTGGTCAAAAAATGAGTGGGTATGAAGCTTTTCTCCCTTGTCAATGGTGGAAACGGAGAAAGGAAGAAGAAAAGGGTGTTTTTGTGAAGAAATCGTGAGAAATGGGTCACTTAAGTGACCTTGTCGCGCGTCTCGCGCTAATGGCGTCGTTCCAGCTCTACTGGCACGGAGAACCAGTGGCCAAATTGTGTTTCCCGCGCAACTGGCGCTAATCGCGCTAGATTACATTGGCCTAGCGCTAACCGCGCTAGAATTTTTTTGCAAAAGCTTAGTCCATTTCTAACTTCAAATCAATGCATAGATCAATATGGTTTAAAAACTTGTAGTGTCTACTATCATAATCCACACTTGAAACACAATTTATCTCATGATCTGAGGCTGAACCCATGTCAAACACTTTGTGTATGAAATTCTGCAACTTTCTTAAGTTTTCAAAATTTCTTCAATCCTCTTAACCCCTAATATTGCAAAACTAGATAACTCAATCCAATAGCTTATTTACCACAGAAAACAAAAGATTTATCTGCAAGAAACGCGATTCCCTTTCAAAATCCTAGTTTACCAAAACCAAACTCACAGAAGCAATTCAGAGAATCAAGGTGCACACATTAAGAACAAAAGCACGAAATTGAAGTTTGAATAGTAAATCCCTCACCTTTTCGATCTTCTTCCAACTCAAATCCGGAAAAAAAAATTGGAAGTGCTACAACAAAAGAATCAACTCGTGAAATTCCCTACCACTCGTGTGAACAATATACACAAAATCAGTCAAATCGTAAATAAATCTACATTGCCAAAAAAAATAAAAAAATTGAAAGAAAACAGAAAAGCAAACCTGAGAGGCTTTGTAGGAAGATAGCGTGCTCTCGGCTACCTCCTTGCGGTCAACGCCAGTCTTGAACTCAGCGAGGTAGAATACCTTGGAGTCGTCGAAGGTGGCAGAGGGGACGAGGCATGTGCCAAGGAGTTTGAGACGCGACTTAATCTTAGAGAGCTCAGTCTCAATCTTGGAGCAGTAGTCGTAGATGACGACGATGTGGTATGCGTTGTCGTGGCTCTCATCTTTTTGCTCGATTGCAGATGACAGCGACGTGGTCCTCGTTGTTGCGGCACGCGCCAATCTTTTAGGCAAAAGAGATAGAAAGAAATTAAAGTGTTTGAGAGAAAGATAGACAGAGGGATACAAATAGGGTTGAATAATTTCAAAGCATTCGACGATGGTTATATAATTAATCGTCGTTCAACGTGACTTTCTAAGATAGTTTTTATAGAACTATCGTTGTCGAAGTTAATCATATTACAAAATTGCTACCACACATATTCTAAGACGGTTTTTAGAAATTATCGTTATTTTACTGTCGTAGAATGTGATTTTTTTAGTTGTGACTATTTAGAAAATTGTGATTTTTGCTTTGAAACTAGTATTTGATAGGATAACTTTATCTTCTGATATCATAGGAATATAATTGGTGACAATGTGTAAAGGATGTGGTTTTGATACGGAATGTTTAAAGCTTTTATCTGGGAAAGTTGTGGTAAAGAAATGTAAGTTTCAAATTGAATGCATTTTTTATCTGTAGACTGTGGTACGATTACTTCAGAAGGTGGGACATTCAGCCAGTACTACATGACAATGCTTAATTAAATTTGTTACAATTTACCAAGTGACTTGGTTCAATTAAACCTTAATATATAGGCCTCAGCCTCTTTTATATGTTTTGTCAATGCAATCCTATGATGTTGAATCTTCCAAGCCTACTGAAGATGGTCCATCAAAATCAACAGCTATGAAAAATGAACACCCCCCCCCCCCCCCCTTTCAATGGTTGATGTGGATAAAAAGTAATAATTGTTGGATTATGAGTAATTGTCTTGCAAATACTCATGCAAACAATGGAAACACTTAATTAAAAGCTTTGAAGAAAACTAATCCTTGCAAAAGCATTTTATGAACTACTTTTTAGCCGGTAACAAAACTAGTTCCTCATTAAATAATAGATTAGTTCAATTAAAAAAAGTACAGTTTAGTTCAAAGCATAAGACGGTTCAGTTCAGTGCACAAAAATAATTCAATTGGTTCATAATATAGTTTGGTTTGAATTTTAGAAAACAGTTCACCCGGCTTGGACAAATCATTTTTCAATTCGGTTCGGGTTTTTGTGTTAAACCGAATTATCGACACCCGCAACACCTATACAATTTGAACCTAGAATCTCGTTTAAACTATCCAAACTCCAAATTGATCCCATTAAATTGATCCATTCTAGCAAGGCAATTAAGTGAAGTTAAACAAAGAATGCAAGAAGGAAGAATCCAATTTAAGTTCAATATGTAGACATCATCACATCAATTTGAAACTTCATTTCAATACAATAACTTTCACGCCTTCAATCCACTCTCTCTCCATCATTTGTTATTAGTTAAAAATCATTCCGAACTATACTAATATTGTTTATGCAAACAAAGCCAAATAGAAATCACGAATGAAATTACAAAGATCTTCAAACCTTCCACACCAATTGAAGTATCTTTTTGTCCACACTCGCATTCCGTTTCACTAGCCCGATGGAACCTGCATTCTTTCCCCTCCCGCCATGAATTTTCCAGTTGGAGAAAGCATTAGGGTCATCAGTGCCTAACTTTTTTATATCCTTATTCTTCGAGCTGACACATGATGATCTTCTAGCACAAACAGGACTTGAACCTGCTCTCAGGGTTTTCACCCAATGAACCTTCTTCACTTCCTTCACACTTTGTGGCCTAGAATTCCGTGAATAAGCATAACCGTTTTCAGCTTCTTCTTTGTTGATTTCTTTAATTTCAACTTTAGTTGCTCCTTCCATTCTTATGCTTATGTTCACTTCAGAAACTGCTCTAGCTTGGTAATTATTGTTAAGCTCACATGCTTCCTTTGCACTTCTTTCCTTCCTCGCCTGGTAAATCCGGTGCAACCGAAGAGCAAGGTGGTAAATACCCTCCTTGATCTCTTCTTCTAAGTCTCTTTCAATCTCCATTCCTAGCTCACTTCGTATCTTCAGCTCCTCTTCCGAAATCGGAACTGCGAGGATGTTACAGTTCTTCTTCTTCACGTAATTGCTCTCCCTTTTGCGGTTTTCAGTTTTCTCCTGCACGCAGTTCAAATCAAAGATGGAATAATCAGAAAATAGAAACCATGCTAAATATTTATGTTCAAGTCAAGGTCTTAAAAAACGGTTTTCAATAGCGATTTTAGCTACAACTTCAAGGTTTTTAGAGTGATGACAACCGCAGTTATAATCACTTTAACCTGCATTTGTCTGCAATTTCTCACAATAACAAGCGACCACAATTTAAAATCTTAGTTCGAGTTAAATTAAATTGTGCAACTTTTGAAACTAGAAAGAAGTTGATCAACCTTTTGCGAGTCCAGCGTTGAACTGAGCCAAGTACTGCTGTAAACATCTTGGCAATTCTCTGCTGATAAATCTGCATAAGTAAAACCCATTAATAATTTTGTCAGCATAAGTTTGAGGAATATGAATATTAATAAAGACTTTGATTAGAATAGAGTCTAATAAACTGAACCTAGGATATCTGCCTTGGTGTACTCTCCTTCATGATCCATGTTGTATAGTTGGTGCTTAATTGCACTAGCAGCATCAAATATGTGAAGTTTATATGCCAGCAATGTGATTTGGACAGTGCTGATATGGGGCCTGAGATAATTTGTAAGGAATATGACATACATTAAGATGCTTAGAGAAAATGTGACAGTAAGATACTGTGTTTCCCATTGCTCATGCAAATTTAGGCGCCAAATAGCTCTAATTGTTTTAGTATGTGATTTGGGTGTGCATGAACAATAAGGAGAGACAAATTGTGCTTTACGTGGAAGGAATAAACAAGACACTGGTTGGGTTGCCCTTAAAGCACAATCAATAATAGGGTGCAACACCCACATGTTTGATGTGTCTTCCTTGGATGTGTACCTTTCCCTCGGGTTTTTAAGGTTAGTTAATAAAAGGAACCTATTCAAGCCTAAGCCATGCCATTCACCGTGTAATAGTGTGATAAACTAATAATATCCATGGCTTCCTTGCGAATTCCATTATTACCATTCCTGGCAAACTAATTTGTCACGAATTACTATTTTGTGCATACAAGTTGTTATATGATTAAAATTAATAATAAATAAATATTTTAAATATATAAGTTATATTTTAGATTTATAATAAATACTTTATATATTATAATAAATATTTTGTCTAGTTGATATTAGTGTGTGAAATACAAATTTATAAGAAAATAAAAGAAAAATTATATCTAAAAAAGTAAAGAGAATAAGACTCGTATTTTTATTTTTATTTGTTATGTATTTTTCATGTTATGTATTTTAAATTATAACATAAGAATGTAGATATGTATATCTTAAAAACCAGAAACTTTGATGTGAATGCAAATATTTAATACATTCATGTAATGCAAATGGTTATGAGATTTGGTTCGATGTCCCTTTCAAATTAAGGAAAAAGAAAGGAAAAATAATCGATCGTCGCTAGCGTTTCACCTGATAAATTAAAACTCTACCATGTGAAAACAGTTGGCTAAAATTACATAGCAATAATGTTTTTCAAATAAATTGTGTGCATATATACAATTGAAAATCACATCCTGGTAAATTTAAAATTAATGTATATAATAAAACAAATAATGTTGTCTGACTAAGAATACAGTGACGCTCTATTTTTCAAATTGAATGATTAATTATTTTAATTAAAATATAACAGACTAAATTTAATTTACACTTAAATAATTAATTTGGTAAAATATAGTATATGAAATTATGTGCTCTGAGGAATTTGTTTGTCTTTCTTGTGGTTTGGGCCTTTACAGTTGAACTTTTGAAATAAGTGAAGGGAGGGGTGTGTCTAGCAAAGCTAAGAGTGAGAGATAGGCCCAAAAGGCAGTAAAACCCTTTCCTAAACCTCTTGAGAATTTTAAAAACATTTTGTTTCGCTTCTCTTCTTCCTCAAGTCACCCTACTCTTAAGAGGTCGAAGAAGAATCATAATCATCTGTTCTAGTAGCACCTCTTTCCTTCTTTTGGAGTTCTATAGTAACTTCCTTAGTGATGGTGAGTTCCTTCCTTCTCTATTCTCTCTTTTGTTTCATTTGTTTCTTACTCTAAAGGCAACCCATAGCTGAGATGTCACTATAAGGAATAAGTCATCTAATGACAACTAAAATAAGTGAGTATAAAACAAAACCATAGGTATATCACAATAAACCTATTCCAATGAACATTTATTTGGTCGTCTATAATTCACAATACTTACGGCTTGGTATCCATAACTATAGATTTTAGTTACGATATTTAAGGCTATGAGAAAAATACTTTAACATATACATATAATTTATCTTCAACTAGTATAGGTTTTAGTAACAATTAATAATTTTCTATACCTACCATCACGACCCCGTCACTATAGATTATAGTAACGATATTTAAGATAGTGAGTGAAATATGATAAGATATAGTCACCATCACTAAATTTTTAAACAAGTCTTATTATAATTAAATTAAATTGAGTTTGACATAAATTTATATGTTTTAAGATTAATTTAGTATTTTTTATAAAAATATTAATCAAATTTGAAGCTAAATATACAATAATAAATAAAATATTTAACAACCACAAAAAAATAAAATTTCAATCATATTGAAAGTTAACATGACCCAAAATTTAGACTTGCCCATAGTGTAAATTATACAAATAAAGATCATAATTATTTGAAAAATCGCAAAGAAATATTGACTTAAATGGGTACTTGTAAAACATAAAAATTTATATCAAACTCAAATTAATTTATGTCAAACTGGTATTTTAGATTTAAATTTTTTTTATATCAATAACACTTATAATAAATAAATAAATAAATAAATTTAAATACATAAATTCTATTATAATTAAAATATATTTAAATATTAAAAATATTTATATTTTATATAATTAAAATTTTAAAATAAATAAATATTTTAAAGTTATTTTAATTAAATTTATAATAAATAAATAAATATCATTGAATTATATATTTTATCTACAATGAACAATAAAAATTGATAATTCTCTTATTTTTAAATATTGAAATTAATTTAGAGATAAAGATAATAAATGATAAGCTGATAGATAGTGATTAAGCTGTTTCAAGTATACAATTAAAGATAAAAAGGTTGTAGCTTGAGATGCTTGAGAAAGGAAAATTTTATTGTATTTGAATTTCAACTATTTATCTAACTGAACAGAGTTTCAACTCAATCCAACGCTCATTAGTTTTCTATTTATGCATTAGAAAGTGTGATTTTCTATTCAATGTCATTCTAACGGATATCCAATCACCCCTTAGAAGTTACAAGGATACAATGTAAAATGCATATCCAAAGAAAAGAAGAGATAAAACATTGAAAATGTTTATCTGAGAGCTGAGTGAGGAGAGTGATAGTCCCACACCCTCATTCTCTAAATTGTGCATTTGTTTGAGCTGAGTTGTAGGACCAAATTAATAAATATTTGAAAACTGTTTTGTTGGATGGCCTTATGGCAATGCGTATGGAAATCTTTACCTGCTTGGAAACATCCAATAAAGATGCGAATTTGATCATGAGATTCTCTAATTGGAAAAAGTCTTGTGTACATTTAGCAATATAAGGTAAATTACGTGAGAAAAATGCTATCTATAAGTGTTCTACTCTCTTTTCATTTTTCCAAAGGCCGTTGATGATAAGTAGGGATTTTTTTTTTACGCATAATCGTCTTTCTAATGAGTACTATTTTAATAGTATCAATTAAAGTTCTCAAAACATTTCATTAAATGTTTCTAAGTATTTCAAAATATTGAATGCTTGTATTTTTTGAGAGGATTAAAATGCTTGTTTTTTTTTAATATATAATAAATATATTTCTTATTACTTTTTTCCGACTTTTATTCCCTGAAATTTAACAATTGCCTTCTCTAATATATAAATAATTACACTGGAGTTGTTTTTTATAGATACGGATATCTTTTATAGGAGGTCATCTTATTCATGTCGAGTAGGATTATAGGATTATTATAAGTAAAGCAATTAATATTACTAGTTAAACTTAAAATAATTTCGCATAAATTCATCAACATGTTCAATAGTACGTTCACGATGAAGTTGTTTTTGTGTACTTCATCCATTACTTTGTAATGGCATTAGGAAACCTCGTATTTAATCAAAAATATATTTACAGTTCAAAAAAATTCTATGTTAAATATTGTTAACATTTATTTTTTGTATGATAAGATGGTTAACTTATTAATTAGTTAAATGTGTCAAAATCTTTGCACAAAATATATATGAAAATTAAACTCAATGCATTATAGCCAAAATAGTTTATTACCTTTGAATGCAAATTCTTAAAAAAATTGGAGGAAGAATTTTATCACTTTATCTAGTTTGAACACGATTACCTTCACTGAAAAACATTTAAACAAAAAAAATTCAAAACTTTCTTTCTCAACCATAATCCTTTCTTTTATCTTTATTTGTACACTTAATTTTATTAATCCCTTATTTCTTTTCATCTTTATTTCTTAGTTGACTTTCAATATTTTAAATTTTTCATCAATAATTAAAAATAACCTTTATCATAATATTAATTATTTATTATAAATTTAAAATATAATTTATATATTAAAATATTTATTTATTTAAACTTTAATTATAATATAACTCATACGTCAAAGTATTCATTTATTATAAATTTTAATTATATAAAATAATTTTTATTTATTAAAATAGCAGTTGAAGATGAAAAGTACAAAATAAATAAATAAAGGACAGTAATAAAAGAATGTAACTCAATTGGTTAAATATAGTATAAGAGTGTTATAAATTCTAATACTTTGTTTAATTTGTAAGGATGAAAAAAGGGGTAGGCAGTATAGCTTGAAAATTAAAGAAAAAGTAAGTAACAAACTTTCCATTCCTTTCAAGTTTGAAGATTCTACATAACACAACAGCAGGGACCGTAGTAAAATTACATAACCAAATTGCCATTGTTAGCTCTACCAAGGTTGTCTCTCTCGTTTGTTTCACGTGATTTCATAAACGTGACCGCATGCCACAAACAACAACTATTGCAACCCCTCGTTCCCTCCCGTTCTGTTCCTGCATTGAATTTCATTGATCACTCTCCACAACACAAACCCCTGTTTTTTGATGGGTGCCATGTCGCCGGTGATCACTCTTCAGTCTTCATTGCTTAACAACTTCTTCTACCCATTGCTCCTACGGTTTCAATATTCTCGTTTCAAGGCATTGGTGGTACCAACCAGAGTCTCTAGCGTCTTTGCCAAGTTTAAGAGCCAAAGCTCTGCTTCCAAGTCCAACAACAATCCTGATTTGAAAACCAAGTTCAAGGACGACTTTGAAGACCCTTTCAGACTCCTCCATGTCACTGATATCTTCCCTGATGCTGTTTTGTATCGGGAACGAACCAAGTCCGTATGGACTAATTCTAAGACAATGTGTGCACTTTAGTCTGTGACTACATTAAACTGTATTTATTTATTTATTTTGAAAAAACATAGATAAAGTTCCTAAGCTGTTATTTGTATTGGTTTTGAGTAAAATTGGAGTTTTTCTTCAGTAATATGCCTAATTCTTTAATGCAAACATTTATTAAGCAAATTATAGAGGTGAAACTTTAATTCTTATTGGAAGATAAGAAACAGTACCTAGATGTTTATAGTATAAATCTTTAAACGGAATTGGAGTTTCACTTTAATAATTCATGTAACAAAGTTATGCTACATTAAAAGTATTATCGAGGTAAAACTTCAATTTTGATTAGAAGATAACACAAACAATAGATGTAGTTCTCAGATGTTTTTAGCATGAAAGTTTAATCGGAACTGTAGTTTCACTTTAATAATTCATGTAACAAAGTTATGCTACATTAAAGGTATTACCGAGGTAAAACTCTAATTCTAACCGGAGAATCGCAACAAAAGCACCTAACAAAATATATTTTTAAGTTTTTTTTTTCTTGGTTGATGTGTTTAAACTGCACTGTTTCTCTTCTTTTTTGGTCATGTCTGTGACTGTCACAGAACTCCTAGGACTAGTGAGTAGTGACTTTCCTGGTTAACCTTTGGACGAGGATTGGCATGGATATATTAATGACAATGACAGAGTGCTTCTAAAGGTGTGTCTTATGTTTGAATTTAAATTGATTATGAAAAGGTATTTATTTTGACTGATGTTATTCCCGTTGATGCTGTCTCCCGTGAATCTTTGTTGCATTCATCTTTCAAATTGCTGTTGCGAATGCAGCCGCTGCAATTGCGGCTGTTGTGATGCTTATTGCGGCCATTGCAGCATGAATTTATTTTATATTTGCAACAAATATGATTCATCATGACTCTTTATAAACATTCTACATCTCTTGTTCTCCCTCCCAAATTGCACCTCTCCCTTGTTACTAGCTCTTTATCATTTTTCTAAATATCTAACCCTTCAAAATTTCCTATAAATCTACAAATAATGAAGAGGAAGAATGAAATCTAATTGTGTGAGAACTATGAAGCACATTGCAGTCCCATGTTGACTGTTTCCACCTGCTGTTTTGCGTGAGAATTTTCCTGTGATTTTCAAAAACAGTGCAATTGTGGCGTGATGCGGATGCCGCTTGTGCTGCCGCAATCATAATAGTGCGGCTGCATCAGGTGATGCAGTCCACAATTTGAAAAACCATATGTGTCATCAATTTCTGGTTTCGTTTGTTGTCAATGTGTTGTATTTTTTTCAATAGCCATGATATTTGGACTTTTATTGTTGCCTTCACTGATTTTGAATCAAACTAGTTCTCTTTGTGGGCAATTGTTAATACTAATTGACTAATATGAATTGGCAACTTAAGAGTTTGAGTGTATTGCCTGGTTAGTTGCTTGAAATACTGTCTCTCTGTCATCAACACATCACATTTATTCTCGTACTTAGACCAATATTGTCTTCTAAGAGGAAACAGTTTTTGCATTTTCAACTAATTCTTGTGTTGGAATGTCTTTTGTAAATACAATTGAAGAGAATGGAAATGCTTGTGTTGGATTTTAGTTGATGATCTTATTATATTAAGTTTCTTATACAAGTGTTGACAGTTCTGAATGTTAATTTCTGTTTGCTTTGATCTCTCAGACAGTATACTATTCATCCCCCACATCTGCTGGCGCCGAGTGCATTGATCCTGGTTGTAATTGGGAGGAACAATGGTAAGTATTTGATTTCACAATTCAAATCTGAAATATAGTGACTGGTTATGCATATGCCACTCTAAAAGATAGGAAAGTTCTATATTAAAAACAATGGTGTGTACTTCTTATTGGGACTTGGGAGGTTGGTTTGAAATTTGTGATGGCTAGAGGATGTATTTTTTCAGTAGGTAGCACTAAGAACTCCTCAAACAAAAATGTTTCTTAACCAATCACTTTAAACCAGACAAGTAAAGGCTGCAATTGTTACTTGTGGGGGTCTCTGCCCTGGTCTTAATGATAGGTTAGTTTGATATGAAATTGTTTCTCATGTAGCTTTGACAAATTTTAGATTAAATGTTAATCCTTTGCAATAAAGTTAAGGCAGCAAAAGTTATTAGAGAAATGTCACATTTTAACTTGCATCGACTTTACCATCTCAGCAATATGTTTTCACTAAATTCTCTGGGCAGTGAAATACTCCTGTGCATAAGGGCTGATTTTTAAATTTAATATAAATTAAATAATTAATTAGCAAAATGGTGCAAAATTGAAACAATTTAGCAATTTGGGGCAATGAAACACGCCTGCATGGGGCGTGTTGTAACATGCCCAAATGGGGCGTATTTAAGCAGCATGTGACACGTGGCAAGCAGGCACAGGAGGCGCGATATGAATGAAAACTTCGGAAAGTCATAACTTTTGACCGGGATGTCCGATTGAGGCGTATGATATGTCAAAACGACCGTAATTGAGAGGAGAGTCCTTATGCACACCTGAAATATATTCCTTGCTTTCATTCATATCTAGTTATTTACTATTTAAGATATTCCTTGTTTGGCTTTCTTTGTAAACCAGCTCTAGTTTTTATGGTCATTAAATTGTTTCTCAATGTTTGATTCAATTTTGGATGTGCTGCAGATTGTAATCACACTCGAAATATACGGTGTAACAATTGTGGGTGTTCCTTTTGGTTATCGTGGATTTTCAGACGAAGAGCTGACAGAAGTTCAAGTAATCTCACGCTTCCCTCCTTGCTGATTTTGGTCGAAATATCATTTGATTTAACTAAAGATCTATTGTTAAATCTGTTAAATTTTCTTCCTTTTAATGAATGTTTACAATATTGGGATTTCATATGCAGCTGTCAAGGAAAGTGGTTCAGAATATTCATCGTTCAGATGGAAACCTATTACAAGTTTCACGTGGAGGACCTGGAGTCAGTGAAATTGTGGACAATTTGAAGGTGGTCTATTGATCGCTTCTATTAAAAAAATGTTGTATTTGCGGAGAAGTTTTTATTTTTTTTATACTTGGTACTATATTTACTGTGATTTGTTTGATGTGCATGTTATGGATTTCAGGAAAGAGGGATCAACATGCTCTTTGTGTTGGGTGGAAATGGCACACATGCTGGTGCAAATGCAATTCACAATGAGGTTATTAATCCTTTATCTCTATTGATTGATCACATTCAGTTGGATCATTTTGTGATCCATGTGAATTCTTTTATGTTGAAAACATATCTAGGAATTTACAAAGAAGTTTATTTTCTATTTGGTTTTACTCACTGTGGCTTTTCTTTTCTGATTACTTAATGTTAACAGATATCCATTATGTGTGATATTGACGGATCTTCACTTATATTTTGCATGCTGCAGAATATTCAAGCTTGTCCTGAGTGTCTAGTGATTTTTTTTTCTTATCAGTGCTGTAAAAGACGGCCTAAGGTATTTGTAATTGGAGTATCCAAAACTATAGACAATGATATTCTATTGATGGACAAAACTTTTGGCTTCGATACTGCGGTTGCGGAAGCACAAAGAACAATAAATTCTGCATACATTGAGGTGAATTACTTAATATTCTGAGACAATTTGACTAAACAAAGTAATGTTTTCAATTTGGTAGCAATTACAATATTTAAATCTATTCCCTCATTATATTAGGCACATAGTGCATATCATGGGATTGGAATTGTGAAATTGATGGGCCGTGACAGTGGATTCATAGCAATGCATGCTTCCTTAGCTAGTGGACAGATTGACATATGTCTGATTCCTGAGGTATATATGACAAAGATTGGTCAGAACACCCTTTCTTTGACATATTGATATACTGATGCAAGTTCTTCTTGTGGTTCAAAGGTTCCTTTCAATTTACATGGACCTCATGGAGTTTTGAGTTATCTCAAGTACCTTATAGAAACAAAAGGATCAGCTGTAGTCTGTGTGGCAGAGAGAGCTGGACAGGTGATTTAGATTATGTAATTATTTTCACAAATAATAAATCAACAACACTTGTATTAAAGTTCTGCTCTTATGGTGTGGCAATCAGGAAAAAAATGAGCATTGTTATTTTTTTTATTTGAAGATTGCTACGTCTGACATAGAATTAGAAATTTAAACTTGCTAACTGATAAATCTTCTTGATGCAGAATATGCTTCAAAAAACTAATGCTACTGATGATTCTGGAAAACTGTATTTCAAGACATTGGTGTATATACCCAACAAGGGATTTGTTATTACTTGTTTATGATGCTTGCAATAAAAATGCGTTGAGACTTGATAAAAAAAATGGATATATATATATATATATATGTTTTGTTTTTGCATGAATTAAATTACAAAATCAAATATAAGAAAGAAAATGTAAGCTTGTGGAATAGCTCATTTATAATTTCTCCCCAAACTTAACCAAAAGGTATTTTAAATTTTTGGTCTATGCCTATCGTCTAGCAACTGTGTCAAATTTACTTGTGGTTTTGGTCTCTAAATGTATTGAGAAGGAAAGTTGATTTTGTAAATATTCATTTTGTATTCAAAACTTCAAATCCTTTCTCCCACTTTAAGAAACACTGGCAACTTAATATCCTTCCAGTTGCCTTCTATATACGCCACTACCACTTACAAGTTATTTTTTGGAAAATAGCACTAGCAGCTATTTGCTCTTCTAAGCATAATAATTTTGGCAAACAGTGGAAAAAGTTTGCTCACAAACACATCTTATTAAAGTTTGGATCTTCCGAGTTAATATAAAAATGTTAGATAAAGTTTTTTTTTTCCTAAGTACTGAATAATATGCTTTGGGCAAAATAACTAAGTTAATGCATGGATGCCTTTTGAAATGAACGAGACATGAAGCAGTTCTAAACTTGGTTATTGTATTGAGCTTTCCTACTTTTATTTCTGTTTAAGCTAAAACTTAACCGCATTGGTTGAGGTACAATGCCTATCATTGTGTTTTTGACTCTGAGTATGGTTTCTGTTGCATATTCTGTAATGCAGATATCTGTCTTCATTTAAATGTTTTTAACCCAGTGTTTCATGCCAACAATTGCTTTATTTCAGACAAAAATAATTCAAGGAAATCGGTGTTCATGCTGACGTGAAATATATCGATCCAACATACATGATCCGTGCATATCGAGCAAATGCTTCTGATGGAATTTTATGCACTGTACTTGGACAAAATGCTGTTAGTCTCTCTCCTTCTGTATCATTTCCCTGTTGCATATATATGATTTCAGTTTTTGTTATTGGTTCTCATAAGGCAGTTTATCGGCCATTTATTCTCAATTTCTTATCAATACAACTAGGCACTTCTAGATTATGTTTATAATTCACCCAGCTAGGCAATACAATAAAACTATTTCTCAAGCACAAAATGCATACAATGCGACATCTCCAAAGGTACATCCATGTGTAGTACTGTATATTTGTCACTTGATATTGATTCATAGCTTTTGTATTGCAGGTTCATGGCGCATTTGCTGGATTTAGTGGCATCACAGTAGGCACTTGTAACACACACTATGCTTACTTTCCCATCCCCGAAGTGATATCTCATCCTAAGTTGGGGGACCCTAACAGTCGAATGTGGCATCGATGCTTAACTTCAACAGGCCAACCCGATTTCATATGATTATTTTCCCATTTTAATACATTCAAGAGGCTTGGGAGTTCAGGCTTCCATAGAGTATATCATAGGAAGATAGCTTCAAAATATATTTTTGGTTAATATACCCAACATCATAAGTGGAAATAATACCGAGGATGACATTCCCTCCTTATTCAAATTTGTATAGCATGGCAAATTCATAGTCCTCCAATTGCATTCAAAATGAAATTTGAGAGGAATGACCGAGCATTATTTTCTTGATTTTGACCGATTTTGTGGCATTTGTTGTGAGTATAGAGTATTCCAAGAACATTCCTAGCTAGTGGAGGTATATTGAATATGTGTTTCAAGAGATGACAATAATCGAATCCAGCACTGTTTCTGTTATCTATAGTGTTTCAATTTCTTTTGAATTACGACTTTAGCACAGTAACTTTCTTTGATAACAATCATGCGAATTATAGTTTACTATAGCTAGTTACCTTTTTACCTTGATCTCTTTGCATTTTGGTTGGAAGACTGAAAGAAGCAATGGGTGTGAAATAAAATGAGAACGTGTGACGAAGATAATATTGTGTTTTAATTTAAGCCGTGTTACATGAATTAATATCTAATAGTCAATGGTGATAAATACCCTTGGTGTGGAGCCGGATAAAAAAAAAAAATACATCCCCTCCCTATAACCGTATTAAAAGTTTAGGTAATGTTAATGTTTTTGTATAGCATTGAAGTACATTTTCCTTCTGAAAATTGGTAAATAATAATGGACTCGGAATATGGATATTCACCTTCTACATCTTGTACTAGTATATTATAGTCAGTAATCAATAATACAGTGTTTTTCAGTCGAAGATAAAAGTGTGCGAATATACATATCTGTTACTGCCTCGTATTAAGAACATAAATGTGATGAAAGAAGTTAAGTAAAAGTACTTTTCTGGCAAGGGGAATAAACCCAGGTCAGCCCTACTGAATACTGAATAGTGATCTTTTTATACGTTGTTCATTATTCATCCTCACCCTTCATTCATTCATCTTTTCTTTTTCTTTATTTTCCTTTTTTCTCTCCCGTGAAGATATGCCAGAAAATTGTTCCTTCTTTTATGTCTTTTGAAAAGTCAAAGCTCTCAATCTTATAATTAACCAGTTTTAACTAATCCTAGATTCCTGCGTTCCGATAACAAACAGGGATCCACCATCCGTGAACATATTTAAAACAAGGCATTCAAATAAATAATTCTAAAACTTCAGTTCTTTTTATGTATGTGTGTCTGAGCAACCCTTTTGAGCTTTTACTCATCTCTTTCTTCATTCACAGATATTAAACAACAATAACTATAAAACCTTATATATTTTACTAAATGAGACTAGGTGCAGGAGTTGTAGAACGTCATTCCGTTAAGTTAAATACTCAGGAAAATTTTTGTCGTCATAATGATTTTTTCCAACTCAAACATAATTATTTTCTAAAAATATTTGTAATCTATACCAAACAGACTAAACAGTTATAGATATATACTATTCACCTTTCCAGCCTTAAAAATAGAGACATTATTTTAATATATATTAGGTGTTGTATTGTTTTGTGAATTCAATACCTGCTCCTGAGAGTGAAAACAATTTTGCATTTGTCAGCAACCAACAACAAAGTTAGTTTTGCATCGTGAAAAAATTATTGATCTTCCACGGCCACTAGAAGACACAAAAGAAATGGAAGGTAAATAAGAGCTTGAATTGCTTGACTATACATTATACGTGAGAGACAGAAAGGGCACTCGAAAACTTCGTCACTGCATTCACTCAAAGCTCTGGAAGTTAAAACTACCACCAACCTTGATCAGTGTGGCAGTGGCATTGACCATATTTTGGGTCCCCACCACCTAACACTGCAAAGAGATACACATGCATGGAGTGACTGAAACACAGAAGATACACCAGAAAACTGATATACACCGAAAAGATCGAAATTAAAGAGAATTATTCTCGTTACAAGTTTTGCTAACCCCATCTTTTTTACAATTTTTTTCAAAATAACAATGTTTAAGAAACTATATAGTTTGATATAGTATTGGTAAAGATATCTTAGTCAAAGAACAAAAACAAAGGTTTGTGCTTTTTTTGTCGTAAAAGGGTCCGTTATGCAATTTATGTTAAGTTTGTTTTAGTGTGAAACAGAATTTTGGGACGACTGTTTATGGTTAGTCCTTAAGAGGGTCAGTTCAGTGTAAAGTTTTTTATTTTGTTTTGTTTTACCTTATATCTCTGATGTCAACTTGGCTAATGTATCTACCGAGTTTCCTCGCAAATGATTTACAAAATAATTGTGATTATTTCGAATTCTTTGAATCTTTGAAGATCATACATGGATGGATGGATATGCAAACTTTCACATCTAACTAAAAAGGAAAATATGAATGACAGCTCATTTGTACTTCCCTTTATGAAAAACAATTATATCAGTGAATTCGTTGCTTTTTCTTTTGATCAGCTATGTTAAATAGTCTTTGTTAAAATAATGTTTTGTCCATTTTAAATTAATTGACGTTTTAACGTTAAAAAAGAGGGAAAAAAAGTTTATGTAGTTATTTAAATTGTCAGTGCATAATCTTCAAACTATAAAAGAGAAAACATTGAAGTTTCTAACTT
>CM023948.1:36231519-36360217 GCA_013407115.1 Glycine latifolia
TATATATATATATATATATATATATATATATATATATATATATATATATATATATTAATTTTAATCAAATAAACATTATTTTCTCAAAATTGAAAAAGAGAGTAAGAATATTTTAATAAAAACGTAAAATAGTTCCATTATTTGAGTTTTATATTATTTTTCTTAATTTGTCTGAAGAAACTTTAACGGGTTCTTTTTTCAATTCTTACAACTAACCTTTTTTCAAGTTCACCATTGAAGCGGTGAGAGGGGTTCGCCAGATTGGAAGAACCGTTTTTTAATTATAAGAAGGGGTTCTTGGCATTAACCAAATATTCCAGTAAAAAAACAAAAGCATTAAGCAAATATTGATGTGGGATCAGTTTTATAGGAACAGATGAGACCCTCAGATTGAATGAACCGTTTAAAAATAAAATTTTAAGTGTGAAACGTGGAGCCAGTTCTCAATGAATTCAATGTTTGAGTAAAAAATAAACAAAGTTCTTAATTTTGATGTGGCGATTAAGGACTTACAAAAAGTTTTTTTTTTTTTTTTATCATTGCAGAAAGTTATTTAAAAACTCAAAAGTTGATTCTCTCTTAGGATGCTCTAAATTGGTATACTTGTTTTAGAAAATAAAGTGAACAAAGTAAAAGAGAGAAAAGTGAATGATATTTTAGTTGTTTGGTAAAAGAAAATAAAAAGAAAGAAAGATAAAAAAAAATATTGTTTAGTTATATAGAAATTAAGATAAAATAAAATAATATATATATATATATATATATATATATAAATGACATAAATATTTTTAATAAAAAAATATACAAAAAATAAAGATAACGTGATCTTTTTATTTCATTGCACTACCTTTTCTCTCCTTTTCCTTATAATTTTGGTCGGTACATGTAATATGAAGGCCCGCATATGGTTTTTAATCTTTCATCCCTATTAAAATGAAATTTAACGGTGGACAGTACACATTATATAGACTTTTACGTCCCTCCATTTACTTTTCTTCTTCTTTTCCACATTTAAAATATACTCTAAATATCAAGCAATTTTATTTTTTAACGATAAATGAATATTATTAATAGATAAAATAACCCCGAATGTGATCATAGAATAAAAAAAAATATTACAATAAGAATTACATGCCATCATAATAGTCAAACAAAAACATAACAATCAAAATAAAAAACACACCATAAGATTAAAACACCAATTTGTGAAAGATATTCCCGACGAACAGAATTATTTGTACCTAAATCAAATCGATGATAATTGCTGAACTTGAAATAAAACACACACAATATCAAGATTGTCATCATTGAAAATGAGATTATTCCGTTGAATCCATAAATTTCAACACATCGCATGTCATATAATGAATCTCTTCTTCTTCACACGGTTTCCTCTAAAACACAAATTGTTCAACATAATGTTCATGTATTTGATTTGAGTGTACCATAGCAAAGTTCAACCATCGATATACACTCATCCAAACTTGAGCAAAATCACACATTAAAAATAAACTAGTGATATCCTCCGACTCATTGTCACAAAGCGCATGACAGACTACGCAAAATTACTCCTCTTCTATTCAAAGTTGGTCTTGTTGGTAACCTCCCCCAAAGAAATCTCCAAGAAAAGAAAAGATCCTTTATTGGTATGGCACACCTAAAAAAAAAAAAAAAAAACTAATTCAAAGACGGACAATTGGGACAAGTATAATTCCTTTGACTAAAATATTTTAAAGCTGATATTTTTTAAATTTCAAATTTTCAAACACGTGATTAATCATCAACACTCTGTTTTTCTTTATCTTTATTCCTATTACATCGTATCACTAAAAACATCTCCAATAGGTATAATTTAAGCAATTCATTTTAAGTTGTTTACCTTATATTAATTGGTCTCTCCAACGCATATTATAGTTAAATAAATCATATGTATTTTGTTTCAATGATATAATTTTAAATAACTCTTAAGTTATTCCCTTTAAATGACAAGAAAATATTTTTTTACTCATAAACAAGAATTACTTATATAAGCAATCAGAATTTAATTTTAAATAAGTTAATATAATATGTAAATCATCTTCAATGATAAAAAAGTTAAACAATAATATCTAAAAGTAAATAACTCATTAAATAATGAGTGCTGGAGATGTTCTAATTATACTTATATTATTTTCTTTTTTAATTTTATCTCTCCATGGCTAAGTGTCTAATAACACAATGTGCGTCTAAAATTCATTTTTGAATATTTTATAGGGATTATAGCGATAGAAACGTCACAAATTCGGGGTAATTTCAATTATTGAATTAAATATTAAAACTAATATCAAAGAATAACAAGTAAATTTATGGATCATTAAATTCTTGAAGAAAATTAAAATTGGATTAAAAGTTTGCACCGTGGACTTCATAAATTATATATTTTTTAATCATACTATCAAGATGCGGTTTATTTTACAACTTTTATAGACGACTGATTTTTTGTGAGAAAAAAATTTATATAATTATATCAAGATTTTATTAATTTAAAAATTATTTATTTATTTTATTCTGGAAAGTCACAAGAGTTCCATAGAAAAATTGCGGGAAGAGTAAAATATAAAAGGACAGGATACATTGCTGATAATAAAAAAATACGTTCTTAATTTTAACATTATATATTATCTAATTCTTTCTTTTAGGATATATATTATCTGATTGTAAAGAAGCTAAAACCGTACTGTATGCTTCTCTTGCATGTTTAACGGCTTTCAAATGGATTGTTTTTATGTATATTTGTGACGTATAAAAAATCGCAAAGAAATTATGTCTTTTAAGATTAAAAAAGAAAACGTTTATCTAGTAAACATTTAAAATAAAAAGTAAATATATAAAAAAAATTAACAAATTGTATTTATACAACTCTGCATAAAAATAAAAATAAAAAGAAATATTATAAAAGCGTTATAAAACATTATTATATTTTCTCAAAAGATTATAAAAGTAACTAAATTTTCTCGAATCCAGGGAAATGCCCTTAGATCCTTTTTGTATTGTTTTGTCAGTAGGGTCCCACTAAACATGTGCTGTTTTGTTTTGTTCAGTGTTGTTCGGCTGTGAAACCAAATACTTAAATGTTGACTGGTCAATGACTCAAACAAAAGCTAGAGTAGGCAAACATCATAATTCATAGAGATAGAGAGGTTTCCAATCTCAATATTCAGCAAAGACGAATTTTGTGTTTCCTGTGTAGATCTTCATCGCAAATACTGACAACGACCCAACAAAACATGGACGTTGGACACGTTAATTCTTGCTTCTTGGATATACACATATGACATCAATTCAACCATCCACATTTATATTGAGACATGTTAGTCCTTTTTAAATTTTGGATTATTTCTAGGCACCGGATACTTCTTTTGCTTTAAATTGGAAGAGATGTTTATTTATGAAAAAAAAATTGATTTATATATTGATTTTTTCTTCTAAAATGAGCACTTAGGACATTCACATGGACAACAACTATGGCTCTCCTCTCCAAATATTACATTCATACTTTGACATGCTGTTTTTGTGCTTCCACAACATTGTTTCATCAAAATTTTCTCCACCAACCGCATATACTAAGTATTTGTAGCTGTTTCTATAATCTGACTATAAACCAAAAACTTAACTATCAACACCTCCTTCCTGATCCTGTCCATATGCTTCTAGCATGAAAGCACTTAAATTCCTATCTTATTCATCCGAAGCACATTCTCATTGAGAATATGTTTCCAAGGAATTCCAAGACCACACCAAACTCCCCATTCAACCAAACTTGATGAACTTTGGTGAAGGAAGAAAATTCACATTTCATGAATTGGAGGTTCCATTAGAAGGTCCATCTGGTTTGCTCCTCTTAGTAGGGTTTGGGTTTGAAGTATTATGTGACGAGTTTGGACATGATGATCCAACAGTTAATTCATCACTCTTATAACTTAGGCACCCAGCATCCAGCACCCCAATTGGACTTTGGGGCACATATGGCACCTTGCTACCTAAACTAGCAGCAGCATTGATCAAGGACAAATCTTTTATCAATTCAACACACTTTAGAACTCTCCCCTGCAAAATGAAAATCGCACAACACAAAAGTCAGAATAGTTCACTAAGATCATCTTAAACACCAATTATCAATTCAACAAGGACAATTTGTTCTATGTGGGAACAACCACACCACACCTTCTCTACTATCAAGAGATCAGTTATGGCCTTATCAATTTCTATCGCTTGCGATTCCTTTAAAACAGAAGCTGCCACCGCTGCAGCAATTTCAGAAGGCCAGAATTCCAAGAAGTCAATACCTGCAATTAATTTCCCAAAAAAAACACTCGTCAAACTCATTACTCCTCAAGGAAAACAGAGTACACAGAAGGACCAAATATTCCATCAGAGTAATGAGAATACCTCTGATTATGCCAAGAATGAGGTGCACTGATATTGATATGGATGATTTAGCTGGATGCTGCTCGCAAGTGATCTTGCCAAGGAAATAGTCTATGAAGGAACAAGGAGTTATAGCGCACATTTTCCATCTCAGTGTGCTTAATACAAGTAGTTCCATTTTTTGAATGGTTCTCGCTTCAAACAAAAACTTTTGTTCCCCAACCTGCCAATTATCAATATTAACGAGAAAATTAGAGGGTAATATACACAACAAAATCATATTTAACTATCTTACAATATTGCAGGATTCTACTATACCTGTAAATCTACTGATTGAGGCACTTTGATCTCCTCCATTTTGGCCGCAATCGACAAGCAAGCTACAGCCAACAATTGCACAGTCCAACTCACACCTCTCTAAACATACCAAGAGGCCAAAAACACCAATTAGACAATCAAAAAGAGATTACAGAGAAATAAACCTAGTGAAACACAACCATAAACTTTCCGACATTTGATCTTACCGGTAACTCGAACACCGATAGGAAGCGATCCAAGTAGTTCACAGCTAAACAAAAACTCAGGGGTCCAAAGCCAAGATAAGAATGAGCCTGTTGATCACATTATAAAAAGAAAAAGTCAGCAACACAATCACCCCAATCAAACACAAGATTGCAATTTGCCACATTGATCACACAGTTTCAACCGATATGAAACAAAATTCAATTCTATAAAAAGGAAAATCCAAATTAACTTAAGAACATCAACAAGTTGCCAGTGGCGAAAGAATTGGCAATAGCACCAAGCTACTCCTTTTCCAATTTGGAAGTTCAAAAATTAAAGCAAAAACCCAATTGAAAGACCCAATGAAAAAGCCCAGCATTGCATAAAAACCTGATATCAGAAGGCCAAAGAAATCAGACAACCAGAGTAAAAAAAGAAAAACAACTCTTTTAAATGACTAAAATCCCATTAAAAACACCTGACCCACCAAGGCAATAATCCACAAAAATCAACAAACAAAATATAAATAAAAAAAAATTAAATAATCAAATTTTCCATGCCCATTGATTGAAAATGGGAACTTGGTGAATCAAACACAAAGAATGAAGAAACCCCCCAATACCTTCCAAATCCAATCAAGAGCCTCCTTTCTAACACCCAACAAGTCCAAGTCCAACGCCCCACTCCTCAGCCTCATCAAGTAATCATCCCTCGGCAAATGCTCCTTCTCTCTCTCCACCATAGCTCTCACAGTTTCCTCACTCTGCGCCACAAAACACGCCAGCCACAACTCCGATCCACCACCACCCTCATGGTGCGAGATTCTGGAGTTAGACCCATCTGCGGCATCACATTCCAAACCATCATCATCGAAGCAGGTGCTGCTGTTCTCGGAACAGAGAAGAAGGTTGGAGGTGGCACTGTCTGAGTTGTGAGCCATTGATAAGAACGGTTGTTTGCTAGAACAGAAAAGGGTGGGGCTTAGGGAACAGAACAGGTTTGTGGAGAACCCATGTGACAGTGTTGGAGAATGAAGTGGGAGAGAGGGGGAAGGAGAGAGCTTTAAGTAGGAAGCGGGTTGTGCTTTTAGGGCAAAAGAGAGAGAAAGAGAGATGATGGGGCAAGCAAGCAAGAAAGAGGGGCAATGGTATTGGTTCTGCTGCTGCTGTCCATCGAAACCAAAACCCCCCAAAAAACCAAAGAAAATAAAAAAATATATAAATTTTATGTTGTGGTGGGTACAAAAACAAAAACAAATAGGACTGTAATTTTGTCAACATGGAAAAAATTCCAACGAAATTAAGAATGTGGGGGAACAAAATAATGGGATTCCTCTTTTGGTATAAGAATATAACCTTTTGGATTTGATGCTTTTTTCTTTCTTTCTCACAAAGTTGAATAATTTAATACTAGTTTTGTTTGTTTTTTAAAATATATTTTGTGATTTAAATTAAATGTTTTAACACAATTCCTATTTTTACTGGCATTAAGTTGTATTATGAACTTATTCAAAGTCTTAAATGTATGACAAATAGTAAAAACAATATTTCATTTTATTTACCAATTTTACTGATTTAAATGTCTTATCATTGATTTTTTTATATTTAATTTCTACTCTCTCTCTCTTTTTATTTCTTCTTTTACTTATTTTCAAAACTTATTATTGTTGTAACTAATAAATGTGATTTCTCTTCTTTTATTTTGAATTAAAATGTTATTTCTCTTCTCTATTCTATATGTCTCTCTTTCTCTTCTTTCCAACAATTCTTTATGATACCTTCATATTTGTCCAAATTTTTTTTAAAAAAAATCATGTAGAGCATGCACTAGTAAAATATAAAATTTATTTAATTCTTTTATTTATAAAACAAAATGTTTTGATCCAATTTTCATATAAAACCTATAAAAAATGATTTTGTAATTTAATAAAAATTGACAACTTTTTTTATCAATTATTATTAAGTAGGGATTTACTTAAAAGATTTTTAAAATAAAAATAAAATCGTTGGAAATTTTAATTTCCTCTAATGTGTTTAAAAAGTAATAAATTATCATAAATAGTTGGCTTGAAAATTGTTTCAGCACATTTTTTTCACATTTTAGCCTTTGATTATTTATTTCATGAACAAAATAATAACAGTTATCTTTCACTATCAATCTTTCTAATTTTTAAAAGACACCATCTTCATGCATGTTCAAACTTGGAAAACTATCTCATGCTCAGTTGTCAATGTGACTTGCTTCTAGATCATATCCGTTTTTTTGACCCATCTATACTGGACTTACACTAATATTTCATAAAACGGCTAAATTATTGTTGTCAGTGTGGCTTGCTTCTAGACCAAGTTTGTTTTTTACCCATCTATACTGGACCTGCACCAATCTTTCAGAAAATGGCTAAATTACTTGATAACTATTTTTAATGTGAACAATCTTACATGGTATTTGATTGAACATGCTAGTAAAGTATGTTCAATTAATATAATACTTGAGCCAAAAAATAAATAATAAAAGTGGAATTGACAAATTATATAAAGAAAAATGTATTTGATTGAACATACTTTACTAGCATTTCATTATTTCTTCCATACAACTTGCCTAGTTAGTCAAGGACTAGTTTTACACCTTAAAATTTGTTAATTATTATGTTTTCTAAGTAGTACAAACATCAAATATTTTCTAATAACTATCCACATATGGTGCAACAATTGCATCTTCCATTATGGGTAGTTGGCTTGAAAATTGTTCTTGCACATTTTCTCACATTTTAGCCATTGATTATCTATCTCACATGGGAAAAATAGCAGTTATCTGCCACTATCCACATTTCCCTTTTTTTAGAGACATAGTCTTCATGCATGTTCAAACTTGGAAAATTGCCTCATGATCAGTTATTGTTGTCAGTGTGGCTTGCTTCTAGACAAGGTCCGTTTTTTTGACCCATCTATACTGGACCTGCACCAATCGTTCAGAAAACGGCTAAATTACTTGTTAACTATTTTTAATGTGAACAATCATATACGGTAATAATTAATATAATTCTTGAGTCAAAAACTAAATAATAAAAGTGTGATTGACAAATTATATAAAAAAATGTATTTGATTGAACATACTTTGCAAGCATTTCATTATTTCTTCCATACAACTTGCCTAGTTGGTCAAGGACTAGTTTTACACCTTAAATTTTGTTATTTATTATGTTTTCTAAGTAGTACAAACATAAAATATTTTTCTAATAACTATCCACACCTGGTGTAACAGTTGCATCTTCCATCATGGGCAGTTGGCTTTAAAATTGTTCTTGCACATTTTCTCACATGTTAGTCTTTGATTATCTATCTCACATGGGAAAAATAGCAGTTATCTTCCACTATCCACATTTCCATTTTTTTAGAGACATAGTCTTCATGTATCTTCAAATTTGGAAAACTGTCTCATGATCAGTTATTACTGTTAGTGGGGCTTACTTCAGGACCAGGTCCATTTTTTTGACCCATCTATACTGGACCTACACCAATTGTTCAAAAAATGGATTAATTACTTGTTAACTATTTTTAATGTGAACAATCTTACACTGTGATAATTAATATAATTCTTAAGCAAAAACTAAATAATAAAAGTGTGATTGACAAATTATATAAAGAAAAAAGTATTTGATTGAACATACTTTGCAAGCATTTCATTATTTCTTCCATACAACTTACCTAGTTGGTTGAGGACCAATTTTACACCTCAAAATTTGCTATTTATTATGTTTTCTAAGTAGTGGATACATCAATTATTTTTCTAGTAGTTATCTACATGTGGTAGTTATAGGTGCATCTTCCATCATGAGTAGTTGGCTTGTAAATTGTTCATGCACGTCTTCTCACATTTTGACATTTGATTATCTATCACATGTGCAAAAAAATAACAATTATCTTCCATAATCCACTTTTTTTTTTTAGAGACATGTCTCCATGCATGCTCAAACTTATAAAATTGTCTTCATGTTCAATTCTTGCTACTAGCTTGACTTGCTTTTGGACCAAGTCCATATTTTTTACCCACCTATACTAAACTTGTGCCAATCATTTAGGAAATGACTAATTTACTTGTTAACTATTTTTAATGTGAACAATATTACACAATTATAATTAATATAATTCTTGAGCAAAAGATTAAATAAACAATAAAAGTGTGATGGGGCAATTATATTAAGAAATGTATTTGATTAAACATACTTAGCAAACATTTCACTATTTTCTCTATATAACTTACCTAGCTAGTTGGTAAATGACTACTTTACACCTCAAAATCTGTTATTTCTTATGTTTTCTAAGTAGTACAAACATCAATTATTTTTCAAGTAACTGTCCACATATGATAGTTGCAAGAAAACATTGAGGGATAGCGATGGATTTGCAAAGGAAGTATTGTGAGGGAACAACGACAAAATTGGAGGGGATAGTGCAAAAATAGTGAGTGAGCAGCGTCAGATTTGAGAAGGAAATATTGCGAGGGAACAACGAAAAAAAATGTGAGGATTAGTTGCAAGACAACATCAAGGGAATAGCAACAAATTTGCGAAGGAAGGATTGTGAGAGAATAATGACGGTTTTGCGACAGATGTATTTGCGACGGAAAGATTGCGGCGCAATTGCCACAAATAAAAGTGAAATGTTCATCGCAATTTAGCGAATAAATTGTCTTATCTAGGTTATGTATTTTGCGAGGGAATTGCAAGGGGCATAAAGATATTTGCAAGGAATTAGAGAGGCAAATATTCCCTTGCTAATTAGCGGCTTGAATACTGTGGGGGACAATTTCCCCGCAAATTTGTCGTTAATGTGATTGGTGACAGATTTGTGAGGGACTTTTCTTTCGCTAATTAGCAAAATTCTTGTAGTGTGTACCATATAGTACCATAAAGATATTTAGCGAAATGTTTTTTTGTTACATGAGTCAAATATTAGAAATTGCACTGCTACAACAATTAAGAATATGTATGTATATAGTTTTTTTTCTTTTTTTTTCATTTTATCCAATAGAAATTCAATCCCTTCCTTTGAAGTAACTATTATTCCCTTTTTTAATTCATATTTTTGTGTTGTTTATAAAGATGTCACTTGAGTTATACTTATTCATCTCCATTAAATATATCATTATTTCTTTGTACATTCCAATACTCATTTTTTATATGGTTTACCTAGAAACCACTAGAAAACCAGTGTTGAACAAAAGTGGTGGCAATAACTTTGCCACATACAAAGGAATATAATCCATGTAAAGGTTTATAGTAACATAAATGTGAAACTAAAAGGGAAAAAGAGAGCCACCTTAGAAAAAATAATTAACTTTCTATAGGATCAAATGAAAATAAAGATACGATATTTGTTTAGTCATTGTAACAAGGGGTTGCACTTTTATTTTGATATACTAGATGTATTACATATATAATAATGAAACAAAATTGGTTTGTGTTGTTTGTGCATTTTTTTGTCGATTTTACTTGTATTTTTTTGGTATTGGAATATTGCATATTAGGTAGGTAATGTAGTTGCATTTTTTAAAATAGAGTTTCTAAATCAATTGTGACTACAACTGATGTGAAAAGAAGACTTTCTATTCAGTTATAATTATAATTGGTCTAAAGAAATCTAGTTGCTAGATCACTTATGATGTTCAGAACAAGCGATTTTAAAAATCATTTTTTACATTGGTTTTAAAATCGATTTAGAAAGTATGAACTTTCTATATTGAATGATTATACACTAAATTACAAAATTGATCTAAAATGTTGGAAATAACTAACCGTGTTGCCTTTTGTTGCTTGCACATTACCTTCTGGCACAAACAGATTGTCTTTATGTGTGTTAAGGAGAAAACATGTGACTTATAACACAAAAAGTGTGGGTCCTGACATTCAACATGTAGGTTGACATTTAGCTCGATGACGTGGGAGAAACCCAATTGTAGGAATGTTTTGTTGGAGGTCTTAACATCACTCTATGAGTTAGGTAAGGACTTTATTGAACTTAATACAATTTTGGAACATATCATTATTCGTTGATTTCTTGACAAGCATACCAAATCGCGTAAATAATATAAAATAAAAGTTCAAGTATCATATCCACATAGACTCACGTAATACTCGACAAAATAACAATGTTCACTAACTATGACTTTCGGAAACAACAATTATAATTTGATTGCAACTATGTAAATAACAAGAAATTAAACGAACATAAAGTTCATGAGCAAAAGAACAAGAAACTTTTTTTGGGTAATTTTTACAAGCACTTAGAGTGCGATAAAAAGAACTAAAATAACAAAGAATAAAAGAGTTGGGGTTGATTTCACTAAACCACATTCTTATGTAAATAAAGGTTACTCTTCTAGTTTAAAGCTCAACTATTATCATCAACTCAAAAAAAATACTCAAATCCCGATTCCTCGGATGGAAAGAATCTAAGTCTCTTGACCACACTATTAATCTCTTGACTAGTCTAACCAAATGACTTGCTATAAGAATAAGAGTTAAAAGATGACTAACAAGCTTTGCTCCTTCCCTAGACACAAAACCCATTAGGTGTTCCTCTCCATTTATAAGTTCAAAAGCATTTACTAATGACAATTCAAACCACAAAATCAAGTAAATGGTGATCAAGCCAAAACAAGCATTAATGCATAGAAGAGAACACTTAATAATGAATAATAAACATAGATTAATAATCAAAATGTAAACATAAGGATGTGTTCACTACATCAACTCCAAAAATAGGTAAACCTAACTACATGACTACAAGAAGAAAAAAGATAAAAAAGATGATGAAAAATGGTAAGGAAGTCAAGGAGGGCAAGGGAGAGTTTCCCAACTGCAACCTAAAACCCTAGATAGTTCCCCAACCAAATCTATCTTCTATTTGCATCCTTGATGCTTAAATAGAGTCAAACGTCCTGCATTGTCGTTTCTACATAATTGTTTGTGCGCTTAGCCCAACATGTCATGCTAAGTGCGCATGCAAAAGCAACACTGAATTAAGTGATTGCGCACTGAACTTGACATGTCCGACCCCTTCAGACTCGAAAATCTCCTTTAAGAGGGCTTTGAATTGGGTCCCAACACTAGCTCTCTTCTTTCTTCATTTATTTCTACAACAAAATAAACTAAAGTTAGATGAAAAATCAAACATTTAAACTATTTTAATACTATTCTAATTTATTCAAAACTTAATTATAAACAAGGCTAGCACAAGCTTAAATGTATTGAAATATTAACATAATTGTCTATAAAATGGTCATTAAAATAATGTTTCGTAGGCAATTATGAATCACAGCTGAAGTTGTGATAATATTCTTTTAGAGTAAATTACACTAATCATTTTTTAGGTTTTGTAAAATTACACAAACATCCTCCTATTTTTTTAACCATTACATTAATCTTTCTTAAGATGTCTGTGTAATATTTTTAAACATTAAGAAAGTATTAGTGTAACATATAAGGAGATATCAATATAAATTTAAAACATAATTGGGGTTAACGTAGGAATATAAGAATACTAAAAGAATATTATTATGTGTGATTTAAAAAAAAACTCAAAAAATATAAATGTAATTTTCTCTATTTTTAATATACTTTTTATTAGGAAAAACACATAACCTGTCACAACCAGTAATTTATATAGAATGGTTAACACATTTATAGATTGATAAAACAACTTAATCTACTAAAAATGTACCAAGTTAGATAGTTGATGCAATACATCAAATTCGTTTTCCCAACTCTATCACTCACATGGTACAACACAAAGTCTTAAAAAAAATAATCGAGTAACTAACCAATTTAATTCTCGAAGTCGTATCACATTAGTCCTTAAAATTAAAAAAACTCAAATAAATTCCTGATATTTTTTAAGTTTTCATTTAAGTTCCTAAAATTAACAACATTTTCTTTTTTCTTTTTTATCCCAAAACATATGTTATTACTATTTACTAAGGCCTTGGACTAGTGACCAAAATGAGAACAAAAAAATAATTAATTTTAGGAACTTAAATGAAAATATAAAAAAGCTGATGGACTTATTTAAATATTTTTAGTTTCAAGACTAATATAACAGTAAAGTATACAATTTTAAAGACTAAAATTAATAATTTTACTCAATTAAACGTATCTTTGCTAATGGCTAAGTGAGAGTTTTGCCCTTCTATATATATATATACACGCCACTACCTTATAATTTCTCTGTTTAACAAAAAGAAAACTCAAAATTAAAATGCATTTTAATTCTTACACGCCACCAGTTGTCCCATGACGAAATGCACTATTCTCCAAACCACTATGGCCCCCCGAGATACGTAATTTGCAAATGCCACCCGCTATGAAACATGAAAACTGAAAAAAGACAACAACGTACAAAGGATGAATATAATTGTGAGTTTTTAACTATAATTGAAAAGATTAATCAGTAATCAACCTGGTCAGATAATTGGATCATTACATTAGCATGATCGTTTAGCTAGCTAGCAAAAGAATTTGACCAGGCAAAACCAAAATCAAACAGAAAAAAAACTACAAAGTGATTGTCTTTTATTTTATCCGATGAAAAAAATTAAGGCTCAGGTTTTTCAATTCTATTTTCAAATTGGAAGGTTATATATTACCTGTTAACCAATTCATTCTACCACGTAATTTTAAATATATGAAGAGAAAAAAAAAAAAGTGCTCCGATAAATTTGGTTTTCTTCCAAAACTGGTGAAATGGATTTACTTATTAATTGGGAAGGATTTTCAAATTAACTTCTAATTGAACCCAAATTTATGGCAATTGATACATGAAACTGATTCTCATTAATTACTTTAATTGAATCTCCCTTTCATGAAGGTTACTTTCAAATGGAAATCTAAAAGATGCAAAATCTTTCTTTTTCAAACTTTAGCAACACAAATTCCTAACCCTTTTTCGTCTCCTAGAGATGCTCCCTCTTTTCTCCTCTCTCTCATAAGATACTCTACCTTTCCATCCACCTCTTCTATGGGGTTGTCTCCCAAAAATTCCCCATATGGCCATATATGGGACACTTTATAACGCATACCAAATCACGTGTATTATCAATTTTAATGGCACCCCTTTATGGTTGTTAGAGTTAGAGATCTATGCATGCTCACCATGTTGTTAATTAATACATAACATATATATTTGAACTTGTATATATGGCACCATGGTGGTCCAGAAACTAGTCTTCAATTCTTTACAGTATTATAATTTTCTTCGTTTGTAGATACATTCTCTTGAGAGTACTAATTCCTTTCTCTAAACAAGTGCAGATCAAAACCAATTGTTACTGAAAGTGGACAGAACATAAGCCATAGCAATTCCATAATTGGAATAAAAAACCGAATCTCTGTGTCTTTGCAGATGAATGCTGCCTCATGTGTTGCCCTTGTGCCTCGCCACTTGTGAATTAAAAAACCTCTTACACAACTACTTAGAATCTTGTATTAAATTAATTTTATTTTTGTATTTTGGCATTCCAACCGAGGTAAAAGATAAATATCTTCTACTATATATTAGAGTAAAGATATGGAAGCAGTGAGATTTTAATTAACCCACCATAGGTTGTCATTTAAGGCAAAGAAATTCAATCATGCATACCAAAGAGTAAATATATTTGGTAAGGTATCTAAATGCTAAATAAAAAGAGGGTCTCTAATCTATGAGATGCTCTTGTGAGCACTTGAGTTGTTTGTCTGATGAAAACATCATTTTTTTTTTGTTGCAACGTTACTTTCCTTGTGTTGAGATTCCCCTTCTAAATGGGCTTAAGGTACCTGAAATCCACGGTCAAAGACTCAAAGCATGATTACTTTGAAGGGAAATAATGATGAGTCTTTGTCTTCTAATGAGGGCAAACTTTTCCACCTTGTAGCATCAGTGATTGATCATGAGTTTTTGGTTTTCAGAGACCACACCACACACACATACTACATTCACACATCTTAATTGACAAAAGAGCTTTGATTAATTAAGAGATGTGTTGTTGATTGGAACTTCCCGCTATAGGGGTCTGATTGTTTGAACAAAAGAAGCTTTTGCCCACAACATTGCATCAATAATGATCCATGTGGGTTTGAGTACGTACCCTTCTTGAAATATGAGTTGCCTAGAGTTCTTAGTGAGAATGATGAGGTTTCTGTCTTGGTGTTAGCGATTTTCTAGTGTCCCACCAAGAGGCAGTGGAAACTTGCAAGGACAAAGGATATATAGGGGAAGAAGCGGGAATTGAACTGAATAATTGACCATGTCCATGACGGAGTTATTAATATTACATTATTGGAAAATAGAAAGAGCATATTTCAAATGTGTGTTTGAACCAATGAGATTAGAGAGAAAGAGGGTTTGAAATCCCAAATGAAGTGATCAAAGATCATCCAACAATATCTCGAAGCTAGTGTGCTAAGTTGCATGCAGTTTATTACAATGCATGCAGTTTTTTTTTTTCCAGCTAAATGATTTTACAGCAGTTTGAAGGCTGAAAACAAATTATTAAAACACTTGTGTCCTTAATTAGCAAAAGTCATTTTAGCATGATATTAGTAAATGCCACAACGGGCCATGTTCCTCCTGCAGTCCCTTTTAATAGGCTGTATGGGCCCCAGCTGTGTTAAAGATCAGTTCATCTAGTTATGTATGATAACTATTTTTTCTTAAAATTAATACTAACTAATTTTATCGGAAATTGAAAATTATGATTAATCTTCATCGAAAATCCTAAACGTAAACAAGATAAATATTTTTTTCTTAATATAATTTATTTCATATCTAAAAATCAACCATAATTCAAAAATTATTTGATTAAGTGACACAGGATGACCATAATTTATGTCAAATTTTAACTTTTGTTGGTTTTGTGCTAGCTATTTGGTTGAATCAAATTGCAACCTATATATCACATAAATTAAACAAATATTTATCATTTGTTAATTGTAGAGTTTATTCTTTTTTGTTTTGTTTTGAGAAGTTGATCAGCAATAAGAAGAAAAGAAGTGAAAATTTTTCTTTTTTACTTACTTGAATGAGTCGCATAAAAAGATGTTTATATTAATTAAAAGAATTAAATTTAACAAAAATTTAATTTTTTAACTATATTAATGTTTAACATAATTTTTTTTGTTATAAAAACTGTTTAATTCTAAAAAAGAAAATAATAGTGCAATAAACACGGCTTTGCATAACAAGTTAGAGAGGAAAATTACTTATATGTCAAAACTATAAAAGAACATATTTATTTCTTATTTATTTTATCGAATAAACAATGAAATTTTGGTATTTTCATCCTATTCTACTTATCTTTATTTGATAAATGACGAAGAGGATACTTTTATATCATGCTAATTAATAATCTGTCATTAATTACTGACATCAAAACTTCCTACAACTTAGATATCATGTCACTATTTTTTATGAGAAAGTTAGTATTTTTTTTTTAAATTATAATGTTTTTTATATTAGAATGTAAAATATCAAAATTGTATATATTTAAAGAAGCTATTTTAAGTAACTTTGAAAATCATTCTTATGGAGATTCTTTAAAATGAAGATTTTTGAAAATGTTCTTTATTATATTTAATATGAAGATTTTTTTAGTGGTGAGAGGTTTGGGTAGTATGCATGAGATTCTAGGTTTAAATCTAGTACGGTTATTGTACACATAAAAAATATGAAAATTTTCCTAAACTTTAAATATGTATGTCAGATGCATTAATAAGGATACGGTATTATTTTCACATTATTAATTTTTCTTCTCAATTCAAGAAAATTGAATTTTAACCTTTTCCAGAGAAATAATTTTGTGAGAAACTGCGAGTATAAGATATTCCTAAAGAAAAATATTCATTACGAATATTTTTTTCTCAAAATTACATCTTAAACATGCAAAGATAATAATTTTCGTTTTAAATTCAAAAATTAAAATTTTGCCCCTACACACATAAACACATTTGTTTTGGATTGAACCCAACTCTATCCGTTCAAACTCATAAAACTGATGATACGTTTTTCCTTTTAAATTTTTATTGATATATATTCATTGATATTTTTGTATATATGTATTTATTTATTAAAAAATGTAAGACGACATGTAAGTTTTTTTCACCTAATGAATTTGTCCTAACCCGCCATCAATCTAATTGATTTGGTTTGAGTAAAAAAAATACAAATACGGCCCCGTTTAAATCAAAAGTAATTTGTCCAATTTTTTTTTTTTTTTTTGCAAAGCAGTAATTTATTCAATTTAAATAACGAATTTGGCTTAATCCAACTCAAACCAACCGTATCCCTTAAAGTAATAAATAAAGAACAAACAGTGACAACATGATGATGAACCTATTTGGAAAAATGACAAGAACAACTATTAAGAAAAACTCAAAACACGCCCTCTAATCCAAAAACGATTACATCCAACCTGATCCAGGATTTTTGTGACACTGAATATCAACCTTACTGTTTTTTCTCTTATAAGGTATGAAATTACTCAACAGTCAACACTAACCTTTTTTTTTACTGCGATACTAACCCTTTTGATGACCCAAAATGCCGCAATGCATCTGTAAGTCTGGGCCTCAAATCCAACTTTGATCTAAAGAGAAACCTGGGATTCAAGGAATTAGCCTTAAAATGGACACCAAGTTCCTTACAAACAACTTGAGGTAGGCCTAAACAAGTTTTAAGATTTCCCAATAGCCAGTTGCTTCCTGCACCTCCAATGGAGTTCCTGCATCTCTTTTAAACTTCCAAAACACTGCAATTTGACTGGAAGGGGGTAATTTTTTTTTTTATTACCATGGATTTTAAATTATTTATCAAAAGGGGATAAGCCGTAACACAAGTTACGACTTATATATTTTTTTATTTTTTTAAAACTAAAGTAGAAAATAATTTACGACTTCAGTATAATTTTTTTTAGTGTACAACTTTAAAGTTATAAAAAAATTTACGACTTTAAAGTCGAAAATTTTCTTATGACTAAGTTTTTTTTAAAATATATATGTACGACTTCAAAGTTGTAAACAAGTTTACGACTTTAAATTTATGACTTTTTTTAAATATTTTTTATTTTTTAAAAATTTAAAATTTTTTGTTTTTTTAAATCGTAAATAATTTTTAATTTAATTATTTAATAATAAATTTAAAAAATATAAAAAAATATTTTAAATAAAATAATATATTAAAAATTAGATATATCAAAAATCCAAAAAACATTAAACAAAACCATATAAAATTGAAAAATATACTAAATAAATAATATTAAAAAATATATTTTAATTTTTAAAATATATAGTTTTTTGGATACACAAATAATATTAAAAAATAACATTTTAATATTATTTTATTTAGTATATTTTTTAAAATTTTATATGATTCTGTTTAATATTTTTTAGATTTTTTAGATATCTAATTTTCAATATATTATAATTTAATTTAAAAAATTTCTATTTTTTTCTAAATTTTTTATTAAATAATTAAATTAAAAATTATTTACGATTTATGAAAATAAAAATTTTCAATCTTTTTTAAAAAAATTTTAAAAAAATCAAAAGTCACAACTTCAAAGTTGTAAACTTGTTTACGACTTTGAAGTCGTATATATATAAACTTAAAGTTGTAAAAAAAATTGACTTTAAAGTTGTATGCTTAAAATAAATATTAAAGTCGTAAATTTTTTTATTACTTCAGTTTAAAAAAATTAAAAATACATAATTGTAACACTTGTTACAATTTATCCCCTTTTAAAAAATAATTTAAAACTTACTCCCAAATGATAATAAATTTTTTTTTTTGCCCCTTCCGATCAAATTACCTCCAAAACACATAATTCAGAATATAAAATTACACTTTGGAAAGGTCTCTCTGAAATTTACATTTCAAAAAGACATTTCTAGAAGCAAATGGGAGATGCAAGAAGAACTTGCCTTACCCTCCATTGCTCTGCCTTGTTGCTTCTTGCACCCCATTTTTAGCTTCCAGAATGCCCAATTCAAAATGTAAAAATTATATTTCAGAATGCATCCCTTTTTTGGTTTCCAAAATGACCAATCTAAAATGTTTAAAGAATTCTGGAAAGGGTGCAGGAAGCATCATGGAGGTGCAGGAAGAAACAATTATTGCTCTGACCTTTAGTCCAAAACAGAAAAGTGTGGGCCTTGGCAAGGCTTATGGTTATGGGTATACATCATTTGGTTATGAGTAAAACTAAATCAAATCAAACATAAATCAAACATATGCAATGGATTTTAAAATAAATTTTTTTATAAAAAAAATCTTGTGGTATTCCATCAAGATTTTTAGATGATATAAATAAATTTTTTATATTCAATTAAGATTTTTTTAATAAGAACAACAAAATCCGGTGATATTACTTTTTATAACTTATAAAAAGTATTTTTTATTTTAAAACATATAAATTTCAATGAATTATTTTTTAAGAATGATTTCTATGGATTTCATCATACTTTTAGTATAAAATATTTATCAAATAATTTCACCTAAACACTTTAGATTTTGCTAGACTTTTTTTTTCTTTTTTTATTGATTATTAGACTTTTTTTTGCTTATCACACATACTCTCTTATCTCTTTAATAATCTTGATGTGTGTATCAATGTGTTTCTCCTATTCTTTTGGAATAAAAAATGTCAAATATACTCCTTCTCGCTGTATTTTTTGTTTTTTTTATAAATTAATGTTTGTCTTATATGTTAAGACTAATTATGTTTTCCTTATATTGATATGTCTCGTGTTCGATGTAATATTAATAATTGTCACCATTAATTTCGTCATCCACATAATTTAATAACCCTTTTACAAAAAATTTACCATCACCACTCTTTTTTATCCATTTAAACATATTATTGGATATATCATGAAATAATTGTAGTAATTTAAAAAAATAAAAAACCAACATATAATTTTAAATTTATATAGTTCAAATCTAAAAGTGAGAATAAGAAAATATTATTACAAGAAGGATTAGTGTAGGTCCTATAGGAGGACATAAAGTTAGAATTCATTTAATTATTAAAATATTAAAAATATATATTGATTTTACTTTTTTTTTATTCAAACATCATCATTTCTTATTATTATTTTTACTAACTCTTGTAATTTTAAATGCATTTTTAAAAAATTATAGAATCTTTTCAAATCTTATAAATTTATAAAGTCATTTCAAATTCTTATGATATAAATTCATTAAAATTCAAACCATTGTAAAAATCTTATAAGGAAATCTGATAAGTCATAATAATATTACGTAATCTTTAAAATCCATAAGGCTTTTTTATGCTAAAATAATATTTAAAAATTCTAATTTAATAAATCCACTAAATCACTTATAATTGGTTTTTTAAATTGATTTTTAACCAAGTTGGATTCAAACTAAAACCAGTTTTATGGGCAAAACTGGATTTGGATTAAAATTGACTTATATTACACCCTTCTCTTGGTTTCTCTTAAAACAAATATCCAATTATCTAAAAAAAATTAAAAGAAAAATATGAATTATCCTTGAGTTTAATGGTCATGGTTTTATATTATCATTTAATCACAAAATCACCTTTGATATAACTTTTAAACTAATTATCATAAATATCAACAATCTTACTGTACATAATAAGTTATGATTGAATGATAGTATAAATCTCGAATTATGATAACCATTAAACTAATTATCATATAAAAAATTTTACGTGACAATATATACTTTTTTCTCATTATACTTTAGTTTTCAAAGTAAAGAAATCTCCAATTATGAATATTTCTTCCAGTAGCCTTTTTTTTTCATAACTTTCACTTTTTTACATTTTATCATTAATTTTAATAGTTCAGAAAATTGAATGAAATCTTAAATACCTTTACTATTGGTTTTGAAAATTCATCTTTTAAGAAAAATATATAAGATAAATAAATTTACCAAGAATAAATTTATATGAGTTTAAAACATCAATATAATAATTATTGAAAACATGATAAAGAAGATGAGAATAGTCCATACATAATAGAACAAAATAAATCCAAAAGTCAAATTTTCCTTTGTCTGATAACAAAGGGAACCTAACCTTATTATTTATTAAACCTAAACACTTCCCATCATGGATCCAATGGTTAAACCCACATTAATCAGAATTAGGTTTGTAAATAATTAATCACAATATTAGTGAACTTAAGTATCATCAATTGAATTATAATATTAATCATTTTTGACAAAACAAACTATTACAATTAATTGTTGCTTATGAAAATTTTAACAAAATATTCAAAACTAGCTAACAATTATGGAAAAATAACAAGAGAATAAATGTATAATATATTTTTAAATTAAAAATAATACATATATATTATATTTATTTTCATTTACTCTAAGAGTAACTCTTCTCATCTTCACTTACTCGAAAATTAATTCTTTTAATCTTTATTATTTATTTTCTTGAAATCTAATGATTAAGTTTAGTTACTTATTATAATATATTTTTTTTAGAATATATATTAATAAAATAAAAAGTATATGTATCCCCTCATATATATATATATATATATATTAATCTTTCGGGGAGAAATATATATTTAAAATAATAATAAAAAAGTACAACTTAAGTATACCATAGGAAAGAAATATATTAACTAATTTGTCAATAGAGAAATGTTTATGTTTGCAAAACATTGAAAACGAGTGAAATTAGTTTTATTTTAATAATTTTAATATATAAAGGTAAATTAACTAGGATAAAACTGACTGCAATCTTAATTTAGCATATTTTGAGAAAATATTGATTGCTTTTATTATTTTTTTGGAAAAACTAAAAAAAACTATTATTCTTTTTTTTTATATAAAAAAACTATTCCATTTGGATCCCCAACGACAAGCCAACGGGCATTTTCGGGGACTAGCCCCCTTCCCATTACTCAAGCAAGAGGGAAATTCCTAACACATAATTAAGGGAGCCATGGAAAGGTGACTGAAACACCAGAAACATATTGTAACTTGATTGAATAGCTGGTGCATATTCTTACCCGATTACAAAAGACAAATTAATGCAATTAAAATGAAACAATATTTTTTTAATAATAAAAGGCTAATCGTATGCCGTGAAAGAGTCAATAAAATATTTTATTTAACCTTTTTAGAGAAAAGTAATTTTTATGTTTTATGAAAATACTTTTTTTTCTTGAAAAAATATTTTTTATATTTAACCTGTTACTAGACACATATAAAATAGCATAGCGAAACAATTTTTTTATTTTTGAACTATCCTTACACTTTTATCATGTCAAATAATTATATAGTTTTCTCATTTGACCGAGTACAAACAATAAAATAAAAAGTGAAAACTAATCTAAACTGTCTGTAAAAATAGAATCAGAGGGAAATACCATTTTATTGAATAAAAAAGTAATTTTTTTTAATATTTTGTATTCTAAAAGATAGCACAGAACTACAGATCAAAAAGTAAGAAACTTAAAAATAAAATAAAATAAAACAATAAAAATAGAGGAAAAAAAAACAAACATAGAAAATAAGAGAGAAAGCCGAAAACCCTAGAGGCAACACTTTGTATAAAAAGGGGCATTGAATCCCTAATGTTCATCACAAATAACAATGGGGCTTTGTACAGCTCAGCCTATCACTCTCTCGAAGCTTCCTAACGCCTCCTCTTTTCTTCCTAAACCTAAACCCTCTCTTCCTCAGTCATACACTCCGTCCGCTGCACTCTTATCTCGTACGTTCGCTATTCCTTTTATTTTCCCCATTCAATCCAAACCATAACCTAGGATTCGTTCTTTTGGTGTTTTTTTTTTAATTGTTCTGTCTTAATTTTCCTTAAATTGTTGTCTTGTTGGTTGCATGGCATTAATTTTGGAGCTATTACTGAGGCTACATATTTGTGATTTTTTATTTTGTTTTGTTGGGTTTTATGTTATGGCAGGGTCAGCTTGCTTAAGGAATCTGTCGCCAAAGGCAACATCTTCTGAAGAAGAAAGGTCCAGTGGGGGAACTCAATTTTTCAATGAGAAACGCGATGGTGTAATAATCCTGGAGGATGTGAAAGAGGATAATAATAAGAATGAGTTCGATAAAACGGTGATTGAAGATACAAAGCAAGACTTGTCTGATGATGATGGACAGGGTCTATCATTTGATTTGCTGGATAAGCTCAATGTAAGGCTTACTTTAACACACAAGGGTATATTGGCTATGAATTTGTTTGTTCAAGGCAAATGTTTTATTTTTTCTATGTTGGCTTAGATTGGGTTGTATTTCAAATATGGGTCTTTTTGATTAAACTTAAAATAAGTGATTCCAAATAAAGTGATTTTCTTAAGAAGCACTACAAAATAGTATTTTTTTATTAAACAAGCCCATTTAGTTGTTATGATGACATTCCAGTTTGTTGATGGCATATATGGAAATATCAATTTGGCGGTTCCAAGGTACATGTTATTTTTCCCTGCTGGTTTAGATTTGCTTCTGTTTTTAATATGGAGTTGCTATGATGATAATCCAGTTTATTGATGGCATTTATTGAGTGCTTGATGATACTTCGGCAGTCATGTCGAACCTGAGCGGTTACCTGAGCAACTCCACATGGTTACCTTATGTTTTTGTGAAATTGTTGATGGTTTTGATTTATGGGAAGTTTACTTGAATATATTTTTTGTTTGCTTGAATAAACTAGTATTACTTATGAAACACACTGCTTCAAAAGCCATTTTGAAAAATATTTTGTCTGAAGAGACCATTAAAGCATGGGTGTCTTCGTTTTCTTTACTAAAGGGTTGGATGTTGCATCTTAAGTCAATGATGTAGCATCAATTAAATTGTTTCTTATTTGGCTTATTTTTAAATGACCTGGTTTTTCCTTGTTTTCTAATCTGACCTTGCGCCAATTTTGTTTTTTACAGTTGGATACATATGACACTGGTTCTATTGTCGTGTATGGGGGTGGTGCCTTGGTGGCTCTGTGGCTAACATCAGCGGTTATTAGCGCAATTGATTCTATCCCATTGGTGTGTATCAAACAAACATCGATCCTGAAAATATTTCAAACCCAAACCCAACTGTTTCACATGCTGATATTTTTGTTCATTAATAGTTTCCCAAGCTGTTGGAAGTTGTGGGGCTTGCATATACAGTGTGGTTCACTTCCCGTTATCTGCTTTTCAAGGTACTTACCTAATTTTGCCATATTGGCTGATTTGTGCATCTTGATTACCAGATTAATTTAAATTTGTTAACCTGCAGCAAAATAGAGATGAATTGGGTGCTAAAATAGAAGAGCTCAAGGGACAAATTTTTGGTTCAGAGGATAATTGATTGTTCTGAACGGTTGAAATGTTTGTGCTGCCACTTAAAACAATGTACAGTAACAGTTACCTTTGTTTTAGTTTTGGCTGAGAAGTAAAAATATAGTCAGCGCCAGATTTCTCTTATTCATGTTTTTGACTGCTATTGCCAAATTGTTTCTATTGCATTGTGGGTGCACGTTGCATTTTTTATTGTTATTATACGGTCTAGATTTTTAAAAAAATTGTAACAAGAAAAATTGAGGACGTATGGTCTCCAAAATCTGACTCGATAACTAATATTATGGACGTATGGTTTCCAAAGAGGATCATCAGATATAGTCTAATATAGCTATATTTGATGATTAAAATAAAACTAAGATGCATTTTAGTGATATGTCATTTAGAATCCCGTCATTGAAGTTTCAATAGTGTAGTAATACGAAGATTGAGGGTAAGCTTGGAAACGAGTGAAGATGAATGAGTACAAGAATTGTGAGGAATGCTGAGATTTCAGTCTCCATCTTAGATATGCGATACAGAGAAAAATAAGAGATCAAAACGATACTAAATTTTCATTCTCTTGTTTTAGAAAAGGAAAAATAAAACCCAAAAATAAAGTAAAATAAAAATTATTCCATATTTGTCTTCATGACATTCATTTCAATTCCCACATGCCAATCCTCTTGTCTTATAAAAAGTGTTATGAAAATTTTAAATGGGAATAACATTGTGGAGTATCAGTCACTTGCTTTTATAAAAATTGAAACTAGCTTCAAATATTAGTCACTGTTTGCCTTTAAGATTTGTTGATTTCTCAAGAGTAGACACCTTCATTCTTCCAAACATGTCGTAAACTTCTCCACCTAATTTATTTTAAAATATTTAAACATACAAACATGGCATCTTCCAAGTCATGTGTATCATATGCAAAGACACGCAATAATTTAATATGCAACATATACATGATAGTAATCTGTATCATAATCTAAACTTTCAAACAAGGTATCTGTTACGGCGTCTTCTAATTCTTCTGTATCATATCCATAGTAGTCAAAATCTTCCTCAGACCTACTCTTACGTATGTAGACAGTTCCGGTAATACTGCCATATTCTTCTTGTGTGGCACCACGTGCACGCATTTCAAGTATGAAATCAGAAATGGAACGGATGTTGACAAGCAAATAGCAGAACAATGCTGCAAGTGGAGCTAACTTCAAACTCATCTTCATCACTGTCACCAAGAAACATCCAACCAAGAAGTTAAACACACCAACTTCGAATCCAAGTTGGAGTTGTCTCGACAAGCTCATAGCCATCAATGCAAATGCGCCACTGGAAGTGAGGTTCATCATTTTGCCGTGTGCATTTTCCACTTTCCCTTCTTTGCTACGGTCTTCCAAAACAGACCACAGCGAGGTGAGCGTTAAGACCACAAAACACATTTGTGCTTTCAACAAGAAACTCCTCCCGTGTCCCCAGTTGCATCTTTTAATGAAGAGCATGAAGATAGATAAAAGTGAGATCACACCACCGTACACGATGATCTTCAGCGCGTTTCACTGGCCGAATATGTTGTGGAAAGAGGGGCTGATGGCATAACAGCAGAATCCAACTATGCTTGACGCGAAGCCTGTGAGTCTCCATAGCAATGGGTGGATTAGGAGCTTCGATATTGAGTTTTGAAAGGCTTCAACATTTATCATTGTTGCGAGGAAGAATAGAAGTTCAAATTCAAGAGGAGAAGAAGGGTTGGAACTTGGGGAGTATTTAAAAAGTGAATTAACAGTGTGGAACAGGGGAATTCCTCCGTGTGGGGCACAATAGTAACAGTGTAAGTGGACTTGGAAAATAGCTGGAAGATCTCTTCTTGACCAAAAACTAAAGAAATTGTGGGACATTCTTCTTATCAAACTTGATTCAATGGTTACCAGGAAGTTTCCATTTTTTTTTCCTTGTTTGTTTTGTGTTTAAATTGAATTTATGGTGTAAATACAATTTACTTTTTTGATTTACATGTTTGTGTACAAATGTTCAGCCATGGAAGCTGGTGTGTCGTCTGTTAATTAAGAACTATAATTATTTACAAATCGTATGCTAGAAGTGCATATGCTGGCCTTGTTGGGCAAGAATCATGAGAATCAAATTCCAAGTTATTGAAAAAAAAGAGTTAGGATCTTTCACTCCCTTTCTCAAATTCAGCCCCTATATATATTGTTTTTGATCTTTCACTCCCTTGGAACTCCTCCTTCAACTGATCCCATGCCTCTTGTGCAGTCTCAAGAGTTAGGATCTTCATAAAAATATCACCATGTAGTGTTGCTTGTATAATGGCTAATGCTTTGTTTTCCTTTGCCACTTCGTCATTGTGACTCGTCATTTGAGCTATTGTTGGGTTTTCCGGTAATGGAGTTGGGTTATTTTCATTTTCCACGGAATCCCATAAACTTTGAGCTTTGAGATAAGTCCTCATTTTTGCAGTCCACAAGTAAAAGTTTTCACTTGCAAATATAGGAGGTGGAGGTAAAAAACTACTGCTGGAAGCAATTTTTGTGTTTGAAGGTTTTTTATAGGGTTGTGTTTGAAGGTTTTTTTTGTATGAGTTTTTCTCTCCCTCTGTTTTTTGGGTTTTCTTTTTCCTCACTAACTCTGGTTTTGTGTTTCTCACAGACCCTGAAAGATCAATGAAGTTTTGATACCATGTTAGAAAAGTATAGAGAAAAAGAGAAAAAGAGAGAGGAGAGGAGTAATATTGCAAGTTTGTTACTTGATTTTGCACACTATGAACTTGTTACAAACAAGTCTTTAAATAGAGAAATTAGCAAGTCCCTGATTGGATGATATAAACAACAAATTATGACTACCTAAAACTAGACATCATTGGCTTATAGGTTTCTTCTTCTTCTCACTGATGCCACATCAATGTTACTGGAGAGAATAAAAAAGAAAAAAATTATGACAACTAAAAATAAAAATAATATATTTTAATGGAATGAAAAATGAAAAGAAACATTTTATAGGGCTTAAAAATAAATTTTTCAAGGACTAAAAATGAAAAATTAAACTTTTCATCTAAAGGAAAAACAAACAATTTGGGAAGATGACACATTGAATTTCTTAGCTGAAATTCACTAATTAATTGATATGGGACAGATGAAGATTCTAAAGAGATTGTTTGGTTGAGATGTGACAAATAGAGACTTTTGGTAGATTATAGTCTTTCTCTTGGCCGAATATCCAATTATGATCAATGGGATATTTGGGATATGGTTGGGGATATGATTGAATAATATGAGAATTTGCTTCTAAATCTGTATGTTGGTTGACAAATTCAGTATTATCATTGCCATCTGCATGTTGAGTGACACCACATGCTAGCTTTTCAAGTAGGAAATCAGAAAAGGAACGGATGTAGAGAAGCAAATAGCAGAACAATGCCGCAACTAGAGATAAAGCTCATCTTCATGACCGTCACCAAGAAACATCCAAAGAAGAAGTTAAACAAACCAACTTCACATCCAATCAGGAGTTGTCTCGACAAGCTCATAGCCATTTCCCGTATCCGTTTTCCACTTTCCCTTCTTCACCACGGTCTTCCAAAAAAGACCACAGAGAGGTAAGAATTAAGGCCACAAAACCCACGTGTGCTTTGACCAAGAAACTCGCCCCCCATCTCCCACTGCATCTGTTAACGAAAAGCATCAAGATGCATCAAACCGAGCTTACCACGCTGTACACGATGATCTTCAGCGGGTTCCATTGACTTACAAAGTTTCGGAGTGAGGGGCTGAAGGCATAACAGGTGAACCCAACTAGGCTCCACACAAAGCCCGTGACTCTCCATAACACAGGGCGGGTTAGGTAGGAGTTTTGATATTGAGTTTTTAAAAGCTTGAATATTCATCATTGTTGTAAGAAAGGGAACAACACGTAGGTTCAAATTATTCAAGACAAGACGAGTTGGAACTTAGAACTCAGGAGGAGTGTTTAAAGAAGAAACAGGAAGAAATTTCCAAAGTAGGGCCAACAACTGTGACTTGGGAAATGGGGAACGTTGAGTTGCGTCTTTCCCTCTTCTGCCTCCCAAGGACACCACCTCTGACCTTTTATGCTTCGATTCAACTTTATTTAATACTATATTAATGAGACACTATTTAATAGGTCATCATTGTTGACTTTAAATGGTCAAATCCAAAAATTGTAGTAGCCAAGCCTTGCTTCAAGAGTAATTAAATGTATATAGAATTAATAACTTCGTGATCCAAACATAAAAATTCAAATTTTAATATTTGAAAACGAAAAACTATAATAAATTTATTCAATATATTAACTTTCGTGAATTATCATTAATAAAAGAGTCTACTTGATACATTTAAGAATGTATTTCTCAGGCTCTAAACATTTAAGGATGAAAATAATTATTTATCTAAAATATAATTTAATCTTCATATTTCCTTCATTTTTTAATCATTGCAAACATAAAACATAAGTTAAAATAAACATGATAATAAACATAATATTAATTAATAAGCATAATTTGTTTATTGTTATGAAATTTTTATTATGATAACATTATATAATGAGAAAATTAAGTTGAGTCTTATTTTTTTAAGTATTAATTTAATGACTGTCTCATATTTTGGGTAAGGTATTATCACATTATAAATTTCAAAGCAACAAATAAATTATGTTTTTCAATCAATATTATGCTTATTATTATATTTATTCTAACTTATACTTGTTTTCCTATTTTTTAACTACTTATTATAATGTTATGCTTGCAACGATTAAATAAGGGAAAAAAGATAAATATTATATTATATTTTAGATTAATAGTAATTTTTGTCCCCAAATGTATAAAACACTTGGTAAATTCATTCCTGAATGTGTCACGTGAAATCTTTCAGTAATGGTAATCGACGAAAGTTACCATATGTATGAATATGTTGCACTTTTTCACTCTCGAAAATTAAAATTTGAATTTCTATTTTTCAGAAATAAATTTATCAACACTTTATATATTTAGAAATAAAATGACTATTTATCCTAAAAAATAATATAATTCTTAGTTTTTTATTCTTAGTTTAGTAACACATAGATGTACAAGTTGAGTTGTAATTTATCCCCATATAGTATATGAGGAATTTTGGGAAAGAACAAATAACTTTCATAAGTATAATTGAGATTCCAATGGAAAACAATAAATTGTAATTACAGTTATTACAATTTTGTTTACTAACACAGATAATTTTGATGCAACATACGGTAATAACGCGTACATTTAATTTTTCAACTATTGTGAATGTGGTTTAACTTGGGAGACTATTGTGTAAAAAAAAAAAAAAACACTTGGGAGACTAGGATCCTCTTTAACTCAATTCTCTTCCATCTCTGGTTTCTCTCTCTACTTTATCTTCATTTGTTCATCTTCTGTCTTTTTCTCCTTATTCTTTGTGTATTACTTTTGATTTTTTTAGCTGCAGAAATTGGGAGATAGTAGGGGATTTAATTTCTTAAGCTTGTAACGAATATGACAACATCCTTAAGACTCTTTACAAAATAAATTTATTACTATTTCATAAGCCAATGGTGGAGAATTCAAAATATAAAGCGTTTAATAAAAATTAGATAGATATTTATTAATATCTTAAAATTCAAATATATTTAATAATTTTGAAACTGAAAAGTATTTAATAAAAATAGAGTAAATGAAAAACCATGTTAAAAAGTTAATTAATACATATTTAATATGCTTTTGTTAATATTTATAGTAATTTAAAAGTAATTAATATTTTTCAACTCAATATATTAATTTTTATACTTTTATTTAGTAGATGAAGTTCTCTACAATAAATAAAGCATTTAATAAAAAACAGACATATATTTATTAATATCTTAAAATTCAATATATATTTAATTTAAGATTAAAAAGTATTTAATAAAAATATAATAAGATTATGTTCGACAAAATTAACTAAAAAGCTAACGACGGAAAATTTTTAAGTTAGCTTGTTAAATCAAAGTGTTTCATAAAACTAACTATTGAAGTAGTTGAAAAATATAAAATAACATATTTAAAAAGGTATTAAAGAAATTGAATAAATATTTTAAAAATAAAAAAAATATAAAAATTAAAAACTAGAAGTTAACATTTAAAAAATGTTATTTCAAATAAAATTTTAAAAAATGCTAAAAATTACTTTAAAAAACTTATTCGAATAATTAAATAATTTTTTCAGCTAAGAAAAAACTAGAAACTAACTAACATTACTTGTCCAATATAGCCTAAGTGAACAATCATGTTAAGAGAAATGTGAGGAGTACACTCCAAACACACTTTTTGGAATACATTCTTTCTTATTAATTAATATGTTTGAAATTTACTACTAATAAAAATGATAAAATTTTGTGAGTCTTACATAATATTTAATGGTGTTTTTTATTGATTTGTAATTTTTAATAAATTATAACCAATTATGAAGTGTTTTCAAAAGAATGCGTGTTAAAAAATGTATTTCCAATACTCATCTATTGCTTAAATTGGATCTTTTTGTCAACATATATAATATTTTTTACTTTATAAAAATTAATAGTAAATATTTTTGTTGATGGACCTAAAACATAGATTTTCGTTGTTTTACTCTTGGACCGTGTTAAATATATCTTTTTGGTGTTCCAAATATTTATTTGTCTAATTACAGTATTTCAAAATCTAGCTCCTTTATAAAAAGATAAAAATTACACTTATCCAATAAAATATGATAAATGAATCATATCAAATTTAACTAAAATAAGATAATGATTTTTGGTACACAATAGATTTTTTTTGTCGCACACTAATATAAGAAATTTTATCACGTCTTATTATATTATATCTTACCTAGAGAATGGTGATATTTCAATACCGATAATTCTTGACAAAAAGACAATTTTCATAAAATATATGCAGCACACAAAACATTGATTAATTCATCTTTATAAACCAATAATAAAAAAGAAACGCAAAACACACCACATTCCTCAATCATATAAAATCCCAATCAAATCTAACAAACGACAAATAAATTATGTAAACAAAAGTTTATTCATAAATAAAAAATATAAACAAAATTAATAAATTTGATTTGATAAGTATTTAAAATTTAAACCATAAAAAATGACCGGTGCCCTCCAGAAAAGAAGGAGCCAAGGTCTCACCGCGTCAAGAGGACCTCTCCTTTAATTCAACAACTTAGTGCGCCCTGTAATCGCGTTAAAAGTAGCTATTGCTAGCACACACCCACGACACGTTACTACTATAAGTACCCCTTCCCATTCCCTTTATTTTCCCCCACACTAAAACCAAAACTCAATTGTCTTTTCAGCATATGTCTCAAAGGCCCACGGTTCCTCACTCTTCTTCCATAGCCTGCGGCCTTCTCTCTCATCTCCTGGTCTCCAGTGATATGAACCCTAGCTCCAATTGGTCCCTTTAATTAATTACCTATTTCTTTCGATCCCATTCTTTCAAACTAATTAGCCTTTCACTCTCCATTCTTCTCATTCCTATTCTATTCTCCCAAACAACAACAACAACATCATGGGCGTCAAAGGTTTTGTTGAAGGAGGCATCGCTTCTATCATTGCAGGATGTTCCACACACCCACTTGATCTCATCAAGGTCCGCATGCAGCTCCAGGGCGAAAACAATTTGCCCAAACCGGTTCAAAATCTCCGACCGGCACTCGCCTTCCAAACCGGTTCGACCGTCCACGTGGCAGCGGCAATTCCGCAGACCCGCGTGGGTCCCATCGCGGTTGGGGTTCGCCTCGTCCAGCAAGAAGGCCTTGCCGCATTGTTCTCCGGCGTCTCCGCCACTGTCCTCCGCCAGACGCTCTACTCCACCACTCGCATGGGCCTCTACGACGTCCTCAAGACCAAGTGGACCGATACCGGCACCGGCACCATGCCGCTCAGCCGCAAGATCGAGGCCGGTCTTATCGCCGGCGGCATCGGCGCCGCCGTGGGGAACCCCGCTGACGTGGCCATGGTCCGAATGCAGGCAGACGGGCGCCTCCCTCCGGCGCAGCGGCGCAACTACAAGTCCGTCGTGGACGCCATCACGCGAATGGCGAAGCAAGAAGGCGTCACTAGCCTGTGGAGAGGCTCATCGCTTACGGTGAACCGCGCCATGCTCGTGACTGCGTCGCAGCTCGCGTCGTACGACCAGTTCAAAGAAATGATCTTGGAGAACGGCGTGATGCGCGACGGACTCGGGACCCATGTCACAGCGAGCTTCGCGGCGGGGTTCGTGGCGGCGGTGGCGTCGAACCCCGTCGACGTGATCAAGACAAGGGTGATGAACATGAGGGTGGAGCCCGGTGCGACGCCGCCCTACGCCGGCGCGTTGGATTGTGCTCTGAAGACTGTGCGCGCAGAGGGTCCCATGGCGCTTTATAAGGGGTTTATTCCTACGATCTCGAGGCAGGGACCGTTCACTGTGGTACTGTTCGTGACGCTGGAACAGGTTCGCAAGTTGCTTAAGGATTTCTGAGGGATGATGACGAAGATGTTTGCTATTTTCCTTTTCAAGAAGATGCGTTTTCTGTTTATTTGGTAATAGTACTAGTCATGTAGTTCGGGAATGACAATTTTGTTATTCTATTCATCAACGAGAAGTACTGTTTATTTTCCGAATTAGACTGTAGCACGGCAAATTGTTTTTTTATTGTCAAATAGATTACCCATATTTTTCAAACCACTGAATTAATCCGCTAGCGCCTAGAGATATGTGACTGTCCCGGGTCTAATCAGATTTTACACATTCGAGATAAAATCAAACACGAATTCTCTCTACACCTGTTCGTGCACCTTTGTTATATGTCAAGTTTAAGAATTCTGTATTTGATTTGAAAGGCGAAAATGTTGCAGAGCGTGTAACAGTATAAGGCTGCGGAGACGATGAAACGGTGCTCGTTGTTGTATTGCATTCTAAATTTTCCTGAGATCTAGAAATAGGTGGCGATATTTGTGACGATTGTGTCTTGCTCACACAACAGAACTTACATTAGTCATTAGACATACGACACAGCGCAATTGTTTACGGAGTAATTGGTGTTCTAAAATCAAGAGTAAATATCCCACTTCGATATTTTGGGGGTTGGGTCCATGAGACGCGTAAAATATCTTCCTCTATTATGTATAATTAGATCATAGATGTATATCCGCGTCACCAAACAAAAGTGCTAAGGAATAAGGGTTATTCTTTCCTTCTTTTAAACATGCTTGTTTTATTGCCTTTCATTCTTTTTAACCCATGCTTGTTTGTTCTAATGCCTTCCCTTCTTTTTAACCTGTGGTCTTCCAACTTTATCCTCTACGATCGGTTGGTACCTAATGCTAGAAGCAACTCATGGATTATTTATTTAGAAAATTATTGATGGGAACACCAAGTTTTGATAGACATTTAGAAAGATTAAGAGAAAAAATATAAATATAATATATGATATGATAAGAAAGAAAAATTGAGAAAAAATAGTCAGTGTCGATATATCGATATAATGAATGATATATGAGAGTATTTATATTTCATCAACCGTTTATTCAAGAGTAATGCTAATTAAGCATGCTAATAAAAATTGAACTCTTGAATATTTGTTTGATCCTGCTGTTGATGGAAAAAATATGTTTTGATCGGGGTTGGATTGGGTTAGGATAGGGTAGGATTTTTTCCAACTTGAAAAAGTGGGAATGAGATCGGATATATCACTCTTTATCGTGGTACCTATCATATTATGTGTATTTTTATAATTATTAATAATATAAATATATATTTATATATAATACTATTATTATACTTTATATGTAATTGTTAATTATATAGTTATGTAATTTCATACATAATTTTTATAATTATTTTAATAGTTAAATAAATAATACTATAATTATAATACTATTTATAAAAAATTAAAAGTATGCATTTAACTAAAATGTAATTTAATTCTTAAATATTATGTTATTTATTCTTTATTAAATTATATATATATATATATATATATTTATTGAATTAAAATATAATTAATAACTTAATCTATGATTCATTTGAAGTTATGAACAAATAATTTTTTAAAATATGTAATATGTGTTTTCCATGTGTTTCTTCAAATTTGATAAAACTCGATGAAAATGAAGTTGAGTTTCATTTTTAATTCATACATTTTATAAATCCGAAATCACCTCACGTTTTGCAGGGATGTGAATGAGAATAGACAAATTCGTCCATGACTCACCCCCGTTTTCATCCATAACACTAAGAAGACACTTTCTCCAACATAAAAAAACACTAAACCAACTATATATATATAAACATAAATTTATTAAAATAATAGAATTATTTAATATAATTATATCAATAAATTAATGTATTTAATATTAATAATATATAATAATATTTCAATTAATTAATTCATTAATATTAAATATATTAATACTAATATTAGTATACAAGAATGTATTTATTAATAATATTAATATTAATTTTATGTAACTAATATTAATGAGTGAATTCATATTAATATTAAAATTATACCAATAACAATTGACACAAGCGTTACCGGCTTGTACCCATTAACCAAGTAGTTTAGCATAAGGATGGAAAAATGGGTCGAGCCAGGTGGGTCGATTCGTCAACAACTCGCTATCAATTTGTTGGAATGGGATGGAGAACCCAACCCGTCAACCTGTTGTGGCTTGCCCTGCCTAACCCGTCGAGCCAAGGGCAAGGCAGAGCGGGTTGACCTGTCGGCCCACTATTCATATTTTTAAAAAATATAAATATTAGGTGTTTAGGAATTGCGTTTGTCACTTTGTATTTTTTTTAAGTTTATACTGTTGTCCAAAAATCAAAATATATATTTGTTATTATTTTTATATTATTTTATAAATTCGATTCCTCTAATGCTTATAAGAAAAATTATATTAAAATCAAATTTAGATTAAACAATTGATATACTTTATGTTTTTAAACTAAATTTGTTCCTCTTTAAAAACTAAATTTGTTTATTTAGGTTTATTTTATGATTTTTTCTCTCATTTCTAACGGGTCGGCTCGCTAACCTGCCAACCCACTCCTAAGCGGGACAGGCCAAAAAATTTAGCCTACCATTAGAAGGCGGATTAGCCTGTCTAGCCCCGTTTTGGACAGGCTAGTGGCGGGATGGGCCAAAACGGATCGGACTGACCTATTTTGTCAACCCTAGTCTAGGGTTCAAATCTTGATTGACCCTTGGATATAAAATAAATCGTGTTGGGAGTTGGATACTCATCTTGTATGCGCTCATGGTCCCTGACAAAAATTAGTCACAGCTTCCAATAGAGACTTATTTTGTATCAATAACATGATGAAAAAAATATTAATATAATTATATTAATAAATTTAATTAATATTAATTAACAAATAATTAATTATTTTATATATAACTAATGAATTCATATTACTTTTATATATTTCATAATTAAATTAATTATATTAATATATAAGTAATTTAAGTTATATAAATATAGTTATATAAAAATAATCCTAATACTTATAAAAAAAAACATTAGTGGTGTTGAAGTTTGCAACAAGGACAAAATTTCTGTAATCAGTACCTCAAATTTGAGTAAATTCTTGAGTAACTATCTTGACTCTGTATCTGTCAATAGATTCTTCAGCCTTATACTTGATGATAAAAACACACCCATTTACATCCATATGTAATTATCTTTCCTTTAGGTAAGTTCATTTTGTTCCAAGTCTAACTCTTGAGGGCTCTCATCTCCTCCAAGACAAATTCCTTCCACTCACGAACCCTTAATGCAGTCTGTATATATTTTGATTTTTTTTTATAGTCAAAGCCTGAAAGGAAAGGAATAATTTTCATATGACACAAAATTTGAAATAGGATGTTCTGTTCACGATCTTATACACTTTTGAATAGCACTAGACAATGTTTACGATACAGTTTGAACAGGATAGGCAATATCAAAAAAAATGTTACCTTTATTTGTCTTTGTAACCTTTGGTTTTTCATTTATGAAATAAAGGAGATCAAAGGTTTTACACCCTTATTACGTACCAAGTATTGATATCTCATTTTGTTAAATTTCAATAATTTTATAACTTGATACATGCATTATACGGATATATGTAATAGTTTTGTTGATATATCAAAAGGTTAACAATTTTATTTAATTAAATTTAGAAAAATATTTTTAAAATTAATTCATTATTTATTAAAAACATACATTTTGTTTGACTTGGTTATTTAGATTGGTTGTTGTATTTTATCCTTTTCTTTGTAAATATTTTTGCTTGCTAATGCTAGGTAATCTTTTCTCTCTTTTTTCACGCCATGAGTTATTAGGTTATTCTTGTTAAAAAGCTTACTAGTTTTGTTGTTCTAATTTATTATTGGAAAGAGTCTGTTATATTATTGTAGACTTACACATCATGTGGATAATTGGATAGTGTGAATTCACGTACATCTCAAATTTAATTTGTTTATGGTCATACATATTTATAGATCGTGGTTCATGAATGACTCATTCGGGATGGTATGTGAATTGTGATTGATCGTGAGTTTGAATTCCAAGAACAACAAAAAAGTGAGAAACACTCCAAACCTGTGGACTTTAGATCAGGCGCAATCAAACATTATGAACTGTGATGCAGTCGCATATAATGCATGTATTAGGATATGCCTTCACAATTACCAGCATTATAGCTAAGACACGTTGTTGATGAAAACAACGATTCACTCTGATTTTATTAGTCATGGTAGTTTTCTTGACAATCATCCAGGATATTTACGGTTATACAGGATATTTACCACTTTAAAATTCACATGTGTATCTTTTGATTAGATTCCGAAATATATATATATATATATATATATATATATATGCGTATCTTTTGATGAGGAAGATAAATATTTATCCTTGTTTTTAAATAATTTAGTTTCCGCAGCCAAAAAATAATAATAATTTGGCTTCCTTTCCTTTAGAATGTATTAATACATAAATGAAACTTTAGTCTTTAGCATAGGTACAATTTCTTCACCATAAAACAGCCCAATAATCCTTTAAAAAAAAGACCAATAAAATAGAGTTGGATACATCCAATCGGGAGGGAATTTTTTATAGGTTCTGCACGAATAAAAAGTTGACAAGTTATTGAAATATTTAAAATTGAATTTTAACACATGTTTATTGCCCTTTCATTTCGAGTAAAAGTGATCGATATGTATGTGTACGTATTTTGATGCAAAATTTTGGATTGTTGAGGTTGTGTACTTATAATTGCAAGGGGCAATTTGATAGCTACAGATTTACTGGCTACTATTACCACTTACAACAATTCATTATCAATCTCATTCATTTTTAACAAGGTGAAATTAAGCAAGCAGGTAATTAAATAAACTACAAACAAGTGATTCCGCTGATTAAAAAAAAAAGTTATTCCATATAATAGTAATAAATTTTGGATGGGATTTTCGTATCAGTGGTTAAGGCAATATATCTGAAAAAAGTTAAAAGCAATAATTGATCACGAATCAACACTATAATTGGAGCTAGGACTGCATACACTTCCAAATTGGCTGCCAGTCAGATAAGAAAAAAAGCCATAGAGTAAACTCATAATCAAACCGGAATTCCGGTACATATTCATATTCACCTGGGACCATAAGTAATCTGGTCCCTATAAGGTGGGTTAATGAATCAGAGTTACTGGTTACTGAAAATCCCACTCAACACCAAAAGATTAGGAAGGGAGTGTGTGGGAAGCAAGTGATTCCTCTTTGACCACTTTAGATTACTCAAATACGAAAGTGGTTCGAAAGTTACACACTTACACTTGCCTGTGCATTTTGCATTGTGCACTCTTGTATGGGCACAAAGAAGCACCATACGTCCATACCCATAATCTATAATGGACCCTATAATATAGTAGATTAGTAGCTAGGTGTAACATCTCCTAAAAGAGATTACAAAGTCCTATTATTCCCACATTCCATGTTGTTTCTCATCTGCCTGTAGACATATTTCTTTTGCCTAAAAGCCAAAACCTATCTTCCTTTAGAGATAATGGTGTTTGACACACTCTCACAATGTGAGTATAAAATTCGAACTTTAGTTAACCACGTGGTGAGATTTAACCCATTCCACTAGAAGCAACATGGTTGATATTTGCATGTGGAAATAATAACTTAAAAATTTTGCGCTCAGCACAGAAATACGGAGACTTCAGGACATGTTCTCCGGCATAGGCATAGTTCTCATCATCAGGAAGTCAATAAATCGATGATGTCAAACGAGTTTCAAACTTTCAATTATTGGATGTATTAGAGTATAACTGTGACGTAATAGGGTGCAACATATCCAAAATATTTATGATGCAATTGGAAAGAACTCCTGAACGCAAAAAGGATTTTATTCTAACACTCTCACAAAAAACGTATACTATACAATAATTCACAGAGAAAAAGGACCACGAAATAATCTTAAATTGTACGTATTTTCAATTTTTCACATAGTTTGGAAATTTTCTGCACATATTTTGGGTGTCGAGACTCAAGAGTGTCATTCAACGGATAAAAGAAATCATCGGCTTACTTGTCAAAAGCCTTTAAAATTGCCCTTCATTACCTGCATCTGCATCAGTCCATATTCAAATCAGGATGGTGAACCAGTCCAATTTTCATCTGCATACAAATTCAAACGGAAAAATATAAATTAGAAAACTTAGAAAAGCAAGGTAATTATCATGCATTTTTCAATAAATTAAGAGTATGATAGCCAATGAAACATGATAATTTCATTTTCAAGTTTCTTGGTTGTACATGCCCTTGACGAATGGAGCTGTTGATTTTTAATTTATTTCCATTAAACTGTACTGACATATGTGATTCTTTAAATATGTCAGAGCCTTTAAATTGACATTTTGTATGAATGGTTAGTATCAAGGTGGAATTCTGTGAAACTGTGAAGAAAAATGTGTTTTTAGTAATTGCTTATCAGCTTGCCAGGACTAATGGAGCTGAAACACTGTAGAGTCAATTAGGAAAAGACGTTTTGTAGAATATATTAGTATGGATCTTGCTAATCAGGGTTTTTAGTGCATTGATTATTAAACTAAAATGAAAAAATATTTATTACAAAAATCATATGAGAAATTTTTTTTTCTCCTTTTTAGTAGTTCCTTAACCAAAATCTTCATATTTGTCAATTAGAGTAGTATTTCCCCCAAATTTAACCACTATGCGAAAACACAAGTCAAGAGAATGAAGCCAGCATCAGGTTATATGTTCCACACAGCCCAATAAAAAGAGAAATTTATCTTTCTAATGTCCTTCTATAACACGCACCACTCCAGCCAATCACAAAGCTTATCTTGTATTCAAATGCTCATGTATTATTGGCTGGATGGCATCAAGTCCACCTTTGACAAGACTAGGAAATAATATAAATTAAGGACATTATATCTTGAGCAGTGAGCACATAAACTGTATTACAGTTAGATGAAATCTAATGTAAGTACATCAATAGAGAGGGGTGAGCTCAGATTAATTATTTAGTAAGATCCATATAAGATTTTAGTAACAGAAAAGTTTAAAAGAAAAAAAAAAGGAGTATTTGCTTTGCTCATTATATATAGGAAGATCATATGATAGCAAACACTAAAACCTTTGGGTTGGTTTAAGGAAAATAAATCTAGTATCTGTCTTCAGCTACAAAAGTAGATAAATTATTTACTGATCTAGGGAGAACATGATGATTGTGGATTTCTCAGTTAATATTTCATTTCCAACATTCTGGAGATCTTACATGATGATTGTAAGTCGAAATTTTTTCATGCCATCAGAAACGTATCTGTTTCTTAGAAATTCATTCTTCACCTCTTTGTGATAAACTGCAGATTCATAGAAAATTCAATAGGTAAGAACTAAAAGAAACATTGAGGTTAAGCTTAGCATTAGCTGAGTAGCTGAGGCAGTTTAATTTCACCTTCTTACTTGGGAGGAGCGAAAACACAAAATACTGAACAAATATACTCTCCATAGTCCTCCATATCTAAGTCAAAAAGGTAAACAAAAACAAAAGAACATTCCTCTGTTTGCGCCCTTCATCCTACCTACATTTTCATCACTTTTGTTTTACCTTAATTGAGTGCTTTCTATGAGAGGAAAAAACTTGTCACGGATGGGATTTAGTCTGAAAATTTGGTTCATTTTTACCAATTTATACTCTTATTTTCAACTCTATGCCATAAGCATAAAAAAATGACTTTAGTTTATAATATTTGAAACTATCTGCATAATTTAAATGTCTTAGAAGTCAGAATTTGATAGATTGTGTAAAAGACTATATAACAGAGGCAAGTATTCCAGTCGTTAGTTCATACACATCCTTCATGCTTGATGAGTCGTTTATTTAGGACTAATATAGTAATTTATAATTCTCAAAGAGTAAAAGACCAAAGCAAGCAACTTGAGAACTTGATTCTCAAATTCTCAATCTTGTCCAACACAAGCTCCTAGCCGAAGATTTATAAATCATTTAATTCACTCAATCAACAGATCTAAAATACTATTATCATGCATTGCTGAATATTTGTACACAACACATAAATATTTTTAATGTCAGAAACTATTTTCATATATGAGCAAATACATGGAAGGTCTATAACAGGGAAAGGATATCAATATAGCAAGTTAGGAACAAAACACACTAACAATATGGATGGATTTATCAGTGAAATTGACCAGTTTTGTTCAGTTTTCATAAAAATACTTATTTTTCATTTCCCATTCATTCCGTACAAATAATTCTTAAGTAGAAGAAACTTAGATCACATGTTAAAGGACTTGATTCACCTCCATTCAGCCTGACACATTTTAGTATAACTATTTGACTTAGTTTATTTTAAGAACATACGTTTTACATAATACGGAGCATTTTAAAAAATTTAGAGTAGCGTGTTGTTCAATGGTACCACTACTAAGAGAAATTATTAGATGGTTTATGACCACCGCGTCATCCGTGATTTCAATCAATAGTTGTATGACGTGTCATATAATTATTGGTCTGGATCATGGATGATGTGGTGATTCTAGACCACCTAATAATTTCTTGTTTTTGTGTCAGACTCTGCTGATGGTATAATTAAGTTATGGAATCATGCTTTGCAATCTGATATGTCAAGAGATGTTGCAAGCTATAGAATATCAGTCTTCTGACTGAAATAACGGTTGTGTGGACAAACATTCTGAGAATTCATTTATTTATTTTGGTTTATCATCTCATGGCAAAAAGTCAGTACTAACATTATTATAATTAATATACCACTCACAGTCACTGGTTGCATCCTTCCTGTTTATTGTACTGAGATTTTCTTAACATGATGCATTGATGCCGATAAGTAAAGTCAATGGCAACGAGGAACAACCTGCAATTGGAAGATGAGAGACTGACAATACTTAGCATTTAAATTTGAAGCCGAGAAATGTTCAACGAGTGGCAAGCTCGCAAATGATGGGCTGAGAATTACGACAGAATCATGGATCTTTACAATGTCCAGACTGAGGATGAGGTTATCTAAACTTTTACACCTATATGATGTTAACACTCCATTTCATTGACCTTGTTAATTTATATGAAAAAGAAAAACGGTTATAACAGCTACCTCCATGTTTATCACTATCTTGAGAAGACTTTACCACAAATCAAAGTTTATTCTCCCTCAACAAACCATACAGGGTTCAAGATTTTTCAATGTACATTATTACCTTTGAACTACAAAGAGATTCTTCTTACTCAAGATTGGAGACAGAGTGGACAGAGCAAGATGAACCTGGAGAGTACCTTACAAATAGGCAATTAGCTGATGGAACAAGGGAGCTTCTCCGTGCAGATTCAGATAATATAGTATCATGCATGTCAAAAGCACGTTCCTATTTTTTCAGTGATTCCTCCACACAAAGATGTGACACGTTCCTTCTAAAAAGCATGTTCCTCCAGAAAAAATATGATCCTAGGAACATGGTCCTAGATTGCTTGTAGCATGTTGCCAAATTTCATTTAAATTTTCATCTAGAGAGTAAGAATAAATTTATTTTTAGAAAATTAGCAGGTTTTGATTTGACAGTTTATCAAGTTTCTGTCTGCGAGAAATTTGAGAAGGGAGATTGATAATTTTCATGCATACATAAATTTTACATGTAAATCACATAACAATTATCTTCTTTTCCCTCTTTTAAAGCTTCTTTTGTGAGTAAAACATAGGAATTTAGCTTCTTCTAAGTTTTTATCAAGTAGATGCTAAAATTAGTTGATTTATAGTGTGTTGGATGGATTGAAGATATGGAGTAGCGTGTTTTGAAGAATAAAAAGGGAGAAACATGATGCAAAAAGAGGAACAATTAGAGGCTAAGCTAGGGCACCAAAAAGAGGAAAAAACTCACTCACTTGGAAACCCCTTCCTCCATCTTTCTCCGTTTTTCCTCCATTCTTCTTGCTTCCTTTCTGTATTTGTAAGTTTCTCATGATAATAGAAGACTAAACCATCCATTGTTGGAAACTCAGCAACCAAATACTCTTGATGTAATGATTCTAATTATCCATTTAATGTTATCTTCGTATTATTGTTGTTTTTCTAAGTTTATTGTCATGTTTGTGATTTGAGTATCCATGCTCATGTATTGTTTTAGGTTTTATGCATTGGAAAGTGTTTGTTTCCTAAGAACTAAAAAGAACATCTAAGTGAGCTATATCTAGGGATATAATGGTTTTGTTTAGCCTAAAAGATTTGCCTTCATTCTTAATGTAAATAGTTTAATGTATCTTTTAAGGAATTAGGAGTGAAATTAGGTGGTTTAGGCTCTTTCACTTGAGGAATTATGCCTAAAGTAAATTAGTAAATGAAGGTAATTTGAAAATAATATTAAATAACGAAATTTTTTTAATATTACATCAATATTAGTTTCGGTATACTGAACTCCCAACATGTTTCGTATTATGCATAACAACTCACTCCCAAGTGTTTGTATTCTATCTCTTTAATGTGCTATGATTAATTTTCCTTACTTATGTTGAATTTTATGTTTTCGCATTAATATTAGACAAATATCAAATTTAATTCATTGTTTGTTTCAAATTAAAAATATATAAACTTTGAGTACAGTCAAAGTTCTCATAAACTCGATACTCGAATTTACCGTTTTATTATTACTTAGACAATTTGCCAAAGTTTTAACAAATCTTTGAACATGGTCCTAGATTGCTTGTAGCATGTTGACAAATTTCATTAAAATTTTCATCTAGAGAGTAATAATAAATTTATTTTTAGAAAACTAGCAGGTTTTGATTTGACAGTTTATCAAGTCTGTAGCAGCCGGGAGAGATTTGAGAAGGGAGATGCAAAGATATGGTGGGAAGAGAACCTAGAAAGAATAAAACTTCAATATCTTTGAAATCTTGTGGCCTTGAAGAGAAGTGAACGTCACGAGGTTGTAGTGTCGTTGAGTCCAGTTTATGGAGTGGAGTTGTATACAGAAAACTAGCCTTCCCATCAATACCATTAGCGATGGTCTTATTTGCTATTATGGTGACTCCATTAAGCCCTCGAGGAGGCCTAATCTTGCATTATATATAGATGTATTAATTTATTCACTCCTTTCTCTCTTGATCTTTTGTATCTTCTCCGGGGATGCTTCTGTGGTCACAGTTGCCGTTACTCAATTAATCATTTGCTTATTTTGGTTACTTAAGAACAATTGCTATTATGTCTTTGCGTGAATTAATTATCAAAAGCAAGTGAAAGCACCATTAGTTATTGCTTATGCAGGGTGCTAAGCATTATTCTTGGCTGGGGCTACAATTGAAGAGGATACAAAAATATGTCAAATTATGAATTAATTACTGTTTAATGCAAGCATGAAAATACAAAGTATATATATGCTTGAGCTTAAGCAATACGCTTTCACTGGCCGAATGTTTTTCGTTGATGCATGCATGGGGCTAAAGAAAAATGAAAGAAAACTAGATGTGAATTAGCTAGGGTCTCTAACTAAGCACAGTACGTACTTCTTAAGGAGTTCGTGGTAAGAATGGGGATCAACTTGGTTAAGAAGACACATCTTGACATCTTCCAGCCATTTTCCTTTTCCATGTCCATTAATTACATCTTGATAATTTTCCTTTTCGGACAACGGAAGCCGCTGAAGATCGTCGTGTACACCTTCGTAAGCTCACTTTTATGTATCCTTATGCTCTTCGTTAAAAGATGCAACTGGGGACATGGGAAGGTTTTGTTGTTGAAAGCACAAGTGGGTTTTGTGGTCTTAACACTTACCTCTCTCTGGTCTGTTTTGGAAGACCGTAGCGAAGAAGAAAACGGGCACGGCAAAATGATGAACTTCACTTCCATGGCCACTGGGGCATTGTTGAAAGCACAAGTGATGAATATGAGTTTGAAGTTAGCTCCACTTGCCGCATTGTTCTGCTATTTGCTTGTCAACATTCGTTCCGTTTCTGATTTCCTACATGAAATGCGTGCACGTGGTGGTGCTACACAAGTACTCCACTGACAGACAAATACTAGTTTCGAAGATTATGATTCTTATGTCTTTGCATCTGATGAAGAAAGGTCATTTTGAAGATGGTAAATAATGTGGTAGAGTCGTTCGTATATGGTAAAATGTATGCCTTATGATGTAGTAATTTATATTTATTAGAAATTTTAGGATATTGTTTAAATATAGACAATAATATTATTCTTATCATTTAAATTTAGGATGGTTTCAGTTTCATATTAAGATTATGATGACATTATTAGTAGTTGATTTTTGTGTTGTACTTTTGCTTTATACATAGAATTCATCAATAAAAGTTTCATAAGTTTTTTCACACATTACATCTTCTCTTTTAAAAAAAAAAGTATTTTCTACATGAAAAATAACAATTGGTATCAAGATTATATTCTTACGAACATGTGATAATGGAAGCTGAAATAAGTTTTTCACCAAATTGTTCCAGTACCTTTGATGGAGAAAGCTATGATATTTTAGGGGTGTCCGTGTCACATGATTTTTAAAAAAATTATGATACTAAGAAATTAGGACCGGATCCAACAAAAGAAGTTAGGGGAGATCAAATATAATTTAGATAATTTTATAATAAAAATTTATATTAACTATTTATTTATGAGAAAAAACCTTAGAATATATTAAAATGAATTTCGATTAATGTCTTGTATAACTTAATATTTTATTATCATATCATATTAGTATGAAATATTTATCAACTTTGTTGATGATTAATATTTATTAGAGAACTTGATCAATTTTAGTAGAATTTTCCTTCTCTTTCATATTTTTTTATCCACAAATCTCGATCTCAATGCCTTATTTAAGGGGATTGGATCTACTACTATTTAGACCAATAATTTGTCGGTGTACAACTTAATATTTTGTTTGTTATTCCAAAGTTTTATATGATAATGTTTAGATTCATAGATCAAAACTAGACTCTTACACTTGAAGTCAAAAATAGATATATTGAAGCCTAACAATGATAAGAACAATAATGAAATATATAAGAGAAATAAATTAAATATATGAATAATAGTAATAAAAAGGAATAATAATTATTAGTATGTCTCAAAATTAAGTTACTATCAAATTTCTTATGTAGTGTAAGTTTAACTCAAATGTAATAATACATTATAAAAGAGGAAAACATATTAACAAAAGAAATAAATAGCAAAAAAATAGAAAATTTGTCTAAAAAGAGGGGAAAATGTCATTATTTTTGTGGTCAATACTATAAAAATGAATAAAATATTTTGTAAAAAATAAATATTTAATACTTAATACTATTATTTATATAATAAAATTATTCAAATAAAATAATTAATTTAACATTAAAATATTATATTACATGCATTAAAAATAGAATTTTGAAAAAAATCAGGCTGCCAAGACTTCCCTCATCTCATCTATACACACGTATGCCCTTCAAAGGGTTGCTTTGAAGTGGATGTGAGTTTTTGAATATTTTTTCCGACAATGTAATTTTTAAAACAAAATATGTTTGATAAAAATGAAATTGGAATAATTTTATATAAAGAAAAAAACTTGTAAATCTAATTTTAGCTTTAAAAAACAAATTCTCCCTATGATTCACAATTGTCCTTCTTATCATTACTATTATCATCATCTACATCATCCCCCACCTATTACCATTAATATCATTACCACTTGCACTAGCTAGCATCACCACTGCTAACAACCACAAGCACTAGTACGAAAATCTCATTTCTTGCTTCATAAAAGGGAAAATACCCAAAGATAAAGTAAAATAAAAATTAATTATATACTTATCTTCATAGCATCCCTCATCTCACACACCTCTCTTCTCTTTTATTTCTCTTTTTGTTGTAAAAAGCATTATGAAAATTATCAATTGAAATGGGAATAATTATCATTATGGAGTAGAAATAATTAATAGTCAATGTTATTATAAAAAATGAAACTAGAAAAATTAGTCACTGTTTACCCTTAAAATATCTCTAGCTTAATTAAGACTTACGATTTATTGATTTCTTAACATGCTGTGTGAAAAATAAAACCATTCGAGTTAGCTAGAAAAAAAAATTGGAGTTAATTCTTAATGAAGCACTAGTTATTAATACATCCTTGTTGGATTTTTGCAGCTGTCGCAACTTTAATTTGAACTTTTCAGCCATGACCACTTTGGAAAACAAGTCTGAACTTTTCATTCTCATTCATCTACCAGTGTTAATGCATTATGCATCATTCGTTGCTAGTGTTCTAAGAGCATCTCCAATGTAAGAAATCCAATTGGGTTCCTTAAACAATTTTTGGTGGCCTCCACGGTATTTTTTGTGGGCCCACAGTGTTATGTCACTCCTAAGGAACTCACCTAATATTTTGTTTTAACAAGAAATCACAAGGAACTCAAAAAAATCCACATATTTATATTTCTTTTAATAAAACTTAACATTTTTTCAATTTTAATAAATATAAATTAAAATAAATAAAACGAAATGCATAACAATATAAAACTAAATTTTACATAATAATAAATAATTAAACACAATAACATCGAAATAAATAAAAAACTTAGACTTCGAAAAAAAAATTACATAACATATTGTTAATAATTGCATACAAAGTAATTGAATAACAGCTAATTCAAACATAGGGACTAAACTTTAATTAAACAGTTTCTTCCTAATATGATCACAATAATTTTCGTGGTCTTGTCGTTGTTGTTTCGACATGTTGGATGTATCCTTCATAAGGATTTCATACTCCATGCGACGTTCTTGATCTTGCATACGCTTTTCTTGTGCCTCCTGTAACTAAATAAGTTTTAATGTGTTTGCATTCTTCTCATTTATTACATTTTCTATGCCAGATAAATCGATATTGCTAGAAGTTTGTTTTCCTTTGCTCTTTCTCTTTGCTGCTTTTTGTCCCATTGAGCGAGACATTGGCGATGGCTCATCGTATTCTTCGGCTTCAATGGGTGTCTCTGTGTTAGAAGACGATGAGTAATTTCCATCTACAGAAACCTTGTTCTTTTTGAAGTATTTGACATGAATTCTGCATCGAATTTAGGTTGATCTTTCAACAACAACCAAGCATGCTCAACCTCAAATTTTTTACCTGTATCCTGCGAGTAAATCAAATGAGCATTAGTCATACAATGCTTCTTTGAACTTCCACTTCTCCTGTGCTTATCGGCTTGTTTGTAGCACCCATTAAATTTTTGAACTGCTGGGTGGACCCTGTTCCATCGAGATTTCAACTGAGTTGAGCTTCTTTCACAAAATAACCCACTCTCACGCACATCATCATTGTTGTACGCATTTTTAATCATTGTCCAATATTGCTTTGATGTTTGTTCGACACCGATTATTGAATCCTTTGACACATTGAGCCATGACCGGACAAAAATCACATCTTCTGCCACCGAAAATGTTGTACGTGATTTTTTCCTACTACCATTGTTGTCACCTTTATCTAGTGAAATATTAGATAACGAAGGCCTATAACACGTGTTTGGATTAATGGGGGGTGATGATTGACTAGAAAAGTGTGGATTTTGAGAACTACCACCGGTAGGTGACTCTACATTAGATGGAGGATGCATATATCACATTTGTGGGGGTGGTGTATATATACATCATATACAGAGGTGGATTTTGCGAATTTTCACTGGTAGGGGGTGGTTGATGATACATAAAGTATGGCGGTGGATGTGAGTTACTTTGCGAATTTTCATTGGTATGGGATATTGGTGGATACATAACATATTGGGATAGATGTGGTGGATTTGCAGGATTTTCACTGGTAGGGGATGGTTGATTTTGCAAAAAATTGTAAACATTTTGATAATTATACTGATTGGGATCTATTTCAGAGAAAATATCGATAGGAAGAAAAAAAATTAGAAGTATCAATTGTGTGTGAAGAAGCAAAACAATCCACCTATATTTATAACAAAGCTTTCACCAACCGATTTTTTTTTTAAACGGTCATATTTGTAACGTTAGCTTTCTTTATACTGTTTAAAATTTACACCCAAAATTATACTGTTTCACCCATTGATCTAAAATGGCTCTTTTTTTCGTCTTCAGACTCATATTTATCTTCCACCATTTCTTTTCCCATAAAAGAAGCTTTTTTTCCACTCTCACCACACACACCACACACACGCGTCTCTAGAAGCTTCTCCTTTGTTCCCACGCGTTCTCCTTCTGTTCCCACACTTTCTCCCTATTCTCCCACAATCCATTGGTCTTCCCCACACCCACAGCTCTCTCTTCCCCACTCAACCCACTCTACCCTCTCTCTGCGCTTCTCACACGCGTTCCTCTCTCTCCACCCACTTCAAAAGCTTCGAGAAAGCGAACATGGTCGTTGTCGGGGTCACCGTCGGGGTCGGGGTTGCCGTCGCCTTTGGGGTGGTCAGGGTCGTTGTCGCCGTCGTCTTTGTGATTTGTCGCCGTCGCTCCTCTACTCTTCACGGTCAGTATTGGTTTCATTTTTTTTTTGCAACTGTTCTTCATCTTCCTATTTTGATTCATCAATTTGGGGAGAAACGGTTGGGAATAACAGAAATTGGGGAGAAACAGTTCCTTATATAAGGAACCCAAGCTCCGCGAAAAAATGGGTTTTGCCACGTCACAGTGCTCCAATGCAAGAGAAAACGCAAGAAATGGTTGTTTAGCCTAAGAAACCCAGGAAGATGCTTGTATTGGAGATGCTCTAAGGTATAACGAACTTTCTACGTCCCTAGGTTAACTTTAAAAAGAACAATATTTCTTCTCCTTTTTTGTCTAGAAGACATCTTCAAGTCATTTTCCACTGTTATAATTTGGTCCCACACGGATGAAGCTTGCCTTTCCAGCGTTTTCACATGGGTAGGAGCACATGGGTAAACCCCAGTCCCACACTGATGATTCTCCTTTAAATACTCCTCACAAGTTCGAACTTTTAACTTTTAAGTTCTAACTTTTCTCGTCTATTCACTAAAAAAAAGAAAAACAAACCCTTCTAGCTTGTCTAGAATTTGAGGCTACTCTTCTTCCTTGCAACAATGACAAATATTCAAGGCATTCCAAAGTCAATATCAAAACTCCTAATCCACCTTTTGCTATGGAGACTCACAGGCTTTCTCTCAAGCATAGTTGGGTCCAGCTGTATGCCCTCGGCCCCTCTTTCCACAACTTGTTCGGACACTAGAACCCATTGAAGATCGTTGTGTACACTGTGGTAAGCTCACTTTCATGTATCTTGATGCTTTTCGTTAACAGATTCTGTGGGGTACATGTGAAGTGTTTTTTGTTGAAAGCACATGTGGGTTTTGTGGTTATTATTGGAAAAAATTCAAGTTTCATATCAGCTAGAGATAATGCAAAAATAGAATATATAAATGAGAAACAACTTTCATCCTATGAACTAACTTTTGGAGTTGAGTTAGGTCCAAACTCACGTTCTAAGACTTATCTCTCTTTGGTCTCTTTTGGAAAAGCCTCCTGAAGAAGGGAAAGTGAAAAACGGGAAAATGATGAACCTGATATCCAGTGGGGCATTTACCTTGATAGCTCTAAGCATGCCATTGTCGAGGCAACTCCAACTTTCTTTTGAAGTTGGTTTGTTTAACTTCTTTGTTGGAAGTTTCTTGGTGACAATGATGAAGATGAGTTTGAAGTTGGCTCCACTTGCACAGCCGCATTGTTATGCTATTTGCTTCTCAACATCCGTTCCTTTTCTCATTTCCTAATTAAATTAAAGTATACACATGCATGGTGGCCTAGATATTGTAGAATTAAATGAGATAACTCTTGTAGATTTAGAATCAAATTCTCACTACACCAAAAGTGATTTGGGGTGGAAATCATATTGCCTTTTAGCGACAATATAAATTGTTGATAAAATATTTACTGAAAATTAAATTATAACCAATATATTGAGAATTAGTAAAAATGTTATTGATAAGAGAAATGTTAGAAACAAAAGTTGTATTTTATTGATTGAATTTTATTAAAAATTATTAAATTTAGTAGGTTTTTATTTAATGACTATTTCTAACATGATTTCTTTTAGTCTTCAATAAATTGTAACTAATAATAATAAGAAATAATACAGTACTCCTATTTTCCTAACACTAATTCTCTTATACCGATAATTAAGAAGAGTACTGAAAACAATTAAAACGCTATTTATTGTTGAGAAAAGTTAAGTACTTTTAGCAGCAATATTAATGACAATTTAAATAGCCACTAGTAGTTTTTCGATTCCCTAGCCCTTTACTCACCTTTATTATTGCATGTAAAATCCCTTATATTTACTAGGGTTAATTTAATAGAGGAATTATAAAATCATATAGTTAAGCTTTTAGAATTCAATTCACGTAAATTTTTATAATAAAAAAATAAGGTTATAACCTCGATATGACCATTTATACAAAAGAAACCCCTTTATATAACTTCTCTTATTAGTAAAGCATAAAAAACTCTATAATGATTTTTTTTTTATATTTATGTGAAATAATTACCATTATCCATGCATATAACATAAATTAAGTATCTTATCCTTCACAAATTTGAATTCCACATTAATGGCATTAGATTTTTGTAAGTATTTCTTAAATTGAAAATAAATCAAATATACATTATATTAATTTCTGAGACAAATATTCTCTAAAAATGATGATAAAATATTGGAGAATGTTAAATTTATATTTATATTTTTGGTCAATTTTAATTTAATTTATTGTCAGTTAGTGAAATTAATTTCAATTATTAATAAACTTTTGTCATGAAAATAGAAATTATATTGATATTTTTATAAAATTTATACGTGTTAGTATATAGGGGTGTATCACAATTATTTAATTGACATTTCATTTTTTAAAATTACAACTAATGTCTTATTAATAAAGCAATCCAAGAATATTGATACATAGTTAGAAAACTTAATTCTATATTGTTGAATCCTAAAAGCATTAACTGAGGTAATTTAATATATATTAGTTAAACGAATATTTTCGTCAGCATAAATATTGTTTGTTTTTACATAATTAATTTTTTAAGAAATAAATGTCTTTAATATATAAACTGTCCTTAGATTAAAATTGCCTATCTTTAATTTATCTTACAATGAAATATGTTGCATTTTTTGCAAACATGCATGTTCAATCCTATTAAAAATGAATAAATATTTTAATGCATATTGATTAATGATGTGTATTATTCTTATTTTTTTAAAAAATATAACTTATAATTATTATGAATAAATAATTTTATTTTATTTCTATATTAAACAATTGTTCAATAACATTATAGCCACATATTGAACCTAATTACCTATTGTTTATTTTAATATCTAAAAACAATTAGGTTAGAGTTAATTAAATGACAGAGAATTGAAGAATTAGTGAAGTCAATGTCTAATATCAATTTTCAAACATTTTTTTCTCATTTAATATCTTTTCAATTATGAAATATACCACTTAAAATTTTATTTTACTTGGACCAAATTCAATTTTTTATACACTGATATCTATAAGTGAATTTTGTTAAAATAAACGATAAATCTTATATAAATTTAAAATTTTAATTTTTAAAGTTTTTAAATAATATTCATGAATATTTCTTATATATATATTCATAACAACAACAAAAAAAGTGTCGCGCGTGCGATACCCAACTAGTTGTTAGGAAAAAAGAAGAACTTTAATAATAATTTTGGTTTCCCATTACATTTTGAGAACAATTATTCTTGCAATTTAATTGCACATTTTATATACCAATCAATTATTTCATATTATGTTTCCGGAATATTTTTTTTCATTCTTATTCATTTGAAGTTTATAATGAATGGACATTGGAACGTGTACAGTTGCAGGTCCAAACTTTGTACAGATCGTTTTATTCCAAACTTTAGACCTTAGTTTTAGTATGTAATTTTTTTTTATGTTCTTAGATTTTAGCCTTTCTAATCGTGGTATTTATCTTTTGTTGTAACAATAAATGAATATTTTATGCTTTGGGTATTTCTCACTTGTATATGTTTCAAATTTCTGAATAGGGTTGGAGAAATTTCTTGAGTCTTATAAGAAAAAAAGTGTGATAATCACAGTACGTGGCAACGTTTTGATACCAAACGCCAATGTTTTTACGATAATTGTAAAAGTAAAACTATGTATAATTAATAATACAATAATTTCCTAAAAATAGCCTACCATTTATTATCCAATTTGCAGGATAATTAAAATATATTTGTATAAAAAATATTTTGTTAAAATCTAATTTATTTAGTATATTGATACTACAAAATTTGTTCTAATTATAAAATACTACAAGTAGTTTTTTTAAACTCTATTAATATCATGTATAAGAATTTAAATGAGTAATGATACACAAATCATTCTTTAATTATTTTAAATATTTTATCAATATTTTTCATTTATTTTTATCTTTCTTCCTATCCCTGAATCCTATCATAGGTATATATATGTTTTTTTCTAGGTGTAAGATATCACATTGGATTTGGATGTATCAAATATTTTTATTAAAAAACATTTATTTTATAATTACTTTTTTAAAATTTAAACAAATTCACCCAAAATGCACTCCTTTGGGCCATCTAAATCTCCGTTAAATTTAGTTTGGAAGATGTGATTTTTGTTCCGATAAATTATGGAATGGTTGTTCTATCATTTAGGTTGGAGTGGCTTTCTTAATGATTTAGTCTTTTTTCTTAATGAATTAGTCGTTTTCTTATTGATGTAGTCAGCACATGTGTGATCTAATCGCAATTTCCCATTTTTTATTCAATATGCTTTCTTTTTAATTATCTTACACCCTTAATGTTACAGTGGGGATGAAATTGACCCAATATGTACCATAGGAGTATATAATTGCTCATCATGTTCGGAACTATGAGTATTTTGGTCGCCAGAATCAGTATTCTTGCCGTCTGCAGGCTGTGTAAGAATTTCAAGCAGGTCATTATATTCAGAACAATCTGCAATATTTTGGTCGAGAGATTCAGCATTAGTGGCATCATTTGCATGTTGTGTGGCTGCATGTGCACGCAATTCAAGCAAGAAATCAGAGATGGAACGGATGTTGACAAGCACATAGCAGAAGAATGCTGCAACTGGAGCTAACTTCAAACTCATCTTCATCGTTGTGACCAAGAAACATCCAACCAAGAAATTGAACACACCAACATCGAACCCAAGTTGAAGTTGTCGAGACAAGCTCATAGCCATCAAGGCAAATGCCCCAGTGGAAGTGAGGTTCATAATTTTCCCGAACCCGTGTTCCACTTTCCCTTGTTGGCCACGGTCTTCCAAGAAAGACCAGAGAGAGGTAAGCCCCAAGACCACAAAACCCACATGTGCTTTCAACAAGAAACCCTTGCCGTGTTTCCCACTGCATCTTTTAACAAAGAGCATAAAGATAGATAAAAGTGAGCTTACCAGAGTGTACACGGAGATCTTCAGCGGGTTCCAGTGTCCCAACAAGTCGTGGAAAGAGGGGCTGAAGGCATAACAGCTGAACCCAACTACGCTCGACACAAAGCCTGTGAGTCTCCATAGCAACGGGTGGATTAGGAGTTCTGATATCGACTTTATTTGAAAGGCTTCAGTGTTGATCATCGTTGTGATCATGAAAAATTATATAGGTTCAAATTGAAGACAAGAAGAGTTAATTAGAACTTCCAAGTTAGGAAAAGGCATTTAAAGAAAATTAGCATTGTGGGACAGTGGACACCATCGCGGAAACGGCAGGCTTCATCCGTGTGGGACCGAATTAATTGACCATGTAAATGGACATGGAAAATATTGGAACATATCTTCTTGACCAAAAACGATAAAAATAAATAAAAAATTGTGGGACATTATTTTTTCTAGTAGTTAATTTACCTGTGGTTATCAGGAACTTGCCATGCTTTTTCTTCTCTCTCTCTGTCTCACTCTTTTCTTTAGATTATCTTTAACCCAACACCTCTCTTTAGATTCTTAAATGAATTATACTTGTAGACATTATTTATTTTTGTTCTTTACACTATTAATACCCACAAACTAAGAGAGAAATAATGTATTTACACTAGTAATACTCACAAAATAAGAGAGAACAAAATGGCAAAGTTCCAGGTAACTAAAGGTAAAGTTTAACAAGACCTGTAATCGGGATCGGGATCGTCATACCCACAATTTATTCTCATTTTTCTCCAAGAGACATTTTTCAGCATTTTCCACACGGAGGAAGGCTGCCTTTGAGCGCTGGTGTCCCCTGTCCCCGGGCACTCCCCTTGTTTTTTCTATCCAGATTATCAAAGTCCATCATATCCTTCTTTAAATACTCCTCCTAAGTTTTACCTCGTCTTGTCTTGAACTTGAACCTACTATTCTTCCTCTTAACAATGATCAATATTCAACCTTTCCAAAACTCAAAATATCAAAACTCCTAATCCACCCTTTGCTATGGAAACTCGTAGCCTTCGTATCAAGCATAGTTGGGTTCACGTGTTTTTCCAATTGTTGTGAAAGACTCAAATTGATGGGTCATATTTTTACTTATATGATGTTTAACTTTTTTATTTCTATACAGAGACTTCAATTCATACTTGTAGTCTAATGCTGATACTTGTTCGGACAATGAAACCCACTGAATATCGTTGTGTACAGCATTGTCAGCTCACTTCTATGTATCTCTATGCTCTTCATTAAAAGATGCAGCGGGGGATCCGGGAGGAGTTTGCTGTTGAAAGCACAAGTGGGTTTTGTGGTCTTAGCGCTTACCTCTTTGTGGTCTTTCTTGGAAGACTATAGTGAACAAGGGAAAGTGGAAAACAGGTATGAACCTCGCTTCCACTGGGGCATTTGCCTTGATGGCTATGAGCTTGTCGAGACAACTCTAACTTGGATTCTAAGTTGGTGTGTCTAACTTCTTGGTTGGATGTCTTGGTGACATTGAAGAAGATGAACTTAAAGTTAGCTCCACTTGCCACATTGTTCTGCTATTTGCTTATCAACATCCGTTCCATTTCTGATTTCCTTCTTGAAAAGCAAGCACGTGGGGCTCAACATGCAGATGGCTACAATACTGAATCTCTCGACCAAGATACAGAGTTTGTAGATTTAGAAGTAAATTCTGATTTCTTTGCACATAATAGTAATACTATTGATAACCTCAGAGGCAAAACTGATTATTATGAGAACTATGCACTCAATACAAATGAAGCAGATGGATCCGAAGATTTAGAGGCATATTCTGATGTATCTGAAGATACTACTTTTAGCGTCCCCTTTCACTCGAGCAAGGATAGATTCCTCCAGTAAATCTGCCTTGTCACTCAGCCTACCCCGCAGTTAAAGTTTTGATGAGTTAGGTGACTTATTGCATGTTGCGTTGCCCATCTAAGATCCACGTTTATGTATGAATCATGTCAAAATTGATGTAAAAGCAACTAATTGTTGCTTTTGCTGATTCACGTATGCAAGTTCTTTGACCCATTAAGTTAGCCGTCTAAACCACCAATATTTAAGACATATTCAAATAAAATTTGTATTTTTATATAATTGAAAGAGATAATATTATATGTATTCAAAATAAATAATGCATTAGAAATAAATAAATTGATTTTTAATTAATTTATCTATTTTTCTTCCTTTTTTCTATATATTGGACGAGTTTTTACAAATTAACCAACCCACTTATTTGCTATTTAATAGTCCACCTCTAAGTAGGACGAGTTATATTCTCAACCTACTTTTTGATTGCAGGTTAACCCATCCCTTCTCGTTAAGGTGGGTTGAAAGCAAATGGGTTGTAAGTGACAGAATAACCAAAAATTTTATATATGCACCTCTGCAATCAATGTCTTGATTCCAATTTCTAGGACATGCAATTTATTAGGCCAAACAATACAACAACAATAACATTTGAGCCTAAAATTTGATAATATCTTGAGATCAATGATGTAGACAGTACCAATTAATCTTTTTATGTCGATTTTCTAAGTATAAAAATAAATCATTTATTTTAATAAATTGACAATAACAATGTCGTTTCCCTTATATTTTTAAATGGAAAATCATTTTAATAAATTGATTATCGAATTGTTCTAAATGTATATCGTTTTGTCCATTTACACTATCTACGAAAATAGTTTTTCACTTACACCAATATTTTTTATTGTGTAAATTTACTTCCCATCTACGTCTACAGCTAGGATGTGAGTAAAAAGCCCCCCATCCAACACTCACATGGCACACGTCAATGCAATATTGATAGAATGGACTGTTATAGTCTTTATGGTGGTCTTGGGTGACAGGGTCAACTATGCTGAACAATGTCTTCTAGTTTTTTTTCTCAAGACATATTCCACCCATTCTCCTTATATATCCACATATTCATTATGTAACTCATCAAGATTTTTTTAATCTACTATTCTTCCTCACAACAATGATCAATATTAGATCAAAACTCCTACCGTTGCTATGGAAACTCACAGGGTTTGGGTCAAGCATAGTAGGGTTCAGCTGTTTTGCCCTCAGCCCCTGTTTCAGATACTTATTCATAGAATGGAGCCCGCTGAAGATCGTTGCGTACAGCGTGGTAAGCTCACTTTTATCTATCTCCATGCTCTTCGTTAAAAGATGCAGCTTGGGACAGTATGAGACGAGTTTGTTTGAGAGCACATTTCGGTGTGGTTATGTAATATTGTAGGTTTTGATAATGAAAAAAAGTAAAAGAAAATTGTTAAAATGTTTGAATTTTATTTTTTTTAAACTATAATTAAATTTTTTTTGGATACATCTTATCTTCATTTTTACTGCAGATACATCTTATCTAATCTTATTTATTGTTATTTTTTATTCTCTTTTTGAAGGTTATTTATTTATTCAAATAAGATTAATATATTGATATTTTCTTTTTATTTATTTATCATAATTGGTAACCATTGTTGCTTAAATAAATTCATAAAAGTAAAATAATACGTAGAATCTTAAACACAAATAAGTCAAGCAATTGTATAATACTTAGTTAAATTGTTAAAAAGGTTTTTCGATAAGTATATTTCCCATTTGATTAATTTAAATTAAGTCTTTAAGTTTTTTTTAAAAGCATTAAAATTGTTTTTCAAATTTTTGAATCAATGTAATCAATTACTACATACGGTGTAAAAGTTTTTTTTAATTGAAATTACACCAAAAAAGTGTATTTTAAAGAATTACATCTTTTGAAAATAACATCTAATTGTTTACATAAATTTTGCTTATAAATATTTATCATTTTAACATATTTATAACATGAGAAATTTTTTAAAAGATTTTGTTAACAATAAGTCTCAATGGTCAAGTTCTTGATTAAAAATTTGATCAAATACATTTTTTTATAGAGAAACCTAATTTTTAGTGTTTCAATTTGTAACATTTCTTTTAAATCAAAGAAAGAATTTTTAAATTCTTTATCTAAACTTTTGAAAAGAATGAAATATCTCTTGCAAGAATAAGAGTATGATAAGGAATCTCAAGGTGTAAGAATGTTATCTTATTATAAAGAATTTGAAAGATAAAGCTCTCAAAGCGATTATTTGGAAACTAAACTTAGATACAAGAAATGTTCGAATTTGTATAAATCGAATTTACAATTCTCTCTTTTCTTATCTCTTTATTTTTTTTTTAAATTTAGTATATTTATTTATATTGGTATAGATTTTAATTACTTATTTTTTCTCTTTTTAATAAATTTTTGATATATTATAGAAATTAAAATGTATTAACAAAGAAAAAAAGCAGATTCTTCGAATCTGATTTTGATCAATCTTCAAATTCCTTTGTGTCTAGCTATCTTCAAACCATGATAGATGGCGAGTAACTCTGCATGAACTGATGTTGTAAGGCATCATGATCCCATGAAACCTGTGCGCCAATTCCCAAGATTATCCCTTATGATTCCGCCAAATTCTGCTGGTCCCGGGTTTCCAAAAGCTTCCCAAGACTAATGGTATAGTTTAACAAGACCTGTATCCGTTACATATTTACTAATGTTTTTGGGTAAATATTGAGTGCTAGTATTATTTTTAAATAATAGTAAATTACGTGATAACCTAATCATTAATTAAAGTTAAAATATCAAACTGTTTAAAAAGAAACACAATTTTATGCGCACATGCAATACTTTTTCTGCTGAGAAAGACACTGTCTCGTTTACACAAATATTAGTGTCACAAATACAAGTGAAAATATGTCAGCCTCCTTATGGTGTATGAGCGTAAGTGAATAACTCTTCAATAAAAAAGGTTAAGAATTTTCAAAACTAAATTATTTAATTGGATAATTTGGGAATTTGATGAAATAACTTTATAGTAATATCTGTCTAGAAGCAATCTTATAAATTAAATTAAATTTAACGAAATAATTTTCTAAGTAAGTTAAGAAGTTATATTAGACCTTTAAAAAGATTAAAGCATAGGTTTACAGTTTTTTTACCAAATAATAAATAAAATTCTAACTTTATATTTGAAAATTAAAGCCTATTTAAAACAAACTGACCTCTTTCGATCAGTATGACTTTGTGGCAGTAAATTTGGAATTGAAAGTTTGCTTAATTGTTTGTTTGATTTAAAGTTAGAAATTAATTATTTTTAATAAAAAATAATCTTTAATAAAATTATGTGTTTCATATTAATTTAAAATATTTTAAAAATAATTAAAATTAATTTTTTTAAAATTAATTATACCAAATTTTAAACCAAATTACAAGCACTAAAACTTGAAAACTAGTACTGTATTTATACATGTACGACTATTTGTATTTTTTTCAAGAAAAGAAAAATAAATATAAGGACATCTTTTTCAATTCATTTAAAAAAAAAAATTGCTCCCTATTTTTTCAGATAGGGGCACATGTAGTTAATTAGGTTCGCGTTGGCTTTATCACTGCTCGCTTCTATTTTCTTAAATTAGATGTAATGACTAACGGACTAACCGCTAAAGCCTAAAGGTATGACGTGCCATTTCATTTCTATAGGTGGGTGATATGGAAATAGCCAAATAGGTATTGGAATTTCAAGCTATATTAATAAAGAATGGACTAAGGATTTGTTTAGTGTTCAAAATAAAATTAATGAAGTTTAATCTTACTTTTGTGATTTTCAACTATAACTTAAAAAAAAAAAATTTATTTAGTTATTATTTTAAATGTTTAAGATATATTATTGTTATTTTTTAATTGGGCACATAGACACATACATGATAATAATTTTAAAATAAAATTTATTAAAAAGCTAGAAAGTATTATATAAAAATTTAAAAACTGTTCAACATTTTTTTTAAAAAAATCCAACATTTATTTATGTTGAAATAATTTAAATAATTTAACAAGATAAATTTAAATCTCTTTAATTATAAAATCTTTGTTAATTAATATTACAACCAGCCTAACCTCTATAGAGGCCTTGCTTATATTTTGAGCGTGTGTTTTTCTGGTGTATATAATATTTTTCAATAAATAAATAAATAATTCTTAATAGAAATCACACATTAGGTATATATTAAAAATCATATTAGGAGCATATTAATAATATTTTTAATGATTTTTATTATTTTTAATTCTTTAACCAAGATTCTATTAGGACTTTCTGAACTACAAATAGACCGGCTTAATTTTCTATACATGTATACTTTGATTTTATCTCTTACACTGTTTAGATGAGGAGTTTTGCCCTGATCTTCTGTAATAACTAATAAGCCTTTATATATCCTTTAAAAAAAAACTAATAAGCCTTTATAAACAATATATTTTTTTCTTATAGATTCATCGAATGGAATCTCACATGTACATTGCATCACCCAACTAATCCTTTTGTTATGGTCCACAAGCATAGCCCAGAAATGCTCGAAAATCACTCTTAATTAACAATTGTGAAGCGTTGAACAAGACTAGATGACATCTTAATAATTGTTGTGAATGCGATACAAAGATAATTATTCAAGTCTTTTCTCAAACGGATCGCATCCCTTTGATTCATTCATTCTAAAGTACATACTGTTCAAAACTTCAAATAGTAACAATTGCCTTATTTGGTGATATACGCGCGAAGAGAAAAATGACCTTGTATTTATAAACTAAAAGCATTGCTTCCGATTTTGTATGCAAATTACCAAATCAAGGCTCTATGTGGTGTTATAATCTAAATTAATAGTTTTATATGTGCTCATTATATCTAATTATACAGGAACAATTTCATGGCCTTGACATTTTTTGTTCTATTTGTATTGTTTTTTTAATTAGAGACATTTTGTGATCCATCTATATTTTGTTGATAATATTTTTTTTGTTCTGTCAAAAAACAAGTTTGAAGGAGATGTCAAATAAAAAAATGATAATTTGTTTTTTCTAACCATCTCAATTGCTTTTTAAAAAATATTAATTGGACGATTCCAAATCAAATGCAAGTTTTGTACACAAGATAAAATATAAAAAGCAATATGATGGAGATAGTCCTCCATCCAACGGAATGTAAATTATATGTGTGTAAGTTTCAATTTTTCAAAATATAATTGATCACTTTTTCATTTTGTTATGTTAAAGTTTAGATCAATTAAATTTTGAGAATTTATTAAGATCAAAACATGTCATGCTCAAGATTGAATAAATATTCATATGTTACTTATTAATAAGATTTTCGCATTAATAATGAGAGACTTAGAGTCAAATTCATTATAACAAATTTAATAATATTTAAAATAAGCCTCAATATTCTCTCCTCTTCCTTGTAAAAAAGACTTCTATAACTCCTACTTTGAAAAAAAAACGTAAAAAACTTGTATTTAATGATTTTTTTAGTGGTATGCTTCTAAAATAAAAGGGCATTTTTTTCATGCATCCAACAAATTTCTTCATATATGGAAAAACCAAAAATGCTCTTGAATAATTTTAAAATAATGATATATGAAAGTCTGAAACCTACAATCTTCACATTATTAGCACAATGACCAACTAAGCTAATAAGTTAATTATATTAAAAATAATTAATGTTACTATATATAACACTAAAATTTCAAATGTATATTTAATACACATATAATAAATTTTTTAGTAATTCATTTTGATCTAATAATGTATTTTATATATATATATATATGAATTTTTTTATTAAACCTATAATTTTTATTTAAAATATATATGTAAAAAATACATTATTAAATCAAAATTAATTGTTATAAAATTTATTATGTAAACTTATATGTGTATTAAATATATATTAGAAATTTTAGTGTTATATATTGTGATATTAATTATTTTTTAATTGAAATATTAGATTAATTGGTTGAAGTGTTGCGTTAATAATACAAATATCATAAATTTGAAATTTGTATGTGTCATTATTTTATAAAATATATTTTTAACATAATTTACGGATTAACAATTCGTATATACCTTATAGATCGAGAATCATATGAATATTTATTAATCCATATGAATCTTACATAAGGATATTTTTTGTTTTCACTGTTAATATTAGGTGTATTTGATTTTTAAATAATGTAGGAAAAAGATATCAAATAAAAGAAGTAATAGTTCATGTTATTGGCAAGACATTGCATTGGGACCAAAATATTGATAGCCCTTGACTTCATATGAAAACCAAAGTACTTGGCTTTTATTTTTTTATATTTTTGCTGTGAACCGAAGTGATTGGTCTACCAATAAGAAGAGATGCCCTTTTATTTGACAGTTAAAGTGGAGAATGTTGTTCAGCAATAATAAAAAAAGGAAGAATGTTCCCTTAACTGTTTCTCAATAGTCCAGAATAAAGTTAGCGATTGTGCTATTAAAAAACATTAAAGATTATAGACTTTGAATCAGACTAGAAAACAACCAACAGAAGCATTATAATAAGAGGCACTCACGTAAGGATCTAATCCAAATTCACTATTATAGACTAAAATACTTAACGCGTTAAAGTATCATTTCACAATGTTATTCCTCGAATGTTCAGAGTAGCCACTTGAAGCTTAGAGTTTAAGGTGAAGTAATTATTGATTTGAAACAAAATTGTATATAATTATTTAAAGTAAATATTGTTTAAATAGTAAGCCTGTTGTTTATTCTCTCGCTACTCCAAGAAGAGCAATCATGGACCTACTACATGTTAGCTGAGGGGAAAAGTGAAGAGTACCCTCCCTGCTATTCTTCTTTTGATCATTATTGACGAGGAAATTTATTTCATTAAAAAGATAAAATCTAAGTATATTAATATAAATAATTTTATGAGTGTTTTTTAATTAAAATAAGAAATTTATTTTAATAATATATATTAACCTCTAATACTTTTTTTTATTAGAGAAAATAAATAATACAATTAAAGTGTAGATCAATTTTACATCTTCATTTAACTATAAATCATGTATAATAAATTTATTAATTTTTACAATAATTATTTTTAAAATCACACCAACAATAATTTATGATTAATTGACAAAAATTATGATCATTAAATTCTTTTTATTGCATAATTTATTAAGTAAACTTTTTTCATGAGTAACAAAGTAAAAATTTATTTTTAATATGAAAAACCTTATTATTTATCATATTATACTTGAATTTTGATAAATCTAAGAGATGTGATAGTATATCTATTTTTTATAATCACATTATTAATATGAAGTATTTATTAACTTTATCGATAACTAATTTTCATCAAAAATCAGACTAATCATTTTTAATGAATTTTTTTCTTTCAATCACATTCTTTGTCTACAAGTTCGAATCCAAAATTTTATTTAAGAAAATAAAACCTAATACCACTTTGACCCTAATGCCTAATAAATTATTTTGTTAGTATTTGGTAACGACAATCTAATCTACACATAACAAGTACTCAAAATATCATGTATTTACTATATTATTTTACTAGAGACAAAAAAATACAATATTATTGATCATTACTCTTATAGTAGTATTCTGAATTCAAACAACCTCACTCATAACCAATCATGCGATCAATTTATTTTATTCTACCAAGATGTTGATCCTTAAATTAGTTGTCATTTACATTCAATTCCTAAAATTGTGCAACAACCACTATCACAAACATAAAAGTCGTGCATGAAACATACTTTTGGTAACAACATATTTAATCTATACATAACAAGTACTCAAATTATTTATTTATTATATCATATTACCAAAGACAAAAGAAGATGACCCTATTGATCATATTCTTCTAGAAGTATTATAAATCCAAACAATTCCACTCAATAATCACACATGTGATCATTTGTTCTATCAAGATGTTGATTTTTAAATTAGTTGTCGTTTGACATTCAATTCTTGAAATCGTGCAACCACTACTATCACAAACATAAATGTCATGCATGAAATCAAGTATAGATCCATAAAACTATCAAAGTGGGACTGATTTTTTTTTTGTTCATTAATTAATTAGATATTTAACTTATAACAAATAAATGTTTAATAAATAATATTTTATAAAATTATTTATTAGCTTTACACTTAAAACTAAAATTGAGTTTTATTTCAAATGATACAAGATGAAAACACATGTCTTAATTTGTTTCAAAAGATTGTTACTAAATATTTTATATATTATAACCCGTAGGCACTAAATTTTTGTTTCACATTTTTGAAAGATTTTTCGATCTCTCTCAAACACAATAATATCAAATAGGTCTCACAAAAATAGTATGACAATCAAGAAAAGGATTAAACTCATAAGATATAATTATAATAACTAAAAGTTATCAAATGTGTTAAAATAATTATATATAATATATACAAGAGTAAATTACATTGACATCCCTTGAGATTTACCCTTATTACACTTGATATTCCTTTATTTTCTTACATTACTTTTAGTCCCCTTACACAAATAGTGCTAATTTTCTGTTTAAAAAAGTAAACGAAAAGAAATAACAATTTTTTATGTTAAACTCATTTTGCTCTTTTCTTTAACCTCCTTTCTTCTTCAACAAACAACAAACTTAAAAAATCTCTACTTTCCTATTGTCAAAGTTCAAATGCCCCAACCGCACTCGTCGAGGTCTACCCTTGACCACTCCATGAGAATCACAACAACCAAAAATCGAAACCCAAAGATCTGAAACCACGTTTGAGAATCATGACCTCCACCACACTCAAATCTAAAACCAGATCTCAAAAACTCAGATCTGGTTTCAACTAGCGTCGTCGCACTTACCGCTTCACCTCTGCCAACAGCATCACCACATCATCGATGTTGCGACACCTCTTCATTTTTTTGATACCTCCAATGTAGAATGACATTGCCCAGAATTGGTACATCTTTCATGTGTTCATAAAATTGAAACTTTATCCCCTGAACAACTTGCACATTCAAGTTAAAATTGAAAATTTTTATTTGTAAAATTATTATAATTGAGGGTGATGAATTATTTCGATGTCTTTGTGAACAACTTCCTAGCCTTTTGTTTTCTTTACACTAATATTTTTGTTTTTTCCCCTTGTTTTTGATAAATTTGCATGCACTTGTCATAATTGTTCAAATAAAATTCTTAGTTTGATTTTGATCCGTGTGATTTTGGAATTTTTTTTCTTCTACAAAGGTCATTTTTTCTCACAAGGAATAAGGGCATTGTTGAAGGAAGAAGATGAAGACAATTTTGTTAAAAGATGGATATGAGGACAGTTTTGGTATTAAAAAATATATTAAAACTTATGTGACATTTCTTTGTTGACATTTTTGACATCCAAAATGTCAAGGGGTTAGTGTAACCAACAAACAAAAATCAAGAAATTTATTGTTGAGATTCAAAATGGAGTGATAACGGGTGTAATAAAGACTGATCTCAAAGGGATTTGTGTGATTTACTATCTATATAAATATGTTTATAATATAATGTTAATAATTATATATATGAATTGATAAATAAAGACATCTAATAATACACAAAGCAGTTAGTTTAGGTAATAATTAATGAAAAGTCGTAGAGATGTTATTTTTATTAAATAATATTAATAATTAATTAGTATGTGTATAAATAAATGAGAATGATCAAATTAAACTGATGTAACTTAATCAATTGATACACTATTTTATAACTTAATATATAAACAAAAATAACATAATAATGTTAAACCCACACTCTCGCAAGAGGCAAGCACAAAAAATACATAAGTTCCAATATTCACAAAAAACAGGACCCATCTCTACTTGCAGTGTTTGAACTCAAAGGCTTTCCAACAACATAAACACTTATTGTTTGCTCACTCTAGTTACTAACTTTCGCACCCAATTCCTAGCAATAAATTCATGCAACACATTTGACCTATAAGTATTCAATAGTAACATAGAAGTATTATAAGAAGTCTCATGCAGGGAGGAGGGGCTAGAGACCCTGGGTGCTGCCTCCTACATCCGTCCCTACATGAAACATACTGAACGTAATCATCCAAATATGGTCTTTTGAATATACATCAGAAGCTGATGAAAGAGTCTCTGCCTAATTCTCTTAAATATCAATGTAACACAGGAATGTGTCTAGGTATTTAGGGACATAAAGCCAATTTTTTTAATAAAAATTTAAAATAATATTAATTATTAATTTTATATTAGTTTTCTAATTTTTTAAGTTACAATTATTTATTAATATTTTATAATCAAATTGTTCTAATATGTGCATATATGGGCATGTGTTTAGTGTAATCTATATAGTCCTACACCTTCTAATTTCACTTGTAATCACTCATTTCTCACAACAATTAATTATTAAAATATTAAAACATAACAACTTTTATTGGGATATATATTTATATTTATATTCTCAAAAGGCCTAAAGCAAATGCCTTGATGGTCTTATTATATACACGCGCATGTTATAACCTCCATTAGGACACACAATTCCTAATTTCCTGCATATCATATTGTTATTTTGTCAAATATTAACTTAAGTATTAGCGTCTCTTAGATACATTTTTTATATTCACACACTAAAGATTCTCATTCATGCATCACAAAAGAAGATACTTATATTAATTCATAATATTAACACTAAGAAAAAATTACATTACCATTTACTATTACTTTTTTTATAAAAAAAATAATCCAAAATATTATTATTTTTATTCAATTTCATAATAAACAGATAGATACCCTAAACTAAAATCAGGCAAAAAAATATCTAGATCATTTTTCCCTCTTTGGAACATATAAGCAGCAACACAACCACTTATTGGGACATTTAACTGGCATTGATTAATGTAATGAGTAAGAATAATACCATTTCTTAATATTGTAGTAAACTATCACTACTAATAATACTTCTATTATTACCACCAATGCAAAGAGCACATACATTGATGTTATGATGTGGGTGAGTGAGATTCTACTATACCATTGTTTACTTTCCAAGTAGGAAGATTCTACAATCCAAATCCAATCCTAATCCGAAGGCCATTAATTGCTGCACACAATCCCTGCAAATGTTACCACTAGCATTTATAATTAGCAGTGCAAAGTTGATTTAAAAAATAGTACAAGAAAAAAGAGAGTGAGTTGAGAGGTTACTGTAGTCTGTAAGAATGATGCAAGGAGAGAAGGACGTGCAAACGGCAAGTCCCGGAGGACAAGAGAAACGACAAAGAGATTGCTGTGTCGCATATTCGCAATTGGACAATCTGAGCTGAATCGAAACTCCAAAGCTACTACTCGATTTCAGAGCCCACACCGCGGAATCATAATCAGTTCATTCATTTCGGATGCTCATACCCACGGTCAGGTCCTGGGGATTTTGATTTTACCGTTCTGCCCCTGCCGGGAACCGAACCACCTCGTTCCGCGGCGGAGCGCTTTTGTTGTCGTCGGCGGAGGCTAGCTATCTATGCGTAGCAAGATTACGACGCTGTGGATCCTGTGTTCGGGGCTGGTCCTGGGTGCGGGATAAGGTGAGTGAGCGATGCTGGTGCCGGGGATTTTAGGGTTTCAGGGTCTAGTGTATGTGGTGTTGGCGTTGGGTTTCGTGGTGATTCGGCACGTGTGGAGGAATGCGGAGGCCAAGAGGGAGGAGGAGGGGATGATGATGATGAGGAGGATGGTGGCGGATGCTGACGTGACGGAGACGGAGGTTGCTGAGGCGGCGGAGGTGACGGTGGCATCGGAGGTGGAGTATTCTTCTCCGGTTCCGGTGGATGGTTCTCAGTGGTACCAATGTGCGGTGTGTTGTGCGCCTACCACCATGCGGTGTTCTCGGTGCAAGGCCGTTAGATATTGGTTTTTGCTCTTTCTCCCTGTTTATGTGTTTGAATTGCTAAGCTGTGTTATTAATATTAAGGTTAGAGGTACAAGAAAAGGGTAGAAGTAGGAACAATGGAGAGGGATTATAGGGTTGTTAGAAATGAGAAAGCTTTTTTTTTTTTGTTGCTCTTAGTTAGCAGTAGCCTTTGTTTGAAAGGGATTAGTGGTGGCAAGGTGATGAATTTAGTAATTGGGTGATTTGGTTTCAATTTTAGTGTTTTTTTTTTTTTTTTGCTCAGCAAAAAAAATATATATATATATATATATATATATATATATATATATATATATATATATATGTTTCAATTTTAGTGTGTTTCATGTTCAAGGGGCATTGGGATTATACTGGTAATACTTTGGAATAACTTTATTGGTTGATGGAGGAATTGAGTCCAATTGTCATGTTGGTTCATCTTGTATGTTTTCTATTTATTTTGGCCTGTTTTCTCACTTCTTCTGTTGACGTAAGTGTTTGTTTGGATACCTGTTTAGAAGAGAGAAACCACACCAATTCTACTTAAAGGTGTGAAAGCTATCTGCGTGTTTGGTAGCATGCTACTCAGCCATCAACTTGCGTGAAGTTATTGTGAGCAATTTGACGTGAATTTATAAGAGAACATGGATCATCAAAACAGATCCAAACATGCACTAAAACTAATTGCTTCTAACTTAATGTGACAAATGACATCCCCATTGTGGGACCAAATATACTATAAGGTGTTTGCATTGCCTCTGAAGTTAGGAGATTTTGTTCTTTCCCTTTTGCTTGACAACAAAAAAATAATGAATGTATTGAGGGGGATTCTTTTTAATGTTTTTCTTGTGTTTGAAATAGGAATGTGTTTGTTTATTTAGAGCTTGATTTGTCGTCTTTATAGAGTGTAGTTTTACTAATGATTTGACATAGCTTCATTTGTGATTATCTGTAGTTTCTTTCGCCTGTCTCTTCTCTGTTCAGTGACATGTCTGTCAGGCCATCATTTCAGCATCTTATAATGTTACAATGGTTATTCATTCTCACAAGCATGCTTTCTTGTAGTTCGGGTAAGTGTCAAATTAGTCACTGGAGAGTAGGTCACAAGGATGAATGTTGTCCTCCAACTACCACCATGGAGCTCAAAGACGAAAATCTTTCTAGCAGGGCATCGGTATCCAAAACTGAGTCTGGTCTTCATGGTAATGGTTTTGATTACAAGTCGCATTATATTATTTCGTGCATATATGGTTTATAATTAACCTATATTTGCTGCAGAAATTAATGGAACACATGCTGGTATTTCATCTTCCAATGACTCGTATTCCAGCCCTGATCCTTTGGTTGCTGCAAGAAAATCATTTGATGATAACCGTCACAGCAGATTTGCAAAACCGGTCTGCAATGATACTACTAATCATACAAGTGCCGCTTCTGCTCATAACAAAGAAACAGTTAACATGAAATGTTCTGAGAATATTGAAGTTAAGGATTCTAGTGCAAGTAAAAGAAGCAAGAAAAGTCCTAGTAATGCTACTGATGAGACTCGATTTAAATCAAAATTTCCCAAAACTAAATCTGACGTGTCTCCTGATGAGGCAGCAAATTTGGGTAGCCATGAACGCAGAAGAAAAGCCGCAATAGTTGAAAAATCAGCAACAGATACTTCTAAATGCAAAACTGTGTCTCACTTGAGTGGTTTAAGTAAATATGCTGTAATTGATGATGTAGAAGAAGAATCTCATTTGCCCAAATACAGAGAAGCACGAAGATCATCATCTAGTTCTCGTGATCGACTATCCTCAGCTACTAAGGGGGATTTTCCTTCACAGTCCAAGTGTATGACAACTGACAATAATCACACCTTACCCACAAAAGTTAGTGCTATTCCAAATCTGCCACAAAATGTTCGTAGTGGTTTGAAAACATCAATGCAGAAAGTTGTCCAGCAGTTTAGAAGCTCAAAAGAGTCAAGATCCAATTCAATATCTGCCGAAAATGAGGTTGGAAATATATTTGACTTATTTCTTTGGAAAATAACTATTATTGTTATACATAATGATTTTGTCTCTGTTGATTTTCAAATTGTATATTTTTGGCAGATGGGCTTTCCATATGAACTCTTTGTGGAACTTTACTGTTATGACAAGATGAAGCTTTTCCCCTTTGGCCTTACAAACTGTGGGAACAGGTATTGTTGAGTTTATTGTGTTTCTTTTTTGCTTCTCATTGATCGGTATAATATGTTATAGGCCAGGTAACTGCTCTAGTGAGAGGAAGGGAGGAGGAAGGAAATAGTTAGGAGTCTGTTATTTTGTTTTGGAGCTTTATGTTTCTTCATTTTTTCTTTGAATACTCTTGTGGTCCTATAAGTATGAGAATAGGGTGGGGTAATTGTGATTAAAGAAACTTTTGAGAGAACATCTGGGAAACATTCTAGTTGCTGGTTGGCTACTTTCATACTGGTATTCATTGCTTTTTTCTTTGTTGTGTTTCATGTTGTTCAAGGGAGACACATCTAGTGCTTGCTTGTGTAGCTTTCTTTATTCAACATTATTTACCTTACTAATAAAATGCCTCTTCTGCAGCTGTTACGCTAATGCAGTTCTCCAGTGCTTGGCTTATACCCGGCCTCTGACTTCATATCTTTTTCAAGGGTTCCATTCAAAAAGATGCAAGTTCCTCTTAATAATTCATCATGATTTAAGTTGTCCAACTATCAGGACCTTGTAATTAATTAAATCTTCACAATGTTTTCACTAGGTCAGAAGAAGGGATGGTGTTTTACATGTGAGTTTGAATATCTTATTCAGAAGGTGAAAGAAGGGATTTCTCCACTTTCACCAATTGGGATATTGTCCAAGATTCACAAGATTGGAAGCCATCTTGGGCGTGGGAGGGAAGAAGATGCTCATGAATTTTTGAGGTGAGGCAAATAGTTGCTTGAGTTGTGAAGCCATCTTGAATTTATACGTCAAGTTGTCTATATAATAAATTTCTCAACTGGCAGGTGCGTGGTTGATACAATGCAATCTATTTGCCTCAAGGAAGTTGGTGTTTCAAGTCCTTTGGCAGAAGAAACAACTCTAATTGGTTACACCTTTGGAGGTTATCTACGATCTAAGGTTCTTTCCTAGTCGAACAGTCTATTTTTTGTTGAGGTTCACATTTTCAACTTAGATTGGGTTAAAGGTGTTGTTGATGTTGATGTTGATGTATGTTCACATTTTCAACTTTTACAGAGTGGTAAGAAGATAGTTTCCTATATATTGAAATTTATTTAGTGCAAATTGCAGATAAAGTGCTTAAGATGCCTGGGGAAATCTGAGAGGTACGAGAGAATGATGGATCTTACTGTTGAAATTGATGGGGATATTGGGACTTTGGAGGAAGCTCTTGGGCAATTTACAGCACCTGAAATCTTGGATAAAGATAACAAGTATAATTGCAGCAGGTTTGTTATTTCCATTTCCATGTTTATTCCAATTCCAGTCTAACCTATTATTTTTAACTTGCAATGCTCCCATATGCTTGGTTTTCTTTTGTTTCTTTTCCCTAGCAAGTATAATATATTGCTTGTATTATAGCCCAAGATATGTGGCAATTTAATGTTGTTTCATTTTTTTTTAATGCTACATCATCAATATTAAAATTTACTACTATTAATTAATTTCAGTTTTGCACTTAAAATTGAGCTTCAAAAGATCACAAATGATTTGATTATAAAATTTTTCAAGCTTCAGATTCTGAGTTTTTAACTAATGAGTTAAATTCCTAAACTGAATGAGCAATATCTGATTTGGTCCCTCTTGGTTGAAACTATAGTTCTAATTTACAATTATCCATTGTGTACAAAGTGATAAACAAAGCTGTGTAGAGCTTCAAAAGTAATAGAAGGAAAGGTCCTAAACCTGTTGGAAGGTTAAGTTGACGAGAAGCTGTAGAAGTGTGTGATTGTTTTTCTAAGGTGAATCTATACAGTGTTTTAAATCCCACCACGTAATGGCTGGCCCCAAAAATGTTATAGGAAAGCCGCTATTCTGAGTAAACAGAGGCAGAGAGAAACCAGATGCCGGAGAAGAGAAAAAGGCAGAGAAAGTGCTTCCATTTAGGAACATAGTAGGATTTATGTTCAGCTAATGTGATTTCATTAATCTAAAGATGTAATCACAGCCAAAGTCAATGTTGTTAAACTCGAGATTCTACCTAGGATTAGGAGTGGTGAATGCTCATTGCTCATAACTCGAATCATAAGATCCTACTACCTAAAATGCAAAATTATACTAATATATGCATATGCATAAAAAACTACGTAGACAAAATAACCTCTAAATCACAACATTAAACATACTTAAAATGAAAAATCATAATCATAAGATCCATATATAATAAAAAAAAACTACGTACCCAATTATCCAGAGGCTCCTCGCTATGCGAAGGTAAAGGGGAGAGATATTGTACGCAGCCTTACCCTTGCATATGCAAAGAGGCTGTTTCCGGATTCAAACCCATGACCAACAAGTCACTAATGCACAACTTTACCGTTGTTTCCATATATAATGAATTAATCTAAAATTATTAAGACAAAAAGAGAGCAGAAACTGAGAGTGAGAGAAGGCACTAGAGTGAGCACTTTGTACAGCCAAAGGGCGACGTAGGGTGGTGGTACCGAGCAATCACACAACAATCGAGAAAAATAGAAAGAGAGAGAGGGAAGGAAAAATAACACACAATGTTTACCTTGGTTCACCCAATGTGGGCTACGTCTAGCTTTTCTCTATATTCTCCTCACACACTTGTTACAATGTACTTAGATTACAAGGAAATATATAGGCTTAGAAACCCTAAGCACTGTAGCTATTTATGAGCCCAAGCCCAAACTACAAATATTAAACCCCAGGCCCAACAACAGTACTAGGTCTCGAAAAGTTTCGGGGGTGTTGCCCCCTACACCCTCGTCGGGGCAACTTCCCCGGACCTCCGCCTGCTCACCCCCCCGTCTGCGAGCGGCTTATCTTCTGAAGGCAAAGTATGAGCCATACCTAATAGTGGTGGCGGTGCAAGGTGGAGGTGGGGCAGTTATGGTTGGTACCAGCAGAGAGAAGTTTGAGGGTTGCAGGTTGCAGATGAAGTGAGAATGGGAGAGTCCAAGAGTGAGCGCAAACACAGAGGAAAAAGGAAATTAGGGATTTTAAAAACCGGGTCAAAGGATCCAACCCAGAATCTGGTTTTGTTTTGCCTCACTGGGGATCGATGATCCCATGAGTTCACGATGAAGATTGTGGCCCCACTCTGGTCCTGCTTGCCAATGATCCCTTGAACGATTCAATACTTCAGGGATCCCTCAACCTCAACTTGTAAGATTGTACGTTAAGAACTTGCTAGATATTCAAAACTTTAGGTACTGAGCACAATGCATAGTCTGTCATCTGCATTTTTTGTGATTTTATATGGACATTTTTTATTCCGGTTTTATGAATTGTAGTTCCACAAATGTCATGCGGTTTAGAGGGGGAAAATGGTATTATGAGGGTTACTTTTCCTTTCCATTGTGGGACACAAACACAATATTAAATCATTGTATTTGTTTCTTTCTTGCTCTCCAGATGTAAAACATATGAGAAAGCCAGGAAGAAGTTGACAGTGTTGGAGGCACCAAATATTCTTACAATTGTATTAAAACGATTTCAGGTATCTCCAATATTAATTTTGAAGTTTTACGTGTTATCTAGTCACTTTGTTCTATGACTGTTATTTTAATTTTATATTATGTATCTGATGCATATTCTGCTGTCTACTTTGGCAGTCTGGTAACTTTGAGAAGTTGAATAAGTCAGTTCAGTTCCCTGAGGTCCTGAATATGGCTCCATATATGAGTGGAACAAAAGATAAATCTCCATTATACAGCCTCTATGCAGTGGTTGTCCATTTGGATTTGGATATCATGAATGCTGCATTTTCGGGCCATTATGTCTGTTATGTGAAGAACATCCAAGGAGAATGGTTCAGGACTGATGACAGCAGGGTGAATTTTTTTTTTTTTATCTTGATATACCTTTTCTGTGTCTGAATGTCTCCTCCCCTCACCCACCTCCCCCCCCAAAAATTAATTATACAAATGATGCTGTCATTTCATACAAACACTTCTTTAAAAGCTTCTGTTGCCTTTTGTTTCTCAAATTTAAAGAAATACTAAAACCTTGAAAAATTGCTATGAAATACCATTGGAAGTTTATTTCTTAAACTTGTGTCATTAATTTTTAGGATACTCATTTTGTAAAAGTGATGACAATATCAATCTGCATAATTCATTTATGAAGTGAATTTCTGTATGTAAACTGAGGGTGGCATTTGTGCTTCTGTTTAGGTAGAACCTGTTGAATTGTCGAGAGTCTTATCAGAAAGGGCATACATGCTTCTTTATGCAAGGTAGTGGACCTGTGGATGTTGATGTATAATTTCTGGTTTGATATGTTTATTATTTCTGCAGAATGTCTCAGCACTAATAATAGCATTGTCCAATGCTAATTTTAAAAATCTTCAGGCACTCTCCAAAGCCACTGGGTTTAGTAAGTAGCAATATAATCTCTTCTGCTGGAAAGTTCAAGAGGAGAAACCTTGAAGCCATTCCTGCTACTTCTAAGACAAGATCAAATTCCATGGCTACAAGCAGCTATTCTCGCTCCCTACAGCAGAAGCATGGCAAGTACCCTAACTGGAATGATGCCGATGATTCCTTAAGCAATGATTTTGCATATCCAGAAGAATGGAGATTCCAGTATGGGGTAAGAAATACAATGGTGGATTCTTCCAGTGAAAGTTCACTTTTCAGCTCTTCAGATGCAAGTTCTTGCAGTACTGCAAGTATCAAGGACTCTGCCAGTTCTGCTGATTTCTCGGATTACATATTTGGTGAGGTGGGACCCAATTGGTATAGCCACTATGGGCTTTCATCTAACATGGGGGCATCTTCCTCCTATGATAACTTGGATACAGATTTCTTAGTGGATAGTAGTGGTGGTGCAAGTAGAAGGCTCCAGCAGGACTCGGAAGATAAAGCAGTTTTGTGTGCTAACAAAAACAAAAAATCACAGTGGCAGTAGGGGAATTGACCTTAAAAGATATATCACTGCTAATCATTATGACAAAAAATCTGGTGTACATGTGAGAAGAACAAGTGGAGATGCATCAGCTCAAACGTTTTATTGAGTTTGAGTTGAGATATAAGCAATCATCTTGGATATTTTTTGTGTAGTAAAGAAAATCAGTGTCTCGCTAATCCAAATAGAATGAGGATTCCTGTTCAATGTTCACCCTCTGTACTCGAATGATTTTATTTATTCAATAGTATATATAGAACAACTATCAACAAAATGAGAAAACGAATAAAGAATAAATTGAGTGATAATTCACCAGTTATAATCAAGTTTGTGCAGTTAATATATATCATTTCATAAGAATCTTCCGTTGAGATTTGATTCAATTTCTCAGAGGATTTCTTTCCCTATTCTACAACTCAGGTTATGGCAGCTAGTGATTATAGCATGGGGCAATTTACGGTTTACCAAACTAGGCTCATGGACAAACTACAAAAGTGATTTGGAAGTCCCTCCTGCATTCAGTAAACCACATCCATTGAGAGAATACATTAATAACTGGAAGCTTCCATATCCATAATCAAACACATTACATGTTAACCCGTCAAGTCATTATATTCTTTATATGTAGAGTCGAACATGATATTCATGTACAAACTATAAAATAAAAGCTAAATTTTGCTTGCAAAAGGAGATACAGTAATCCTAGAATGTGAGAAAGCCATGGGCTCTACAAAGCTCCTAAGGTCATCATTATTCTATAATCCTCAAAACTAGAAAAATGTTCTTGTCATTAGCCCTAATCGTTATAGCTCCTAACCGTGTCAACATTCTTCCATCATTAGAAGTCAGAATCAAGAACACTAAACAGTTACTGAGAAGAACGCGGCTTGTGCAATGCAGTTCTCAAATGGCTCTTGAGCATCCCCATACCATCATTTCCAAGACCTTGCACCCACAACACACTTCTGGTTCTCCCTCCCACACTCACTATCTCAGCCTTTACCACTTTTGTGTTGGCTGACCCTATTGCCTTTGATATTAATTGCATCAATTCTGGACAATCCTCACAACTCAATGTGGCCTTCACTAGGCCCTCCTCGTTGTTACATCTTTCCAAACGCAACTTTTCTGCCCCACTAGGAAACTTAACAACATCCTTTGATGGATTAGTAGAACTATCTTGTTCCAGTTTTGATACCTTTTTCTTCAGCTCCTTCACTTGCTTTATAGTCTCTGCCAATACTGATGCCTTGTCCTTCTGTTAGTAGATAACAAAATCTAAATTCAGCATGCTTGTCAAGAAAAATCAAAGGATTAGATATGTTTTTGGTCTGCCAAAATATTTCGTACCCTTTAAAATTTAATATGTTTTAGACCCTTTATTTAAAAAAACACATGTTTTTAGTCACAAATGAAGGACTAAAACCATGTGACTTTTGGTAAATGTAAGGTCTGAAAACCTATTAAAATTTTATAGGGACTAAAACTAATATTTTGATTTTTTTTAGGAATGATGAGCATGTTTTACCCAAAAATAAATGTAGGAATTTTCACTTTCACATGGTTTGTTTCATTTTGAGGAATGAACCCCAAAAAAATCCAAGGCATAATAAACTGTTTGATACTTGTGTCTGGCACTTACTTTGATTATGTTGGGGAGGATATTTCGGAGGGTTTCATATTGACCATTGATTCTCATTCTACGTCTCTTTTCTGCTTCACTGTGTTTCTTAGCAGCCAATACTTTGATCTCTGCCTTTGATCTTGGCTTCAAGAACCTGGTTTTGTATGTTCTAGAGATGAATGGCTGAGAAAAGCTACCTCTCATCATTTGAGCCTCTGAGTTGTAGTAATTTCGAACATGTTGCATGCCCTGTACTAACTACTTTAGTAAAACACAAGAAAGAATACAGGTTTTAATTTAACTATAAACAGTTGAACTTGTAGTAACCTTATTACCTGTCGAAGGATAACCATGAAATTAAACTGATTTGCCTCCTATGGAAGATTGTATGCTAAAAGAGGTAAGTAAAATGTAACCAACGCGACAAGGGGAAGATTGCTACTTGTTTTGCCTTTGGTCACAACTTTCTTTATAAGAAGAGAATGGATCGATCTTCTTTAATGAATATAAATGAAGGGTGTAATTGCAAGTCTATAAACATATTTTTGCAATTTAATAAGATTAGGAAAATATTTCTTTCTAATAATGGCAAATTAGAACATAATCAAAACATTATCAGAATTTAAAAGAGGCTTGCTGTAGAATTTAATTTTAAGATCCTCATTATAAAGCCCTTGATTTGCTCTCATGTCATCTCCCACCAGAGAATCTACGTATCTTTTTGAGAAAAATAATTTTTTACCACATAATTTTTTTCTTCCTTCTTCACAGGGTTGTAGAGCCCTATGGGCCCATGAGGCCTGGCAATGGCAGTGGTTTCGGCGGTGCTATTGGCACTACCACCTTTGCAAAATTTCTCTTTTGTCCACTTAATTGGTAGTGTCAATAGCCTCCCCTTCCCCTTGGATTTCTCCCGCGCGCCACCCCACCCTCTCCCCTTCCCCTATGACTTCCCCCCCTCTCCTTCACATTGTGCCACGACCAGCCATCCCAAGTCCCCAACCAAATCCAAGTTGCTCCCACCCACCCCCACCAGATCTGAGTTGCGACGCACCACCCTATTGAGATCAAACCAGCGTTACATAATGTCGAGAGCATCATCGATGATGATCCAACCCCTCCTCCTCGATCCCTTCGCTCTTCCCTCCCTCATTGGCGACAATGGCCCTTTACTCCTATTTTTTGTTGTAGGTCTTGTGGAGGGGTTTCTGGGTTTGGGGTGATGTCGAATTTGTGTTATTATTGTCAATGGATTTGGAAAGGTGGGTCGGGGATGGTGAGCGTGAAATACGATTTAGTTGTTTTACAATATAATCATATTTTTCATTGCACACATAGGGGTGTAAAATAAATAAAATAATGAAAATATAATTTTATTGTATAATTATACAATAAAATTGTATTTTCGTTCCACCCCACTCAACAATGAAAACACACGAATTTGTTACAGAATTGTGTTTCCATTATATTTTGCCTTTTTTACCCCCATTTAGGTAAAGAAAACATTTTTTTTTTGTGTTTCTGCCCGGAGACAATTTTGAAATATGTCTAAAAGTTATATGGATAGTGTTCTTAACATAATTGGTAATAACGAGCCCTATAATTATTATATTAATCTTTTATTTGGGGTATTAATTTGGTATATAGGGATTAAGGATTTTTTTTACTATATTATTTTACAAAGAAGAAGTGAAGAACCTTATGATTGTGATTTTTTTTATATTGTTGATTGTGATTTGTTTATGAGAAAATTTTATATATTTATTCGATTACAATTTATTATATATAATAAATTTTTTAATTTTTTAAATAATTATCTTAAAATATTTTATAAAATAATTTATGATTCAATGATACTATACCACGTGGTGGGTGTTGAAATATTCCATGGTGCGACTTGAGGATGATTCCTGCATGTAATTGGGTCAGCAAGTCTTCTCTTGTTGTCTTTCTTTCTTTGCTATTGTTATTGCATTTTCTTTTTTAGCAAATTAGAACTTATTACGTAAGCATTATCCTTTTAAAATTGCATTTACTTTTGTTTCCCTGAACACTCAAATTTGCTAACGGTGTTAACATCTATAAATAGAGCCAAATAAACCCAGCAGAGTCTCCATTGTCTCTCGCTCTCTCTAATGGTTCACGCGCCAGTGCGCCACCATGGCCACTCCACCAACACCCTCTATCTCTACCAAATTCAGCGCCTCCGGTGAAGGTGTCTCGCAGTTCCAGCCTCTGATCTGACACTGGTGTTCCGCGCGCCTTCATCTAGCGCATCTCCTCGTCCCTCCGCCACGTCTTCGAGCAGTGCCACCCATGGTCGGAGCTCATCGACCTGAGTCCCATGTCCGGACCTGACACACCACCCCACCAAATCTAAACACCGCCTAACAATGCCGCCATGAAATCCGACCAGATCTGACCTCGATTCTTGTTATTGAACACTGGTTGTGGTAGTCGGAGAGCAAGCGTGGCGGATCACTGCCACAATGGAGACAACGCGCCGCCGCACAGGCCGCGACTCGCATACGCACGACCCAAGCATGTCGCCCTGGAGTTGGTGGCTTCAGATGAATCTTCTAGAACCTTCCCTGAAACAACAACCAAAGAGGAAAAGCAAAGCGGGGAGTATGTTTGGATTTTGATTCTCTGGTTTGATTCACTTGATAATTTTGGCAATTGATTTTTAACCAATAGGATTTTATTTGTGAGTATATTGCTGGTGCTTAGATGGGTGACATCAGTTCTAAGCTTGATGGGTTGCGGTTGGAATTAAGAATGTTGAGATTTTTTTTAATGGCTGGAATGTTTATGTTTTTCTTTTTAGTGTGGGTGGTTAATAATCAAATGGTGTAATTGTTTATTTTTATGACCATTTGTATTCAGTTATGGGTTTTTGTTGTAGTGAATTTATTTGAGATTCATGTTGAAGTGAGTTGTTGGTTATTGATTTATGGTGGCTGAATGGGAAATTAGGGCCTGTATATGGAATTTTTCATCATTTCTGTTGAAAATTGTTTATCTACCTATGTTAGTGTAGCAACATTCAGCGTGTGTTTCCTTGGATTTTGGTTCAGGTGGGTGTTAGATGGTGGCAGACAGTGATTGATGCAGTGTGGTGATACTGGAATTTGGGTGTATTCCTGGGTTTTGGGGTTTTAGTAAAGTTCAGATGCACTTGTACGTTGAGGAAGACGAGCAATGAGGAAAAAGAAGACAACTTGGGATTTTTATCTTTCATTAAACATGCATGTGCAACATGACTGTTTCAGGTTAACAGAAAGAAGACTGTGACGGTGTAGGGGTGCGTGTGTAATGGAGTTGCAACAATTAGGGAAGTTTTCTACCGGGGTAAAATAAAGAGGAATGTTGAATGTAATAAGTTCAAAAAAAAGGGAGACGAGAATAATTTATTCTTTCTTTTTTATTTCAGAATCTTAGAATATTAGGAGAAACAGTCTTAAAAATAAATAAAAATAACTGTTCAGATTTAAGTTTTTTTTTTCTATTAAGATTTAAGTTAAATCAATGGGTAGGATGAGTTGTTCATTAATCCATTAACAGAAAATTAATAAAATAACCTATTTGAATAACGCCCATAGTTTAAGAATCAATTACGACCAACTCACTATTGTCTTCTTCTTTTCCCCCTTGTTATTTCAAAATCATTTCTCATGTAAAAGGAGAATTGTCTCCTGTGAACAAATGCTGCAGGAGATAGTAGCAGTTGAGAAATGCTGGAATAAGACAAAATGTGCAAAAGCAGCAAGTTGGAGGAAAGGCTGTTTTTGTTCGGATTTGAAGTGGTGTGGTGCAGGAAACACCAGGAAAGTTGCCTTGGATGCATTCTGGAATTGGAGCCTTCATTTGCACGTCTATCTTTTCTTTTCTATCATTTTTTTTTTTGTTGGTAGACAAGATAATATAAAAAAAAATTACACTGTATATGCTAATTAAACTCATTTATATGAACTAAAAGAGGTTGTGTAACTTCCCCAAATAAAAATGAACTAAACAACGCCAAGATAAATAAATGATTGATGCAATCAACCATCTTAAAGCACACAAGAGAATTACACCAATAATCTATGATTATGATTAGATTGTTTAACCCTTAACCCCATTATTACTGAGGATAAGTTTTTTTTATTTTTTACAAGCACTTGGGATTAGCATTCGTTAATTTTGAAATACTTAAGAAGGGTAAGTGGGTAAGGCATGTACGAGTTGAGGTTGAGTGAAAAAAGAAATATTAAGATTATCTTTGACAATTAGTTGAAAATTGAAAATTTAGTTGATAACTAAAAGTTGTAAAACTAACTTATTATATTAGAAGTGCTCCATAAAATTAGTGATTGAAATAGTTTAAAAGTGTAAAATGACAGAAAAATAATAAAATCATGATTTATTTTAAAAAGTAGCAAGAAAAATGAATAAATATATTGAAGATAAAACTGTAAGTAAATAAAAAAACTAAAATTAGAAGTTAATGTTTTTAAAAAATGCTACTTCAAGTATCATTTCAATAAACATTAAAAGCTGCAAAAAAAAATTTACTTGTCAAACAATCAAATGAACTTTTCACCTAATTAAAAAAACTAGAAATTAATTGAAATACCTTATCGAACCTAGCCTAAAACTAATTTTTACACTCTTCCTATAACACACTCATAACAATCTAAAATACTAGTAATGACTAAAATTAGTTTAGACACAATATATTAATTCTATCCTCACAATTGGACAGACCGACAGAGCCTAATACAATGTTGACAGACAGCATATTCATCCTACTTCATCTGGATATTGTGAAGGGATAGCTGGAAAAATGAGCTGACGCACAATTCTACTAATGTACCAAAGCAAGAGGTTAAACAAGTAATGAGGTAATTCACTTATTTTGTGAAGAAAATTAACAGTCTTTTTTAATTATGCTATTGCCCATATGACTAAGTTGTTTCTTACCTATACCCTGCTATCTAGATCATCAAACAGGTTTTGGCAAAGATCAAGAATCTTTATTGGAATAAGGCCAGGCAGTAATGACTAGCTATTTAATCAACCTCAGACTCGTACAATCCAAATAGCAAATGTTGGCAAAGTCATACCATGCCATAAATACTCAAAACAAAGCAAAATGCAGAGGTGAATTTGCAATGAGTTGAAAGGCACAAGAAGGGTGCATGGTATAAAATGACTGAAGAGAAACAACCATGAGAGTCAAACGCTGTACAGCAGAAATATTCATAAAAGATGGTGAAAAACACTATTCCTACATTTTTGTTGTCTTTGTGCAGTGTCTTGATGAGAGGGTTGCTTATGAAAACTGAAGCAAATCCGTTGAGCCAAACCAAACCATAACAATTTTTGGCTTAAAAAATTCAAGTCACTTACCTTGAAGGAAAAAGAATCACTATAATTCCATCATTTCTTAGGCGACTTCAACGTGGTAAACTTGTTCACCCTGGTGACCCCTAGACCCTAGTAAAACATGCAAGACCAACTGATAAACAATGTTCCTTGAAAACCTAAGAGAAGCTATACCGTATAGATAATAGACCGCATTACCAACCAAACCGGACAAAAGGAAACTCAAGTAGTCTTGCATCCACAAAATTAACAAACAGACAAAAAAAACCCAACTCATTCAGAGAAAGGAAATGCAGATTAAACAAGGTGAGAGACACAATCCAGAAGTAGACCAAATATTTTCTTTTCAATTTCCGAAGGTCATCAAATCAAAAGGGGCATTACAAAAATGGTAAAATATGAACAAGGCAATGCCTCTTTACCAAAATGACGAAACCCCAAATCAACACCTATACTCTAATTCCCTGTTTTCAGTTGTTTCTCCACAAATAATCTATGCAAAAAACACTATCCAAAAACACTACTTTACCATCCTTTATGCTGCTACTCCTAGAATTAGCAGCAACAAAAAAAAGCAGTAAAATTTTCATCCCCCATTGCTGCTGCATCATCATCACTAGTCAAACTGCACACCAACAAAGACATCATCATCCCCTTCCGTGAACTCCAATTCCCCATCCTCCACATCCAAATCGAAATCCGAGTCGCCGCTATCGATCAGCCTCCTCCTCCTGTTTCCAGCAACCTTGTTCGCCACAGTCTTCACCCTCATCCTCCTCTTCTCACGAATGCCTTGTTGCAACCCTTCATTTCTCACAAACCCTCCATCATCAGAAATGTAAACAAATTGTGCAATATTTTGTCCACCCAAACCCTTGTTACCCTTAGCCTCGTAATACATCAATGGCACACTCGCTTCACACGAGTAGTACTGCCGGAGCTCCTCCCCCTCCACGACGGCTTCGCCAGTCTTCGTTGGCGGCTTCACAGGCACGCCGTGGAAGGCCTTCCCGCAGACTTGGCACAACAGCGCGCAATTCTCGTACCTTTTCTCGTACTCGAAGAGGTTCCAGCAGTAGGGGCACGCGGTCCAAAACGACGTCGTCGTCGTCCTAGGGTTTGCGTTTGCCTTTGCGTTTTGATCGCGGTCGTGGCGGGCGCGGCGTTCAGGGTGGGAGAGCACGTGCCAGGCCTCCTGAACACGTGCGAGGGCCTCGTCGGAGAACGGGAGCTTGTCGGGGTTCGTTGGGTCGAGGAGGAGTGCGAGTTTTGCGTACTGCCGCCGCGCGAGGTCGCGGTTGCCGCCGTCAGAAGGGCGGAGCTGGAGGACGGAGTAGAAGTCGGAGGCGGAGAGGACGTCGGCAACGGCGAGGACGCGGGTGACGGAGTCGCAGGGAAGGAGGCGGCGGGCGAAGTCGCGGCAAGCGGAGAAGCGGCGGAGGGAGAGCATGGAGTGACACGTGGCGATAGGGTTTTCGGGTTCGGATCCTCTGAGCGGATCCATTTGCGTGCATGCAGTGTTTGTTGTTGCAATGTGAGAGTGTAGTAAATATTGAGTGAGGGAGAAGAAAGGGTGGTTTGGTCAATTTATATTGATTTGTTTGCTCCGATCACGATTTTTTTATTTATTTGATTTTGTTACTATTTTTATTCCATATCAATTATTCTCAATTACTTACGGATGATACGGGTGGTCAACGTGAGTCTTAGAATGGAATGCTCATTGGGATTGCACCCGACAGTTTATATATATATATATATATATTTATTTATATTGTGTATTAAGATATTTGTCAGCCAAAAATTAATAACTACTCTCTTAAGATACTAAAATTTATTTAAAGAAAAGACATCTTCAAACCGATTAAATTTTATCTTATAAATTCAAAAGCTATTCACATAAGTAAATAATTCTGAATTTCTGTTACAACAAGTCCTATTAATTATTTTTACTCAACGGGATTATATCAAATCTAGACATCTTTACTAAAGAATGGACAACTTAATTTGCTTGTCTACGAGTTGCTTATTGAAACAAGTTTTTCTTTACATAATGGTAAAATAAAGCAAATTCAGAATTGATAGGATGGTGAGAGTTGATGTCATCTGTTACTTGTTTACAATCTAATTCAAATGAAAACGTCTTGAAGATGCATATCTGCAATCCAAGACACAGCTGCGTGAAGACCTTTTGCCCCAGCTTCACGAACCGGTAGAACATCTTGATACCATGACGTTAAAACAGCTACAAAATGGCAAGAATGATTTCAAAGACATATGCGTATGTCGTAAGCACTAGAATCAGTATCAACAACTGCATCAATGTTACATTTGAGGCACCCTACGGGAAGTTTTCTCCAATGATGTTATGCTTGCACGAGACCCAGAGTGAATTCAGTTTTATTATGAGATCTCACTGTATACCAAGAAATGATGTAGTCACAAGAAACTATCATTTCCAGGAATCAATTTTAACCTACTTTTGCACAAAAGCATTCCTAGGAGGAGAGCCAGAATCCAATTTTTCCGAGTAAAGGAAAATTTTTAATTACACAAAATAACTATATCCTTTTTTATAATTGCAAATTAGAATCTGTCAGTACAAGATATAATAGCTGAAAACTCTTTATGAGAACCTTATTTTTGCTTGCAAAGTTGTTAGTATTCATATCTTCAAGATATATTTTTCACTTGTATTTTTTAGAATACTATACTTATGATTATTATGTTGACTCTTTATCATTAATTATGACCTATCCACTGAAGTATTCCATGTGATCTCAAATATAAGAAAAAGAAAAAAATATGACACACTAACAAAGAAAAATAGATAATCACATTTAATTACATCAATTTCAATTAGAAGTTTTTTTTAATTTATCCTTCATTGAAACTTGGTATCAAGGATAAGAAAAAGTCATTAAAATTAGAAACTCAATTAAATGAAGATATTTTAGAGATAGTAACGTTAAAGAAGTTAAAGTTAGTTAAAATCTTCTTATAATTGAAAAAATATGTTTTTTTCCCTATATTTGAGACTAGAGGAGTAGTGTTTTTGATATATTTTAATTGTTATATTTCTATACTTTTGTGTGTTACAATGTCTAAAGTTTCTATATATAACATTGTCATTTCATATGGATTACATGATATAAATTACTTGCGTTTATTTTTCTATTGTCATACCAATTTTGATGATATCAATCAATCATTAGCTTCCATAATGTGATTCTATGAATACAAAGCCAAAAATATAAAATAAAAAAACAACAAATTTGTTGAGAAGATTTTTCAATCGATTTAGGATGCATTTTTGTAATGAAGGATATATTTGTAAGAATTCTTATATACCCAAGAAAGTTATAATGTAACAAAAAGTGAGAATCTTTATTTCCCAAGAAGTATATTATGACAAACGAAACTTATTTTACACATTTCTAAGAATTATGATTCTCAGTAATTGAGTTTCCCAGGTATGTAAAAATTTTCTCTCTACCAAAAGTCCCCTAAACGACATTCATTTTGGTCGAATGCAGGTAGTATTTTTGACAAATATATTTGGATGTTTCACCATACGCGATCTCCCTTTCTTGAATATGTGTCCATTTTGGTCAAATGGAATCTAAGAAAGATACCAACACAATAAATTTTGTGTAGATCCAAAGCTACTCGAATGTTCCAACACAATCATATTGAATCAATTTAAATATATAACATAATTTCAAGTAAATTTTCACATGTTAAATTTTATGTTAAAGAATTGATTCTAAATCTAAAATTAATTTTAACTTGAAACAATTTTAGGTAGTTTTTGTGTTAAATATTTTTTTTATAGTGAAACATTTAAATACTAATCACATTCCATCAAAATCAATTTTAATCATAATCAATAATGTCAATACTCAACCAAAAACATACTTGCTAAATGCAGAAACAAATCTAAGTTCCTCACATTCCTTTGAAACAAAAATAGTATTTCCAATGACTGGTTTTATAATCACCCTAATACAAAAAAACATTTAACGAGATTAAAACATATAACCCTTAATTATAGCATTATAAGGTCAAAGGATCACATACACCGTTGCCTCCACCAATGTTATCAATAGCAAATTGCGGAAAATGACAAAAGCTAAGGATATGTTTACTTCTGTTTTCATTTTCTATTTTAATTTACAAATCTGTCACTTTGTTTTCAATTTGATTCATGTTTTCAACAGAGAAAATTAAAAACAAAAAAGCTTGTTTTCACTACTTGCTATAAAAATCCACTGAAAACAGAAAACAAGTTGAAAATAAGGTAACAATTTTATAAATTAAAAGTAAAACAAAATAAATGGAAACAAAAGTAAACGTGCACTAAAAATCCACTAAATGATATAGCGAATAACAGCGTGAGCAAATACCAAGTCACATAGCAATTGAAATATTCAATTATATATGTATAAAAAATTAAGTTATATGCAAATAAATAAAAAAACATAAAAATTGGCCTAGTGTTGAGTATTAACTCAAAAGTGCAATTGGCTAGAGATGACGAGAGGATGTAGGATGCATGCCGCAACCAAGGCACCCATTGCGTCAGCAATAGTGAACGAAGCACAATTGCGGATCTGAAGAATTCCACAATGCAATAGAGTTATAGTGCCACTATAGCGGTTATTTAACAACACTGGCCACTACAATAAATGCTTATAATATTTTCATAACAAGTCATGCAGCATTTATAGTTGGCCAATACATTACACACCCAAGAGAATACATGATATTTTGTATATATGACCCATGAAAGAAGGTCATCAATCTATACACAATTACACATGTTAATCTCTGTCCGTTACTGTTCAACTCCAATAATACTTAAATAAACACATTTAAGAATATTACCTTGATTTTAACCAATAGGATCTCAATCATGTTTTGCACTCGATATCCTATGACATTGAACTTTTTGCGCTAAGGACTTCACTACGTTCATTTAATTGAGCTAAATAACAAAATAAATGAAATATCTCAGATGTTAAATAAACATGATACAATATACTCTAGTAAGGCCAAATGGCCAATATACAGTTGGCCTCTAAAGCACACACCAATCTATCTTGCAGAAGCAGACGCTAAAAATTGAACAAAACAAATTATCCATTTACATGGCATAATTAGTTACTTATATAATATCCACAATTACCTTGTTTTATATGTTAGAATGGGCAATAAAACGCTTCTAATATCAGGTCAACATAAAGAAACTGATGATAACGAAGTTTAGACAATGAATGAGAAAAACGCATTTGGCAAGTGTAGATTCAGGTCAATATAATTTGATGCTACCTGCTGGCTAGATTGTGATTGTTTTAGAGAAATCTTAGTTAATATGGAAGAAGTCTTCTTAAATGTTGACACCAAAGGCCACATCATTGCCTTTTTACAATTGTCACAGGGAAACAATTTATTTAATGCCAACTTAAAAATTCAGTCAATGCAGCAACTACTATGGTACCTAGCAGATGAACATGTATTCAGTCCAATTGTGTTAGCCAGTATCTTGCTTTTTCTCAACCTCACAACATATCTGTTTCTACTTTCAAAGTGCTAAGATAATAGTACTTTTTGGTCTCCTTTGGGTACTGCCATTTTTTTCCAATCTACTAAGCAAATAACAATGAATTTAGATAATCTGTAAAAAGTTTTGACAATTTCAGGCTATGAAGGCATTTCACAGGAATCTATAAATTCTGCGCATCAAGAATCTAGGTTAAATATCTTGTTCTACATTAAGGTATAATTTCCCGCTTGATAGCAATTTATATTTATTTTTATGAAGCAGTCCACTTCACCTTCTTGGCAAAGAGTTTAGTCTCCTTTGGTGTCAATTTTCTCAATCTAGTTTGATCATCTGTTTCTCTAGTATCGCTCAAGAGGAATCTAAATTTCCGCACATCAAGAATCTAGGTTAAAAATCTTATTCCAAATTTTTTAAAGTAAGATTTCTCCTTGGTTGCAATTTATTGGCAGATAGTTACCATTTCATTTGCCTGATTAATGCAATTTTTTTAAAATTTGTTCAGGTATATTTTGTGTTTTCAAATTTCAGACTTCTACTTCATTAGTATAGCTATGATGTTTGCTTGAAATTTGTTTATTCTTGACCATTTTCCCCTAACTACTTTTCTTATCTCGTTACCTTAGATTTTCTCTTCAGGAAAGTTGGGGGTATCTGTCATGGTTTCAGTCAATTAGAGAATTTACCAATTACCTATGTTGCAGAGAGTAAAATAATGACCCCCCACCCAATGATAAACAATGACGGAAAAAGATTATGGTCACTATATTGCTGTTCCGTTTTCAATCCATATATGCAGATTCAACACAACGTTTATAATTCAAAAGATACATATATCATAAAAGATTTTGACATAAAAAATTTCCAATGCTTGCATAAGAATTTGGTAAAAGAAATCACAAAGTAAGCCTTAACCCTTTTAAAAACTGTACAAGGTGTTGTCAATTTTCATATACTTCAGCAAAGGTAAGATGTTTCTGCATTGTGTCATAAAATTATACTAGAAAAAACAATGGGACTATGCACAAATGGTAATTAATTATTATACAAAATTAATGGTTATGCTAGTTTGAATATGAAAACCTTTTTTATGCTCTTCTAATTCGGTCAGATATATTTTGGCTAATAGTATTGACATTATCAAAGTCAAGACTTCTAGTAATTAGAGCAAACATGTCTTATAGAATATAGATAAAAGGCAAAAAGACAAAATGTAGCCTATGTAGATTCAAACGATATCGAAAGTGACTCAAACAACCATGATCAATATTATTTAAGATTCAGGCCTAAAAACCAACGAAAGAAGTAATGCAAACCGTAGACTGAGTACAAGGAGTCACCATTCTAAGAAGACAGCAGATGGCAACAGAGTACAACAAAATAAGGAAGCCAGTAGTGTTGGACAAAGTTCAAACATGAAAAGATATTCATTTTTACCCGAAGGAATAAATTCAAGAAAAAAAAAAAACCATTTTGTCATAATTAATAGATTGTAAGATTATCGAGGAAGATGAACAAGTATACTATAAGGATGACACAAAAAAATGCTGAAACAACTGGAGTAATTACTAGGGATAGAATTCTCTGCAATTGTTGCTTGGAGGACATATCCATGTGGACATTTTGAGAAACAAAACTAATAGCAATCTCAAACAACCCTATGAACATGTTTGCCTCCACAAAAAAGGCACGTGTCTTGAGATACTCATGATTACTGTTTGGTATCATCCACTAGACAACAATTGCAGAGAATTCCACTAGTAATTACTCCAGTTATTGCTGCACTTTTCTTAGTGTCATCCTTATAGTGTACTTGTTAATCTTCCTCGATAATTTTACAATCTATTAACTATGACAAAATGATTTTTTTCCTAAAGTTATTCCTTCAATAAGAATGACCCTCTTTCCATGTTTGAACTTTGTCCAACACTACTAGCTTCCTTATTTTGTTGTCATCTTTTGTCATTTGTTGTCTTCTTAGAATGGTGGTTTCTTGTACTCCGTCTACAGTTTGCATTCCTTCTTTTAATTAGTTTTCTAGGCTTGAATCTTGAATAATCTTAATCATGATTGTTTGAGTCATTTGCAGTATCGTTTGAATCTATATTGGTTACATCTAGTCTTCTTGGCCTAATCTATATTCTATAAGAAACGTTTGTTCTAGTTACTAAAAGTCCTGCTTTGACAACGTCAAATCCCTATCTTCCAAAACATCTCTGACAGAATTCGAAGAGTATAAAAAAGACTTTCATACTTAAACTAGTATAACCATTAAGTTTGTATAAAAATAATATTTAATTACCATTTAGAAATTAGTGTTTATTAAGGCTTACAATGTTGAGTCCCATTGTTTTTTGTGTTAGAAAGACAACACAAACACTAAAAAACAGTTTGCCCTCATGGCCAATTTCCACTGAAACCCTATTTCACTTTAACTAGTCAGCTCCCTACTACTTAAAGTGTTGATGCCTCTATATTTGAAACTCAAACAGAGATAGAAGATGAAAGACAAGAAGGTTGGCGATGGCAAGAGGAAGGTGGCAAAGTCGTTCGACGACATAGAAAATGCTTTCTGGAGAAGGAGCAATCGCATAACCTGTCCAGCTTATAGTATTCCATTTTGCACATTGTGACCCTAAACATGCACAACTTCCACGTTTTATTCGCAAATTGCAACCGCTTTTCCCGCAACAGCAAACTTGTGACGCAAAAAGGGTCATAGTTAAGAATCTGTTACCGTATCCCGTGATTCTTTAGGATAGCTGCACAATTGACTATATAGCTTGCTTTCCATATTTCTTTAAAAGCTATATCCACCAGGCTCCGATACTCTTTTGATCTCAAAAAGTTTTCCATCGACAAACTCCAATGGTCATAGAGACCATCGAGGTGAGGAATTGTTGGGTTAACCGAAATTCCCTTCACTCTTCATCTCTTGTGATTATTGTAATGGCTACTATAATTTTTGATCCTTTTTGGTTTCAGTTTTGTCCCTTAAGTTTAAAAAGTTTCATTTTGGTCCCTTAAAGTGTGCTATGTTAGACCAAGTTGGTCCTTCCATCAATTTATTACGCTAATTTGGTCAACTTGGTGACATATAGCATACTATGGAAATGCAATGCCATGTTAGCCATAATTAACACCATTACAGAAATAAAACAAAAAAAAAATGATGGAACGACCAAACTTGTACTTGCCCCACCGAAGAGCCATTCAAATTTTGCATTTGCTCCTAGATCTTCTCCAGATTTTTATTTTGCAATGAAGATATGCATACCCCAGATGGTGTGTGCGTGTAAAAGTGGGGATATGCCAATCAATTATATCCTACTTCAATACTTCATCAATGAATTTACAATTCTACAGTAAATTATTCATTAGAAAGATGTAGGTGTAGTGAGAAATCAGATTTCTATATTCCACCACCCTCCTCAAAAAGAAAAAGGAAAAGCAATATTTACTTATTAATCAAGCCAGTTAAGAGTCAAAATTGTTTTTTGACACTTCAATACTAATTTGTTCTTAACTTCGATGACCACCACGTACCTTTTCCCTTGCTACTTATGGAGAAACTCTTTCTCAGCCAAAAAAGCACAATGTACGTATGGATCACAGTAACAACTACAATGCAGATCCCGATATAGACACATGCAGTTGCAGCACAAACATAAAGGTACCTACAGAGCAAATTGATAGTGTTATTTTGCAAGGTTATATGATATCTATAAATATAATGTCAAAATCATAATAAATCCCTGATAACTTCAACATCAAATTCCAAAATCACAAAGGAAAGTTCTGTGATTCAATCTTCATCAACCTCTAAACATAAGATTCAAGGAAGACTTACTTGGGAGAAAAAACACTCCAAATAAATAAATGATTCCTCATCAACAGCAAGACAATCGTGTACGCAGTCAAGAGAACAGAATTTATGGTCAGCGGTACTAAGCAAGGAAATCCAAGAAGGGTCTTGAGAATTTCTCCAGAATTTCCTTTCCTGATAACTAGTGGATAGATTGTGGCCTTGACAGAGACGTACAGCACCATACTAAGAAAGAATAACATTGGGGATGCATAAGTAATGATGAACATTAGAAGACCTGAAAGGAAGGTTGAGTGACTTGAAATTCCCTGCCAATGAAAGATAATACCTTGCTGAGGAAATAGATATTTATGGACAACTAAAATCTTTAACGCAGAGTTGAAACTAATATGATATTTTAAAATAATTACAAAAGAAAAATAGGAGACATTACAATAAAAGCTCCAGCCACATCAATTGTAGCTAGTGTATTACTGTTCCCAAGAGCAAAATGGCCTGCCATTCCCAGATTGTACAGAGCAGTAATCTAAAAAATGCACAGTATCAGAACCTGATTATGCATTAAAAGGAAATGCAAGATGTGTAGGAGCAAGCACAGGTAACATGCCATCATCATAGTGTAATTACTTTAGTATTTTAGTAGAAAGTAAAGTAAAAGATAATAACTTCACTTCTCAAAAAAAAAAAAAGCTTGAAAATTACAATTCCAACTATGAACATTATACCAATAAAATTAAGAATAATGTATGCACTAAAAATGCAAAGGTTTTTACACTATCATCTAATCACAAATCACCATGTATAATAAGTTTGTTGACTCCCAAAAAAAAAGTTTGTTGACTTTTATAATAACTATTTTAAAAATCACAGTAAAGATGTTTTTTATTAGTTGCAGCGTAAAAACTTTTACATTGACAGTTCATGTCTATTAAGCCCTAAAATTAGTAATTGATATATAGAAAAGTCCAAAAGTAAACTTAAATTACCCACAGTTAGATTCCAGGATAATCACTTTTAGAGTTAGCACCACACTCTTGGAACCAAAACCAATGTGCTATCAAAATATAAAATAAAATCCATCATTTATTCATGACATCTTGCAACTAACCTCAACCCACTGCTCATGACATGACCCATTGGAAGAAAAATTAAGCAAGCTGGCTAAGAATTGAATAAAGAGCAACAACACAGGCACCGCATTGATGGATTGTTGAAGCAACAACTGCAGAAGACACCAGGAAGTTATGTACAAGCATCCAACTATGTACAGGGAATCTTTCAATACCAAAATTTGTGTCGTGTTCTGAATTTGAACAGGAACAGAAGCAGACATGCAGAAGTTTTTCCCTGAGCATATTTTGGGAGTTTGCATAGGCATAATCCATGGCAAAACCAATACACCTGCAATAGTGGTGATTCCCAGAACGGCATAGAATATTTGTACTGATAAGTTGGCATCCTTATTGTATGAGGCAGACATGTCCTGATGTTTCATAAAATGTTGTAATAACAACAAACCAGACACTAACAAGCTGAACCCAATCACTGTTAAAACTTTTGTTTTAGACTGCATTAAGAACAATACAAATATGCCCAAAATGATGACCATGGCACATGATGCTATCTGAATCAAGTTTATATATTGGTTGCCAGCCTGCTCAAGCCACTTGGAAATGTCAGGAAGGTTAGTCCAATTTACACCACCTTGATGCCAGCCTCTCAAAATTCTTCCAGAAAAAAGAATAAGGAACAATGAACTTATTTGGCATACTGATGCATTTTTTTGTTCCTTGATTGAATTGAGAAAATCATGTGCTTTATTAAGGTCCAAAGACTGTATTGCTTTCCGAAAAAATAACAAGTTAATGGTGGATGTTAGGAAATGCCAAATATAATGCTCTTCCTCAATCATGGAACTTGATCCCATGCTTATGACAAGGATCAGGATGCCAAACAAAATGAACACCTCATCAATTTTCAATGGTTTCACATAATTGTCATGGTCTTGTGTCTCCCAAGCAGGAACTTCTTTGTGGATGACAAACACAACTCCCAAAAGTATCAAGCATGATATGATCAAAGCAGCAACTCCAAGAACAAGTAAATTAATTGGCTTCTGCAGACACAATTGTGATGAAAGAAACAGAAAGAGAAATTTTATAAGAAACTTTAATGGCACAAATCAGTTAAAATGAGATACTGGCCATTGACAATATTCAAGTTTTGTCAAGGTCAAGAAATTTTGACTAAGAAGATCACACATACATCAGTTGCTTTATGTGATAGCCACCCACTTGCTGAGCTCAGAAACTCATGATATGCTGCAACAATGCTGTTATAACCTTCTGTGCTATTAGACCTAAAAAATAAATGCCAAGTTATAACAAATATTACCCATGGAATTCATTAAAAATTAAAATCTTGGCACAACAAAATTGTCACATACCTGGTGACTACTTTAGCCTTCCAGGCATCATGAAGAGTAGCAGCATTTAAATACAAGCAACAAAACAACTTCTCCTTGCTACCTTTACATTCGCTGATTGAGGGTCCACTATTAGTAACGAAGGCATCACATGGAAAATTTCTACAAGACAAACCAGGCAATTGTGCTTTAAGTAATCTGAACAACTGCCATGAGTTCAGCTGCAGTGCCCTCAACTTCTGGTCATCTAGCTCAGCAAAGAAGCAAAAAAGAAAAGAAAAAAAAGGATAAAAGAACATAATTTTACTGTTACATGATATAGTATGCTTGATGAAAGCAGATATAAAAAAAAATGTCATATCACCTGCTTCATTCTTTTGATCAACAGACAAGCATAGACAGAAAGAGATCTAACCTGTCAGAGAGTCAACCATTTGAGAGATCAAAACACCAATATTATTTTTGGGAATTGGCACGCCAAAAAGTAGCGCTATTGTTGGTGCAATATCAACCTGGTGCACATTAATAAGATGTAAATTGCATAAATATTTGACCACCTACTACCCATGATCTTTAGTTAAATGGTATATTGTCAATGACTAATGGTTGAATTGTATGTTAGGCTCAAGATTGACAAACAAGAAGAAACAGGGAGTAGTGAGATAGCAAAATAAGTTTCAACAGGGCAGGTGACAAATTCACATAAAAACATAAGAGGTTCATCACATATGGAAGCATGCATATTGCAAACAAAAGTAGGCTAATGCACTGAATGCAAGATTTCTTCATGGCCTCCAAACAGAGGTAATACATCAAGAGAAGTTAATAAAATTATCAGCAATGGTTAGTCCTGCATGCTACAGCCTACAAGCATGAAGTATAGTCTCATTACCTGAAAAATTGTGTCATGATTGGATGATGAATGGTCAGAGGCATGGGTTTTTGGCCCAATAAATAAAACTATAGAGTCTGTTTCCTCATAGGATGAACCCCCATGATTACCATTCTCAGTCATTCCATGGTCACTGACTACAACCTGTATAACCATTTGCAGCAGAGATTAATTAAAACTTCAACTGTTGAAAGGACTTGACCTTTACAGTTTTAATTATTAATTAACTAATAATAGACACACAGAAAAGTAGAAAACATCAACTACACTTCAGAATAAATAACACTAGTGGTATACAAGAAAACTATTATTTCTTTAGATATGTTTACAAGAAAAAGTGGAGACCTGAAAAGCCATGATGTTATGGGTACATGAACACAATGATTAACACTTGTAAGTCATTTATGTTTTCCTCATGATCATATCACTATATAATTGACAACTTCACTCAGAAAGCAAAGGGTCATTTATCATCCACATAAAATCAAGCTTTGAAGTAAAACTCCAGCATATGTTTTTCTTTACTTATAAAAGCATGTGTGTGTTGGAAATAATGTAAATAGGGCAGAATTATATGTTAATTAGGTAATACTACATTCTTGTAATTATTTATAATTATATTTGTATTTATTATGCATAAGATAAATATATGTTCCGCTGTGTAATTCAAACACATGGAATTTATCACATGTCTCTCATTTTCTCTCTCTCTCTCTTAACAGTGTGCAGGCTCAAACATGCAAATGCATCCTAAATTAAAATTATACAAGAACTATATACAGAAACTAAATAGATAAATACAATAGAGGACCTCTGGTGTGATCTGCCAGAAAACAAGAACAATTTCTTGTAGTGCAGAGGTAGAATACAGAGCAATAGCTCAAGGTGTTGTGAATTGATCTGAATCAATAGATTACTTGGGAGGCATTTGTTTCAAGGTATCGAGCAAGATTCCCGGGAATGTGAACTTGGGAATATCACATTCCCATGTTTGGTACAAGTTTTGTAAAAACATTCCCAGGAATGTAAAGTACTCACAATTGCCATGCTTCTTATTCCCATGGAGAACGGTGGGTATATTGGATTCCCATGGGAATGGAAGTTATTTTCTACAACAACTACCTATTCCCAATTCAATATCCCACATTTCCTTTTTTTTCAATTAAATAAATTTTAATTTTTTTTTTCTGAAATTACTATATTCAAACAAACATATTGATGAGAATAATATTCCAGGGAATGTGATTCCCGGGAATAAAATTGCATACCTAGAAACAAACACTGAAGGTTTATCTATTCCAATTCAAGAACCAACCAAATTCTTGAGTGACAGCAAGTCAGCCATCAGCATAGTTCACAATCCAATTCAACATGATAGGATGAAGCAAGTAAGGATTGACAACTTCATCAAATCAGAATTTGAAAATGGGACATTTACCCTACACTTCTACATTCCAACATTACAAGGAGATGTGCACAAAAGGCTTGGTTGAAATCTAGCTAATGTTGGCAAGCTGGGAATAACTAACATTTATTCCCCAGCATGGGGTGGGTAAGGGGGTGTCAGAAATCAATCCCTAAATTTAGGAGAATCGCAGCATATCATAGCATTAATTGGAAGGATTACAATAAATTATTCTATATTTAGTTCATTCCTTTTAATTTTGGGATTCCTAGTTAATTCTGGGAATGTCCTATTTATTCTCTTTTTTTTTTCAGCTTCTTCCTTTTCTCTATGTAATGTATCTCAGGCCACACAAAATAATACAGAGATGAAATATCTTTCTTCATACTCTGCCCATATAATCATGTTCATATTAAAGTCTAGAAATGCCTGATCCAAATGAACAAGTCACGAATTCTGTAGTACACAATTAGAGAAAGCAACAAAAGGGTAGTTACAAACCAGAAGTGTCTTCCCTTGATCATTTTCTAGCTTTTGCAAAGTATTTATATGAATCATCTTCACCACTTCATCCATTTCAAAAATTTTTGGAGCCATTAACACACTGAAATAGTAGAGGTCCAAGTTAAGCTTAGAGAACATAATGAAATTACATGTATAGAGTGAACAGATAATGATGATACCTGTTGCGCCCACCAATATGTCCAACATGATCCAAGCCTAGATAATGAAGTATCTAAAATAAATTTAGTAAAATATACATAATTGAAATTAAATCTTCATTATAAAGCATAATATAATTTATAACTAGACAAAAATACATCTTTGGTACATGGTGAAACTAGTTAACATACAATTGAGAATCATTATACTACAAATGAATCTTAAGTCTTGACTTTCACTGAAAACTTAAACCCAACAATTTAGTGTAGGAGTAGATTGATATCTACCTTTAAAAGTCAAGAGTTGAAAGAAGTTTGTTGATAAGAGAAATAAAAACAAAGTATGCAATATTTAGCAATCAGTAAACTGATGCTGTGTATGGAGTAAATATTAACAAGTAGAACCAAAACAAAGATTTATTTTTTCATTTTCCTATTTGGTGTAATCATATAAGCAGAGCCAAACCAACTCTTACATTATAGCTTATAAAAGCATAAATGCTTGTTAGGTATAAATAGAACCAATCAACCAAACCAACTTAGCAAAGTTAATAAAAGGTAATAGTAATTGTAGTAAGCTTTTCACTTGGCAGTTGACATTTATTATTATAGTAAGAAAATGGTTAACTTGACAGGGTTACCAAAGATCACGTGATCCCTCAAGTGCATTTATTAAACAGGCCTAGTGATATATCGTTAGAATTGAAGGAAATGAAGGGAAAATGTCTCAATGAAGTCAAACTGTTAAAGTTCAAACAGAACGACAAGGACAACAGTCTGATGGTCTTCTTATTTAATCTTCAAATACTTATCAACAACATATTTCAATAAATTCATATTGAAGTCTCTTCAAGAAATTTATTTGTATGGCTAAAGTTATTTTTCCAAGAAAAAAGCAGGGGATATAAACAAGTTTTGGAATGCATGAAAACTCAAAAACATGCCAAAGCACACTTGGAAAGCTAGAGAACATGCACACTAGAAAATGATGCTTATATCTAAATCCAGTACTCAGAAATACACCAAAGTATACATGAAACCAATGTTCATCAGTAATATGATATCAATAAAACAACAGCTAACTCTTTGGACAGAAAAAGAACGTGCAAATGTGAGGGGGAGGGGGGTTAAAACCTACACGTTCTATACTATTGACTGAAAAAAAAAGGCATTAGATGCAGACAGAATATGTACAAGTTTGCAAATTGAAAATTCTCCAAAGATGGGAATTCAAAAAATATTAGTCAGGGACCAAACAAATTATGAAGTGATCATAATTACCTACCAGAAAATTCCAATCATCTCTGCTAAGTTCATAACCAAGATGTCGAGACACATTTTGATCTACTTGTACAGTATCTTTAACCTGTAGTAACAAGAAGATTCAGAAAAACAATGTAAAATTATAAAACAACCATACTACTTAATATATAAACTTAAAACCATTGAAACATATTGCCTTGTCCTCATGTGAGGCATAAGAAATTATTGATGAGAAATGTTCATGGATTGAGAGGTCAAATAGAACCTTTTTATTTTATATTGTAAAAAGGCACTTACAAAAAAACTGCTAACTCCATCATGTCTTTCAAATAAACCAGGAAATAACCTGAGCCATGTATCATCACCATGCATAACCATTTTCCACCCAATCTTAAAGAACTGTGCTGCAACAAGCAAGTAAGATGACATCAACACTAGTTCACACTTCACAGGAAAAGAAAATGATGTGGTCAATTTTTCCAACACTGGTTGCTACAACTGACCAACAAGATTGTCATCTAAATAAGCCTGGGTGTTAAAGTTGAAAGCCACATCCAGGAAACCCCCAATTGCTCCAGAAACCATAGCCTGGAATGACAAACAAAAACATATATAATAAGTAGAGGTCCGGAAAAGGAAAGGAAAACCATAGATTATACACTCTTCCACCATCAGGGTGAATTATGGGCAAAGGTATTGGATTCAAGGTACGGGAGTTGGAGGAGCTTGGATGTATCAACAAGAAATAGTAATGAATCTACTTGGTGGTGGTATTTGTGTAAAGTTTGCAATTCTTCTGAGGAGGCGGGTTGTTTTAAAAGTGGACTAAAATGGAAAATTGGTTTATTTTGGGAAGATGGATGGTTGGATGGAAGGATGTCGTTGCTGGAGAAGTATCTGCGCATGTATAGCATATCTCAACAACATAATCAATCTATTCAACAGATGGGAAGCGCTTCAGTAGGTGGCTGGGATTGACAATTGCAGTGGCGGAGATTATTCAAGGAACCAGAGATTGACATGGTTGCAAAATTCAAGGAGAACATCGAGGTAGTGGTGGTACAAACTAACCAACATGATTCTTGGTGTTGGGAGGCAAATCCCAGTGGGTCTTACACAGTGGCTAGTGCTTACAAAATGATTAGCACGATTCCGTCAGACAATTATAATGGCGTGTTCAATGAGATATGGAATATCGAAGTCCCAAGTAGAGCGTCACATTTCACTTGGAGGTTGACTTGGGATAGACTACCAACAAAGACTAATTTGAGGAGGAGGAATGTGGTCATGGGGGATGTAAACTGTCCTTTTTGCAGAACCAGTGAGGAGGATGTGTCACACCTTTTCTTTGGTTGTGACAAAACCTTGCCTCTATGGTGGGAAGCACTGTCTTGGTTAAACATAGTCGGTGCTTACCCGGAATCGCCTAGGGAGCATTTTCTTCAGCATTCTCACAGGTACCTCAAGGGAATCAGACTTCAGCGATGGCAAACATGGTGGATTTCCCTGACTTGGTGCATATGGTACCAAAGGAACAGGGTGGTCTTCTCAAATGATAGTTTTAACGATCAAAAGTTGATCGATGATGCCATCTTTTTCGGTTGGTTATGGCTCAAGAATTTTGAAAAAGGATTTGATATCCCTTTCCATTCTTGGACTAGTAATTTGAGGGTTGGGTTTTGTAATCAGGGGGAGCTGGCTTTATAGCCTAATTTTGTGGTGGGGTACCTAGATATATCTAGGCTTTTGGATTCATATATCATGCATCACTGTAGGTCTATATGTGGCAGGGTGACAATGTAAATAGAATAGAACCACTTGTAATCATCTTATTACTATAATACATATTACTTTTGCTGATAATAAAAAAAATACACCCTCCTTTCGTACTTCCACACTGGAAACAGGAAAGGACACAAACCTTCAATCGAGGCATTGTAACAGTTGGAGCAGCAGCAATTGCATGATATCCAACAGCCATACCATTTGCCAACAATGACTGTGTATACGGCATAGCTTCCATAAAACCCTTGCTAGGAGGCTGACCCTTCTTGCCAAGCACAAATTCCGCTGGAAGACCATCAATAACCTACAGCAAAACCATAGACCTCAGAACACAAACAAACAATTCATAGACCTCAACAAATACGATAATTCCGGAAAAAAGGTACATACCATTAAGACAAGCCGGTCGTACAAAGGAGAAATTTCAGACTCTTCCTACACAAACAACATTTTATAAATCCAACAGTAAAAACAAAACACTAAAAGCAGAAACGAGAACTGCATTGCATCAAAGCAATCACTCTATAACAACAATCGTAACAGATCTCAAATTAACAACAAATTCGAACGGAATGAATATATTACATGTCGTATACTGCGATCTGACATCAAACAAACGATTATTTTTATTATTCGTAACCGGTATATAGAGAATTTAAACATCAAATTCAAACTTAGAGAGTATGCTTTCACAACCACAACCTGATACAAGAACCTGAGGCGATCTGGAGAAAGAGACGCGTCGCTGTGATTCGCAGCGCCATCGTTATCGCAGGTTGGTCGTCGGAAACTCTCAGAGCCACTAACGGTAAAATAAATAAATAAGTGAAGTAATGAATGAATGAATTGAAAAAAGTTGGTTAAGGAGTGTTTACCTGTGACCGGAGAGAAGTGGTTTGACGGGGAAGAAACCGAAAACGAAGATGGAAAGACCGATGAACTGAATCGTAACTGCTGCTATGCTGAACAGTGTCAGCTTCGTGCATGAAATTGAAGACATTTCATTTACTAGCGTCTTCTCCCTCTCTTTCAGAAGAATCCACAACACAACGCGCGAGGAGCAAGACGGAAAGAGAGGCTAGGTGCAGAATGAAATACTTACTTCACTGCTGTCATTTTTACTAGAAAACCACGGGCTATTTTGTCATTTTACATAGAAAATTAAGATTTCTTGTCTTTTTTTTCTTTTTTTTTTTTTAAGATCTCTTGTCTAAACTTTATTTTTTCTTTTTCTAGATTTCTTGTCTAAAGTAAATATACTTTAAAAAAAAACTTTTCAAGTATTCAAATATTATTTGGTGGACTAAAAATAAGAGAATTTATAAACTCTGTGTATACTATTTTTCTAATGAGAAAAGTTTAGAGCAAGGAACGTATATTATTTAAGATCGAATTTTCTATCCTGATTTCATTGGTCCAGTGTATGATATCTTAATCTTTGAATAAAATTTAGGTTAATTTTTTTGGGATATTACTTAATTTGTTATATTGTTTTAAGAGTAGACCTTTAATAAATTACAGGTATAAAATAATTTAATATTGTAATAAATTAATAATAAATGAGAGACATGTATAATAAGAAGAGAGATGCATGACATATATAATTTGAATTTTTATTTATTGTATTATTAAATATGTTGAAAATTTCTATTGATGTAATTAAAGTAATTATTTAATTATTAAATACACTTAATTTACATTTAAATAATTATAACAACTAAGGAAAATAATTAAAATATAATAATATAATTATATAGATAAAGTATATCTTATAAGAAAAAATATGAGAGTGAGAAAATTGAATATAGACCATATAATTAAGGATTAAAATTTAATGTCAAAAAATCACGTAACGGAACATATGACATTAAATATTGGTTGTCCATATTTAATTATAAATTTAAATTTAATCAATTTATTGTCATTTAAAATAATTTTCTTTTATATATATATATATATATATATATATATATATATATTTATTTATTTATTTTGTACGTGTGTGTTTTAGTATATACAAACTCAACTTTTATCCAATAAACAAAAGCACACAATGATTATTTGGACTTGTGAACATAAATATATATAGAAAATATATTTAAATGTTTGACGGCTATAAATAAATCATTTATCTTTTATTATATAATTATTATATAAAATAGTATTCTCCAAAAAGTTAAAGGATATAATGGAAATTTCAACGGTAAACATCAAAATATCTAAAAATATATATTTAAATGTTTGACTGTTATAAAAAAAAATTTTATCTTTTATTATATAAAGTAATATTCCTTAAAAAAGTTAAAAGACAATGATTATTTTGATGGTGAACATCAAAATATTTAGAAAATATATTTAATACTTGAATGTTATAAATAAAATCATTTATTACTTTTAATTCGTGTTTTCCATCGTCATTTAATTTATCAATTAAAATTTAATGTTCATTTATCATAATTATGTATAAAAAATAGTCAAAAATTAAAATTTTATTATATAAAATAGTAAACACAAACTCAAATTTCTCCCCTCAACCCAAAAAGTTAAAGGATACCATGCTAATTTCGACTCTGAAAATAAAAAATCTATAAAATATATTTGTTTGATTGTTATAAACAAATCATTTATGACTTTTAAATTATGTTTTAATCGTCATTTAATTCATCAATTAAAATTCAATGTGCATTTATGATAATTATGTATAAAAAGTAATCACAAAAATTTAAATAATAAACACAAGCACAATTTTTTCCCCAAAATATTAAAGGACACAGTGGTAATATTGACTATGAACATAAAAATATCTAGAAAATATATTTAATGTTTGACTATTATAAATAAATCATTTATTACTTTTAATTCGTGTTTTTCATCATCATTTAATTCATCAATTAAAATGTAATGCACATTTTATGATAATTATGTATTAAAAAGCAATCACAAAAATTCAATTTTTATCATATAAAGTAGTAAATACAAGCTCAAGTTTTCCTTCCAAAAAAGTTAAAGGAGACAATGGTAATTTAAACTGTGAGCATAAAAAAAATCTAGAAAATATATTTAATGTTTGACTCTTATAAATAAATCATTTATTACTTTTAATTTGAGCTTTAATAATCATTTAATTCATCAATTAAAATTTAATGTGCATTTTATGATAATTATATATAAAAATTAGTCTTGAAATTTTAAATATTTTACTATACAAAGTAGAAAACACAAGCTTAAGTTCCCCCACCCCACCCTCTCCAAAAAAGTTAAAGTACACAATGACAATTTCCAATATGAAGATCAAAATATCCAAAAAAATATATTTAATGTTTGACTATTATAAATAAATCTTTTATTACTTTCAATTCATACATTAATCATCATTTAGTTTGTCAATTAAAATTTAATGTGTATTTTATGATAATTATGTATAAAAAGCAGTCACAATTTTAAATCATTCATTATATAAAGTAGTAGACACAATCTCAAATTTCCCCTAATAAGTTAAAAGACAACGTGGTAGTTTTGATTATGACCATCGAAATATCTATGAAATACATTTAATGTTTGGTTGTTATAAATAAATATTTTATTACTTTTATTTTGTGCTTTAATCATCATTTTATTTGTCTATGAACATCAAAATATTTATGAAACATATTTAATGTTTGACTGTTATAAATAAATCCTTTATTATTTTAGATTTTTGTTTTAATCATCATTTAATTTGTCAATTAACATTTAACGTGCTTTTATGATAATTATGTATAAAAAGCAGTCACAAAATTTTAAATCTTTTATTATATAAAGTAGTAAACACAAACTCAAGTCCCCCCCCCAAAAAAAAGTTAAATGGTAGTTTTGATTGTGAACGTCAAAATACCTAGAAAATATATTTAATGTTTGATTGTTATAAATAAATCATTTTATTATTTTTAATTATACTTTAATCGTTATTTAATTCATCAATTTAAAATTTAATGTACATTTTATAATAATTATGTATAAAAAACAGTCACAAAATTTTAAATATTTTATTATACAAAATAGTAAACACAAGCTCAAGTTTTCCCCAAAAAAGTTAAAGGAGATAATGGTAATTTTGATTGTGAACATCAAAACACCTAAAAAAATATGTTTAATGTTTGATTGTTATAAATAAATATTTTGTTACTTTAAATTTGTGTTTTAATCATCATTTAATTCGTCAATTAAAATTTAATTTGTATTTATGATTATTTTGTATAAAAAAGGTTAAATTGTAATTTTGGTTTCCTAGTTTTTCAAATCTATGATCCCCCTAATTTTAATTGTAACATTTGGTTCTCTAGTTTTATAAATTGGCGATTTTGGTCCCCCTAATAGATTATTAACTAATAATTATAATTATTAGAGATATTAAATTAATTAGAAATTAAATAAAAATACTAATCATTAAAAAAACTTAAATAAAAGATTATTAAGCCTAATGTGGTGTTGCATGCATATTGAAGATGGAAGAGATGTTTGCGGAGAAGAAGAGGAGCACAATATTATGAAAAATTAGGATTATTAATAATTTTTTTAAAATAATTAATCTTTTAATTAATTTATAATTAAAGTATTAATTTAATTAATCAAAATTATTTGTTAATAATCTATTAGAATGTCCAAAATCGTCAATTTATAAAACTAGGAGGACCAAATGTTAGAATTAAAATCCAAAAGGGAACCAAAATCATGGATTTGAGAAATCAGGAATACAAAAATTATAATTTAGCCTATAAAAAAATAGTCACAAAATTTTAAATTGCATTTAACTGTAATTATATATAAATACTTCATGTATCTTGTGTTGAGTTGTTCTCTCAAACTCCTCTTAAAACTTTTTGAAAGTGAAATTTGTAAAAACATTATAAGCATTTAAAAAAACTAATATTTTCTTATCAAATAATCAAATAATTTTTTCAACTAGTAAACAATATTAGAAGTTAGGAGAAAACACTTATCAAACATAATCATTATATTATATTTATGTAAAAAACTATTCCTCCAATCATTATAAGAAAAATAAATGTTTCAATTGTAATAATCTAAGACTTGGATCTTTTAAATAAGGTATTGGATTCAATTATTATGGATAAAAAATATATAGTTAGAATAAAAGATTCTACCAAAAGTGGACAATCAATTTTTTTTAATTATAAGTAAAGTCAATGAATACTTCTAACTAATAGCATGATGATCCATATCTAACACTAGCATTTGACCTTTTATTTCGAATTTGGAAATATATCATACATGGCATGGCAATTAAGGCGCGATGTGGTCTTGTTACGGTGTGCAGAGATGTGTTGTGTACAAGAGTTTTTGTTTGATAGTATGTTTCTGAGATGGTGGCTTGCAAAGAGCTACGCACGAAGTAGTAATTGAGAAGTCAGTTTTTTATTGATCGTCTTGGTTTATCATGGTGGTTTGGACTTGGAGGCAATATTATGGTCTATCTCGAAGTTCATGAGGTTGAGTTTAGGTTATAAAAAACCCGAAGTTAGCGAGTTTTAAACTAACTTCAAATATCAAATGAAAACCAAGTAAAAAATATGCCTTTGGACTCATTCTTTGGATTGATTACACCTGATAAACAAAACTGCAATACGAAAAAATACTGAGATAATTACAACTAAATACAATAATGAGCACACAAAATAACAATTGTACATAATGCACACGATGGTTCCCCACCACTCAATGAACCCCCCAAAAAGCCGATGCCTCAAACGCAAGCTACTCGAGGCATATATTTTAAATTTCATAAACACCTTTCCATTTAAAAGGTCATGTTCTCACATCTTTCAGTGCACCCCCTTTTTCAAGCTCACTGACCATATGTTTAAGTGATGTAACCTTCATAGCCAAGGTCCTATATAATCTAGAATACCGTGCTCGAGTTCCATCGGCAGTCCTTGCCAGGGCAAGCAAGCTTAGAGCCTCAGGTAGTTCAGCAAATACTTGCTTCATTTCCTCCAAGCTCATATTTTCCAAAATGGACGGCCTTGGGGCAACCCTCACAATCTCAACACCTTTAGGTTCCTTAACTCGAGCCTCAGCTTTAATGATTAGTTCTGAATTTGAATTTGCTCCACATTTGATTATAAATGGTGAGGTATTACCCGTATTGAATTGAAGGACGTTCCACTGTGTCACATCAGTTGCAGATCCCGAGCCTGTATCAGTTGATGGATTGCGAGAATGTGATAGATTTTGAATGCGGTCATCTTCTTCAGGAATTGACTGCATCATAAAAGAGGGTTTAGGAATCCTGAAACTCAATTAAGGTCAGGCTCAGACACAGAATCAGATGCCTGAAATGCTAAGACAGAAGAGCTCTTTTCAAATTGTTTTCATCTGTTCATTCCTTAGTTTTCTTTCTTTTTTCCTTTTGGGTACAACATTTATTAAGTATTTACATGGGTTATAATCCCAGTTGACTGAGCAAAAAAATTAACAATAATTTTAATACGTAATAAAGGAAATAGTCAAATGCAGGAAAAAAAACAGATAAATTTTGGCCAAGCATAGAGATGCTTTTCAAAAAAATACAAGAGTAAATAAATGGTAATGTTTTAGCCTTTTAAAAAAAATGGTAATGTTTAAAAAGACGTTAACAGCCCCCACTCTCTCTCTCTCTCCTAAATGACATTATTCTGCCATTATGATGAGAGATATTATTTTCCCCAGAGGAATTGTAATGAATTTTAGTTAACACTGAGTATGCCAACAAAGTTCAAAGCATATTCAGATTCCTTAACAACTCAGGATACAATCTAGCCTTACAGGGCATCAATTTGATTACCTCAACCATCCTGCGGGCATCTGCAATGTATCTCTGAGCACATGGATGATCAATTTCAAGAAGTGAAGGCATTTGTTCTGTCAGTTTATCAAGAGAACCGAGCACTGTTCTTTTCTTACTTTTCTCAATGGTGTTCACAGTAGAAAGTCTAGATATATCCTGTTCAAATTATACCTTGAATTATTAAGTATTTCCTATTAGAATATTAAAGTTTTAAAAAACAGATTTCAATAAGAAAAAAGAAACCTTGACTTGCTTCAATATTCTATCAAGTGAAATGAGAGATGCTAATCGTGCATCCTCAACAGCAGTAGAAGGGTTTTGAATAGGCAAACCACCATTTTCCAATGTCAGCAAAGCTACATCACTTCTCATTTGTTGTAAAATCTGAAAATAGTAAGAAATCAATGTCAGGACATGATAAATAGACATTCATCTCAGAAAAAAATAAACCATCTGCTTCCTTCTTTAATTGCTATTCAAAAGTTAATCTACCACTAACATTGCAAAGGTACAAGTCTGACAAATTGCCAGAACATTCATTTAACACTGAAGGCTAATGTTACTGGAAAATTGTCCCTTCTTTAGTTGCCTATTTTGTTGCTCAGTTTGAACTATAGTAATCAATTTTAACAAATTGAAGCCCAAGACTACATTACTGCACTTTAAATCCTGAGTTCAGCAGTCATAACTGGTGTTGTATAGTATGTACAACAAATGAGAAGGAGTAGATGTTCCATTTTCCATTTCTATCTTCTTCCTAATTACAAAAAGATGGTTCTCTAGGAGTGCTGAATAAGATTGGGCAAACAGAAGTATAATCAACAAAATTATAAAAAGCAATTTTACAATATTTGTATGGTACTTTAACTTCCTCTTATCAAAGCAATCTCCAAGTATCATGAGAAAATATTTCAAAAACTAAAAAAATGCATAACAATAACACGTTATAATGTTATATTAAAATTTCCCATGCAATCTTTGTATAGATTAGTGCAATGACAAAACCATATACTCATGACAGAACTCTTGACATATGCAATTACAAGTTTATAGTTTACACTATTACATGCATGCTCAAGATATGTGGGAAAGTATCTCCAATTTAGGTAAAATATCTCTGTTTAGGGGCTGTATAAATAATTAGGTTTTGACTTCTTATCATTTTCCTAATTTCCTAGTTTCATTATTTTTCTAGTTTCCAATATCAGTATATATAATTAATCACGCTGTGGATTACAAGCAGCAACTCAGGAGTCCTTTGATCCATCTCAACTGTAACAAAAAGTACCTTTCTTCTTTTGTGATCAACAGATTCTAGAGCTGAACGCAACTTGGCAACTTGTGCTGCATCTTCAGCCTCTTCAGTTGCCAAGGTACCAGAAATATCCTGATAAGCCAATATTAGGAAAACAAGGATCAAGTAAACCACACAAATGTAACTAGCCATAGATGGTAATGAACAACCCAAATATTAAGTTATTTGAATAGAAGATTTGAAAATGTAAGGAGTATTTTGGTTATATTCCTAGCTGATGCGGGGCATCTTAACACACCCCACTCACAGCAAGAATTGGACATTTGAGGCATTAAGTTTCTATAAGACAGCATTGTGGGTGGACGAACATCAATACAGGATAGGGTTCGACACCTTATTTGAAATGAAGTAAGGAACTAAGCCCAACACAACACCAAAGGCTAGCTCAAGGTAAAATGATTGCTCAAGCCTTAATAAGGAGTTTGTTTAAAAATAAGCCTTACAAGGAGTACTTTGGCAATATTTTTAGCCAATGTAGGACACCTTAACAACATGATTGCAGTAGTTTTCTTAGCTAGCACTAAGTTTATAATGAAAGTTAAGTCTGAGATGAGATAGTTAAAGAAAATAACTGCCTAGAAGAAAATACTTCATCCAATTAAAGCTTCCCAATCGGCAATCTCTTTGTGCATCCAATAAAAACACTCCTTTGGAGTAAACATTAGCTAAATACGAAAATAAAGTTAAGAAAAGCACATTATCCAATATTGATGCCAATGTAAGTGGGCAAAGTCTAGCATGTTCATGAATGTGTCAAACACAATGAGCATAACTAGTAAGAGCACCATCTCTATCTACACAGCCCAAATTGAACACGGTTTCTTCCAGTAATCAAGAACATCGAATAGCATTCATTTAGAATAATCATTCAAGACAGACAGATTTAAGATGAAGTGTACCTTCAAGTGCTGCACTTGAGAAGTATAGACACGTTTTGAATATTCAAATAAAAGTTGGCCAAGGGCATCACTTTGGGGAGGCAGAGCACTGCCAAGTCCAGCCATCCAACCATCCATAATTGCAGTTGAAATAAGTTCCAACTGACCAGTTGTCCCCCCTGGTCCATCATTTCCCGTAACAGATAGAAAATCAAACTTCTCAGCAAGCCAGGATCTAATTTGGCGCTGAAGCTCTCCTGCTGGAGTATGTACAAATAGTGCAGCAAGAGCCTTGTTTCCAATTGCAAATTTTTTTGCTTCCTCACTAATTTCCCTAAGCTTTCCCCCCGTTACTTGCTGTCTCCAGGTTTCCTACACATTTTATTTAAAATTATAAAAACAAGGTGACACACACATACATACTCCATCCCGCAAATAGGTACAAAGATGATAATGAGACAGGATCACCAGGAAATACCAAATTTTTTATGATATTCAAAGTTCAAAAGAAAGACATGAGAAACAAAATCCCGCTCAATAGTTTTCTACCACATCTAACCAGAAATAGTAAAGGATAAATATGGTTACTTCATCAATCCCACGTATCTTCAACACAACAGATGAAAATTTGGATTTCTTTTCTGGCTTTATATTCACTTTAAATCCCTGGATCTGCTCATCAACATATTGCACAGAAGATCTTCCAGGACTGCTTGCTCGGCTGGAACTTCTACTGGGTCCAGTGTTGGCCTTTTCAAGAAAGCACTCAACTGACAATACCTTCCAATCCAATGTGCAAGATTTACTAAATTAGGAACGGTATGCCCGCCAGATTCAATAGAAGATCACTATATACACAGTAACACAGGAAAAAGAAGAAGAAAGATACTCTACCTTAATGGATTGCAACTCTGGGGATCTAGCAAGCAAAGATCTTATATACAAGATTCTAACACGGGAAACAAGCATGGTATCCATTACTCGCTTGGGTTCCATTTTACGAATAAATGAAAAAACAGCATCTCTAATTTCAGCAAGTATTTCATGTTCTCTGGAGGCACCAGCTTTGATGACAGCAGCCAGAACCTGCGACCATTAAGAACAATGATTGTAAAATTCTATACTGCAAGGGGCTTTGCCTCTTATTAGGGTGGCTTGTATTTAAATTGTCTGGTTATTGCTGTTGTTGGAATCTAGAGTAAACACTGACTTGAAAGGGGCTTTGCCTCTTATTTTCTCTTGTACCGGTGCCTTATTTCAGAATTACAAATACAATTTCAGATTTCTCTTAGCAAGTTCCTGTCACTAATCAACATCAAACATATATTTTTCAAGGGTGTCTATGCTCTTACATTTTTGTAGGTGAAACAATTAAAAGGGATTTAGAGGTCAATAGTTTGTGTATAGACATGAATAACAGTAAAACTTTATGGCATTGTTTGATTCCATGTGCAAACCTCACTTAGTGAGAAAAGACTAGATTGTTGTTGCCTAAGCTCTTACATTTGATATGGGCTCAAAGGAATTTGTACTACCGATATGAAAAGAAATTGAACAGCTTTTTAGCATTTTTGAGCAACTTTATCTCGCAGTTTTCATTTATTTTCTTTTCTAGGATGATAGTTAATGTCCCACAAGATGCATTTTTCCTCCTCTCTCTTTAGTAATATGTTGTCACAAATTGACTGATAACCATCAGAAAACCATAACTAATCAAGCTTCTATACATTTTAAAACTGAATAAAGAGCAAACATTGTCTAAGGCCCACATTTTGGCAACCAAAGCAGAATTCACAATTGGAACGAGGAAAAACAACCCAAAAGACTTGATATAAAATTAAAAGAACAATGTTGCACATAAACTACAATTTATCTACTTGCAATAAACTGAACCCAAAACACTCAAGATCCATACCAGCATCAGAAGCTTGTTTGCACCATCAGAAATGGCAGCAAGTCCGTCATATTGATCAGGATTAAAGTCATTCAGGGCAGCAGTAAGATATTCCCCAGCAGGGGTAGTCTTAACTTTCTCGGAATCAGATTTAACTAAAGCAACAGTGCCATCATTCTTATCTGTCATCAAAGATGAAGGAAGAACATCCACAGAACGAGCTCTTGCAGTGGTGCTGGTGTCATTCCTGTTTGAATACAATGAGAATAAAGCCAATATCCATAAGCTTAAAAACAAAATATAACTGCAAAACATATAGGACATAAAGTAGAATTATACCTTCCCATATTTGGAGGCTGAACATTAACTGATCCCCTAGATAATGGACTTGACTGCTGAAAATAAATTGAAAATCTTAAAACAGCATAAACACCACATTGACAGCCTAGAAGCATGCAATACAAATAATAGTCACAGTACTTTAGATTCTTCCATCTATCCCTTATATATGTTAGCATATATTGCTGATAGCCTGATTGAAGAAAAGAAAGCATATATGATGAAACAATATTTAAGAATCCCTGTACTTAGAGCCACACAGACAGAAGCTAGTTTATTTTATTGAGTAAAAAATTATTTGCAATAAAAGTTATATTTGTGCAAGAGAAAAAATTTCCAACTACTTTGTTGCACAGTTATTTTAATGCATACACAATCCATCAAAAGAATACAAAAGAATTATGATTTAGGAATCACACAGACACACATATGGATATCCCGTTTATCTTAAATTTAGTATGCATGGTCGTTATCACGATATGACAATATTCAACAGTTGAATTAGTAAAATTAGTATCCTATATAAATTTACTCAACAACACAAGTGTACAAGACTCAACTATTAGAGTATTTGACATTTACATACATTTCGAAAGATATATAATATTTAATGTAATGTAATTGAATGAAATACCAATTAATTTTAAAATTCTATGAAAATTTATAAGCTTGATCTACCTTATGAACATAGTTCAGTGATTGATTGATAAAACTCAATATTTATAAATAGTTATGAACTGGAGTGAGTTAAAACTTATTCCTGATGTAAATGGACCCCCACCATTACACACACAACATATGAATGGTAACTTGGGAACAGTAACTCCAGTAAAATATAAAATCTGCCTACCTGAGGTGATCCAGCCAGAGATGCTTTCTCAGTCAATTTATCAAATAATTTCTCATTTTCTACATGCAACCTCTGCAAAACATTGAATTGAGTTTCTCACCAGAATAAAATGAAACTAATGTAAGCATGTAAGAATTCAACAAAAATTAGAAGAATTCAACAAAATAAATATTCAGAACTTATGTCATGGCACATTTTGATACACAGGAATCATATTCAGGGATTACTTATTTAATCTTTTACAATCTAGAAAGTTCACAAGACAAGCAAACCAGAATTTATGTATCCACCAAAAAAAAAAAAGAATTGTTTGTACATTGAGATTTCTTGGTTGCAGTTTTAGAATTCCCCCTTTTTCACCACATATATTAAGATGGTTGGCGAGGATTTCAACATGAGCAACCCAAGAATAGGGAGTCGCTCTTCTCACTTGACCAATGGGCCATTTGTTTACTAAATCTATCCTCAATTAAATAAATTACTACGGAAAAATTAACAAGAAAATTGCAGAAAGAAGTGAAAATCAATAACCGCAGTCCAATGGGAAACAACAATTGGAAGAATACTAAAATCAGACAGAAAATTGACAAGTATATCAGACCTCAATCAGAGCATCGCGTCTCTTGAGTTCCTCTTCCAGTTTCTTGGTTACTGCAGATGAATCCATCCCTTCCCCTGTTGTCCTGGAATTTGATAGAGCTCCAGACACAGTTTCTGGGTCAACATTTGACCCAGTGTTGCTGGATCTCAGGGCTTCATTGAGTTGTATTTCAAGGCTTCCAATTTTAGCCTGTATCAGAGGATAAAAAGAGATTACATACATTATCAAGCAAGCACGAACAAAGTTGTTCACATGCATCTAAGATCACAGTTGCTATAGAGCAAAGCTAAGGTGGCATGCCATGCCTCAGACTAGGCACGTGATAGATGGATGGCACACTTGTAGTTCTAGTGCTACCACCAGCAATATGACAGACTTAGCATTAGCAAGTAGCAACCACTGTATGTACTAACTGGAAACATGCAATATGGCAACTTGGCAAGAGCATTAGTTAATATGGCTTTGCTGAATTGCATACAAAGGATGATCCTGCTGTCATTAATTAGAACATTGCACACAAAACCTTATTTTTTTTTTAATAACTTAAATTGCTATCAGGAAACAGCAGCACTATAAATTTGTGAGAAAATGAGAAAGGAAAAATTTCTGAATGTGCCCGAGTGTTTTTTTCCACCAAGCAGAATGGGCTTTCTTTATATTCAAGAGGATTACAAAATTAATTAATGCCAAACAATTTACAAGAGAACAATTAAGATACCCCTACTTCCTAAGATGCATTGAACCTACCTATACTAAGTATCTAGGCTATTCGAAAAAATAAACATTAAAGCTCTTATCTCCAACAAAATTATTAAAGAAAATGAACTTGATAAACCAGTCACGAATTACCTATTGAACATTGTACGAAAACTACAAAATGTTAACCTGCAAATTTTGGATGGTTGAATCGCGCTGTTGTATCTGCAAATTTTGCTCTTGTTCTAACTGTAACATATGAGCGACTTGATTTCTAAGCTGAGCATTTTGTTCTTTCTCTACCTTATAATTATCGGCCAGCAAAATATGCTCTGACTGCAGAAAATAAAGCAATGATGTTGCTCATTGGCAAATCTTCTGTTCAAAGCTAACAATCAAGTGTTGTAGCACAGTGTGAATGTTCAGAAAAAGTGGACATCTGATGGTACCTATAACTCAGAAAATACTGCAATTGTATAGAAATATTGGGCCAAGCCCAGGTTCACAGACACCAATGCTACTCACAAGATGAATGGAACAGTAACTCCAATATTGACATAAACTTCTTACAGACTCGATAAGACGCTTTAATGGAACGACACTAAAAGGAAATGACACTACTTAAGTAAACAGAATGCTAAACCAGAGGATAACTTTGTGACACCTCTTAATGAGGAAGAGAGCCCCACTCCTCATCAAATTTCCCTGCTCCACCAAAAAAGTTCACTCTCTCCCCCCTCCCTCACTCCCAGCACTTCCCAATATAACAGACTCCACTCCCACGTTACTTCCCACTAATTCCTCTCCATTCAGAGCCTGCCACGTGTCACCTCTGCTAACTAACTCCATGGGCCTATCCTTCTGGGCCTTATTCTGTTTCTTCCCTTTTTTACATTCATACACCAACTTCAAAGGTCCAACAACATCAGACATATCTTCATCATGTACAACACGTTTACATCTCTCCAAACAAAGGCACATACGACATCAACTCTTTCATACAAGAGACAATAGGAAAAAAGTGAAAGTACAGCATCAAATTGAGAAAATAAGCAGTCAAATAGTATGTATCTCTAAAATTTAAAGGAACATCACTTGACACAAAAACGTCACTCTTCACAATGTAGGAACACAGGGACAATGGCAAGAAAATATAGCAAATTTGATATTCTTGCACATTGATGAGAGGACAAAAACACTGCTGATAGCTGCAGTTTGATTTCTATCAGATCCATGCAAACAACTGGATCATTTGACTGAACATTTGCCTCAAATCCAAGCTAAAATTTGATATCAGAAAATGCTAGAAGAGACATTATTGAACATTAGATTGAATTTAACCACTTAAGAAAATTACTTATATGCTGTATAAACTTTCTCCTTCTGCTCACTGCAAGAAAAGATCACAAAACTACCTTATGGATTCACTATTAAAGCATGTCATGTAGATAAATAGAATCGTCAAACCACTAAGTAACATATCACTACATATGACAGTAAAATTAAGCCCAACTCAATAAACAACCAAACCTTTAAATCTGTCTGCAATGCAGAAGAAACTTTCCATGCCTTCTGTACTTCATTGAAGAGTAGAACACACTGATCATTTGCATCTTTAAGTGCTTGCTTAAGTCTCAGATCGTCTTGTTTCAGATATTGGATTTCTTTTTCCTTCTCATATAACTCCTTACGTGCATCATTTGCCTATAAAAACCATCACAACTTAAATCTGAAAGATATACAGTAAATTTGTAATCTTTAAGTCAGTTGAAATTACCACCATTTTTTTTAAGGAGACAGAAAACTGAGTAAAATTGAACTTGAACACAGAGATTATATATGAAAAAATTTAACAAAGTCTGAGTAATTTCTCAGTTACACCGCAAAAGAATCAATCTTACATATACAAGTAACTTCGTATTTTGCTGATCAAAAAAAAAAAAACAAGTAACTTTGTATTAAACTAGAAAACACTATTTGAAATTTGAATAAAGGAGCGGCTCAATGCCAAAATCAACATTATATCCATATAATATTTATCATACATAATATGCATGAGTAATATTTTTAACTGCTTCCCATAAAATCCACGGTTGGAAATGAAAAGCAAATCAAAAGTAAAAGACTATCTTTTGCAAAGGGGGAATGGGGTTAGGGAAGAACTTACAACATCTCTCCACTTCTTAATTGTATCTCGGTTTCCAAGGCTTAATACAGAATTTCGAGCTCTGGCAGAGAAATTGAGAGACAGTAATGTCTCTGATAAATTTGAAGAATTTGGACACACATTTACAATCATCAGAGTTTTTGAACTCCCACCTAAAACATTAAAGAAAAATTAAAAAAAAAATGTTACCATATATCTAAAGACCAAGCAGAAATAATTGAATAAAAAATTACATTTGAGTCAATTTTCAGGACGAAGGAAAAAGAGCAAGAATGACCACAAAGGAAAATTATTTTCTTTTTTATATAAGAAATGCAGGAAAATGTTCAGTGTCACCTCATATTTGTACCTGTGTTTTCTATCCCACATAGGATAAAAAGTAATCATTTGTTAAATAAAAATTCAAAGGTTAAATTAAATTTTGGTCCCTATAGTTTCCTTTCACTTTCAACCCATAGTTATTTTCTTTTCAAATCAGTCCTTAGCCTTAAACTTCCAAGTGTTCTCAAAATAACCCACATTATTATAACCAGTTTCTTAGCTTAGTGGTTCTTTATGTGCCATTTTTATTCTATAAAACAACCTCTACTGATGCTCCGTCATTCTAGGAGCTCCTGCAGATACTCTCAACTCTTCTGAGTATGTGCTCTTATGTTCAGCAGGTACACATTTACATGCTTCTTTTTTAAGGTTAATATGTCCAGTAGGGACCAAATTGGTGTTGTTATAATCGAAAACGGCTGAAGGGTATGATAACCAAGGCTAAATAAATAAAAGAAAAAGAAAGAGAAGTTTAAATTTTCAATTTTCGGTTGCAAAAAGCATTAGTGACGGAATTAGCAACGAATTTAGCGACGACTGGAGTCTGGTGCTGGTAACGTGAGATTCAAGCTGATAGCGTGGGAGTGGCGCTGGTAGTGTGAAATTGCTGCAGGATGGCCATTTTTCACTGGAATCAGGCGCCAGTAGCGCCAGAGTGGCGCTGGTAGCGCCATAAGTGCTCCAGGAAGCCAATTTTCTCTGGAATGTGGTGCCGGTAGCGCAGAGTGGCGCCATCAGCGCGGGACCTCTGACAGGGCCACTATAAAAGGTCATTCACACGATTTTGGAGGACAAAAACCTTCTTTCTTCTTCCTCTGGCCCTATTCCGCCATTGTTGAGCTTGGGAAGGTCCATATCTTCACCAAACTTCATCAAAACACTTACCTTTCAACATGAAACTTGTAGAGAACCTTCCTATGAGCTAGAATCCTTCATCACTTTTTCCTAAAAACCTTCAAACGGAGAGATCCCTTTCTCTAGGGAACTTCACAAAACTCGAGCTCGGCGGGGAAATGAGGCGATTCTCGGACACCCAAGCTTGGGGAAGTGGTCCATTAGCCTTCCGTGTCATCTTAGAGGTAAGAAACTCGAGTTTTACTGTTTGATTTGTGATTTTGGCTTTAGGATGAATAGTGACCCTTTTGAGTTAGAGCTGGAATTAGGCTTCGGTCCTTTAGAAAAGTATGCTTAGAAAGTTGTTGTGATGAAGGATTAGCTTTGATATGTTAGTTTCATGGACTTTGGTTCTTGGCTCTGAGAAATGCATGTGTAAGAAGAATGTTGGGTTTTTTTGATGATGGTATAACATGCATGAGCCTTGATTTTTGCTTTTATGTGCTTGAGAGGCTTTAGGAACGGTGATGTTGTGTGGAGGAAACCGTTCAAGCCATGTTGTATAATCTTGAGTATTGGCCTGTATAGAGCTTTGAGCTCTTTGTTTTGGCTTGTACCGGGTCTTGTGGAGACTCTAGTGCCTTGGTTAGGCCGAGATAGACCGCTGAGGGTCTATGAGTTGTCTAGTGAATTGATTAGCTCTGATAACCTTAAGATAGATGACTCAGAGGTTTATGCCTTGTATGGTTGAATTGGTGTCTGATTGAGCTTATATGCCTTGTATAGGGCGTGACACCGAGGGTGTCAGTGGCGTAGACCACCGTTCAGGGATTGAACTACAGAGCACGGCTTTGCCAGGTAAGTTCTTGGTTTCTTGGAAGTGTTTCCCACTGCTGTGTTCCACCATACTCCGAGGGAGTGATGGTTGCATTCATGATGCATGCATTGAATTGGTTGTTGCTTTTTCATAATGATATGTATGCATGCTTCTATGCTTTGTATATATGGTTACCTGTCGAATAGATCTTCTGGCCAGTTAGATAGATATGGACCTCCCTAGGAGAAGAGCGCACCTCCTAGTTTGGTTTGCTCACGTAAAGGGTGATGATGATCCCTTAAGACCAAGAGATAGGTGGTCCCGTCGCAGTTGAAGTCTATTCTCGGAGGTGCCATATACGTGCATCCATGAGTAAGGGGTAGCTCCCGATGGGATGGCACGGGTGTGAGTTCCGGTCTCACACTGAGGACTGAGAGTCCTGATGCTGATGATGATGCATCTTTGGCGGCGTAGTTCCGCAGATATACATTAGAGCTAGATGATTGGCTATGTATTGTTATGAGGGCCGGGAGGCCATTGATTGTGATGCCTTTGATGATGTGTGTCATGGAAGTGAGCCAGGGAGGAGGAGAAGCCTCCAAGAGCCCTGAGCTTACTGAGATGTGTATCTCACCCCGTGTGGGGATTATGTTTTGCAGGAGACTCATCTGGCAAAGATGACGGTTCCCAGGGCAGAAGGCCCCAGTAGGGACAGCTGTTGCAGCATTTTGCGAGCTGGGAGGCTCCTTTTGTATATGTTGATATACCTTGTACCCTGTAGAGGGAAGATATGTGTGGGTGCACATATTGTGGTTATGTTTATGTTTTGTACATGGACTGTATATGACTGTATGCCCTCGTGTGAGGAAGTGATCTTTGAGATCAAAACACTTGCTGCTTATTCTTTTGTATTAGATACTGTGAGTATCATGATGGTGTGTATATATACTTGTGGCTTTCTCCTGATATATCTGTAGAGATATTAGTTATTCATCTGCCGTCGTTTATGTTGTTTGGATCGATGAGGCTGGCTTGTGTTGATGTTCAGTGTTTTAAGTTTGATACGTACCATACATAATGAATCAAGAAACATGGTTTCGAAAACGCTTCCGTGGTTGTAATTAATTGGTTTTATATTAATTACTGCACTTATCTGATTAAGTAATATGTTAATATACCGGATGCATACGGGGTGTTACAAAGGGACTATTTTGAAAATGTTTATAAGTGTGAGGAAAAATAAAAAATGAATGTATTAAATTGAAAATGGATGGATACTGTAGGGGCTAAAGTTATAATTTAACCTAATTTATAACTGACAAACAGATAACAAAAAATGGTAACACCAAGAGAATACGTATGCCTCAACACACTTCCAAAATAAACTAGAAAACTAAGAGACAATGAAATGAAATCAAAACAAGACAGACACCACTTGATGTGGAGCAGGTTGGATTAATTGTAACAACAATCTGATATGGTCCAACCTTGGAAGACCTACAAAAGGGATAAAAATAGGAAGAAATGGACTTCAAATGTGGAGATGTGGGCCTCACATACCAATAATGCTGATTCAACAGAATTATGTCCACAAAATGATCCAAATGACCTCCAACAGAATGGAGAGGAGGAACACGTGACCAGAGAGTCAGTTAAATAGGTAGTGGAATAGGAGTGAAGGGGAGGGGGAGCTGGAATCAGTAGGTTGGGACTTGGGAGAGAATGGAGCCTCTCATATGTGCTTCACACTATCTGTTCTTATTTCTTTCTGCAATTACCATTGCTGTTATTGTCATTTTTATAGGAGATTACTCAGACTGTAGTAGGAGTTGCTGGTAATGTTATGTAATTTCCCCTTTTGCTGAGATAGTATAACCGTGTTTCTTAGTAATATACAGTCTTGAGGTATTATTTTCCGTAACCTTCCCAATTGAAGTGTTGGTCCTTATCACAATTCAATTAGAAAATGAGGAACTACAGCAAAAACTAGGCAGAGTATCTAAATATTAATTTAAATAATATAATAGCATGCAAAAGTCACACCAAACATGTAAAAACTTGCTAGCATTTTAAGAGGCACTTGCAATTTTCTGTTATTATTTTTTATAAATGCACGTGACCATAAGCTTATTAAAAAAAAGATGGAATAAAAAATAATACCAAGTGAATCTGCAAATAGTTTCGTTAGCATCGAGTTTTCATAAGGAATAACATCCTTTTTTGATGTCAAAGTAGACAAAACATCTCCCAACCTGTAAAGACATTTTCAAATGCAGCAAGAAGTAAGATACAGAAAATTCTAACAAATAAATGTTCCTCATTCCTCACTCGGTTAAAAACTTCAATATGAATGAAAAAAGGAAGTTCATGAATTTAACAAGGAGAAATCAGATCAGATAATATTACAATATTGTGGATTTAAACCAGTATTAACTAATTTGTGATTCAAAGTAGTATGCCAAACAGGTCTAGATATGTAGTACAGGTATGACACTATGCATAATTCGCAATTTAAGGGGTTAGGCTCAGTCATCTGCTTTTTGGGATCCAGTGTTATCAATGGTGGATGGCAAAATATGGCAGAAGGCCATAATTTCACCATATAAACACACCATTGCGGCCTATGGCGTTTGGCAAAAATCTGCCATGGCACCACCATTTAACAACAATGCTGAGATCACTGTACATTTAAAAACTCTAATTGGTTTGCTATGTCTATGATTTATTTTTATTTACATACATTTAAAATCATCTATCACTACCTGATTGCATTTGTGTGGTGGTTGTTCAGAATTGATTCCCCACCTGTTTCCAGGTTGTTCAGCTGTTATCTCCTTATGTAATAGAGTTTTAGCTTTTTTTGGTTAATGCTGAGTGTGTCCTAGACTCATAGGTCCTTGGACCAATTTTTGTTGACTAGCTTTAGTAGCTCTTAGAATTTGTGCTTAGGGCTTAACTCAACCCCACGAAACTGGCTTGTAAGGTGAAGACAGCCCAAGCTTTATAACATCTATGTCATATATCCAATTGATGTGGGACTAAACCACCGCCCTTGAGGCTACAATTGAGGCAGCCCCCCCAAAGAGGAAGCAACTAAGGCAAGTTAGGAGTGACCACAATTAAAATGGCTTTTCAACAGTGGCCATGGTAGTAGAAGTAAATAGGCTAAATTATTATGGTAATCTGCATCTTACACTACTATATTACTATTTGGTGCTTTTGATTGGAACTTAATGCTCCCAAATAGGGTGTTTTATTCATACACCGGCAAATTTGGGATGACTGATGAGATTAGATGAATGGCTTCTATTTGGTTTGAAGGACATGGTCTTATAAGAATTTATTATTGAGATAGAAAAGAGGAGTACAAAAGCACATTATTTTTTTAGGGCTTTTTCTTTATTTTCTTAATAGATAAAAAAAGATTATATATATATATAAATAGAGAGAGAGAGAGAGTATAAAGCTTTAGCTACGGCTATGCAAGTGACTCCAGTCATCTAATATTTTATCTCTTTTATATTCATTGCACTCTAAGTCTCTAACCCTCCCAGAGAGCTGGATAAATTGAAGACCCTAGCCTTTGACTTGAGACCAACATTTTTATGGATCTAGATTGTGATTTTTGAACACGATGAATTAGAAATCAAGCAAACTCAATGTGTTATTTATAAGGAGATAAAAAAAATAAGGTGGCAACAGTATAAATTAAATGCACTATTTACAAGTGTTTCCTAATAGCCATAGTCCCATAGGAAACAGAAAGCAGAGCTAGCCATAGGAGAGGCCCAACTATCTCCATATTTATTCCCCAAGCAAATCAGAGATAACAAGAAACCAGTTGCCTAAACTAGTACCATTTACACCTGGGAATGAAAACTGACAAACCACCAAAAATCAAGAACAGAGAGAATACTGAAAGAGCATTGACATTAACTCACATGGGTGGACAAAGAACACCTGATGACTACTAATCTAATAAAACTTAAAGTTGACAGTGAAGAAAAATGTAAAGAATTTTTTTAAAAATAAACATACGCTGAAAGTGACTTCATAACATGAAGCATATCTGTGACACGCTCACCACTATCATCTTCTGTTATCAAACCTTCACTTCCAGCCAAATCAACCAAAGAGAGCTTGCTATATGAGTTTTCACCGGTGATCAAATTGTTATAAAATATGTGTATTGTAACAACCCTGACAATATAAGGCAGGAAACAAAATTCACTTATCTGAATTAGTGTACACTGTCCATCAAGCAGAAAACATCTACTTACACAAAACAGATGAGCACAAATATCAAAACAGTAACAAACTTGATAATCTTTCTGAGAGAACATTATCATGGCAGTGATAAATTTGAAGAAACATCAAGAATTCAAGACATAATCAAACTAATAATATTGCTGCTTAATAAGCCCATACTTTTTTCATTTTTCAGTCTTGAATATTTTCTGATTCCTTTTGTTACTTATTAATAATAAAAAAGTACAATATGTAAAAAGAAAAAGAAAAGTTGAAAAAAAAAATCTTTAGCATATTATATTATATTTTGTATCCTATAACGCAAACTATAGGGGTATATTACTCGATAGACTGTTTTTCCTTTCTTAGCTTCTATGTATAGGATTAACTACAGTTTAAGCTGTAGTTAATTGACTAGAATCAGTTGACAGTTACCTCTGTGTAACTGCCTATATAAACTGAGGTGTAACCTTTTCTCATTGGGTTGAATAATATTTAACTTCACCTCAATTCTGTTAGTGATATTTTCTCTCTCTGAGATTTCTATACAAATGCTGATCTGTGCATTGACATCACCAGCTCCATTGCAGAAAGTACGATATCAATAGAAATCTACCATGCAACATCAAACAGCAAATATAAAGCCAATTCACAATATAACCATGCACAATATAGGCAGAGACCATACAAATGAGAAACATTAAGCTTTAATGGATTATTTCCTCGACCCTGGAATGCAGCTTTCAAAACCCTAGAAAAGTCCAGAGGGTTATCAACTTTTTCCTGCATTAGTTCTATGAAGTATTCAGGTGATCCAAAACACAGTTTAGGCAAGCTTTTCCCTGACTCCAAAAGCAGATCCCTTATCTGTAAGCACATAAAAAGAGACAATGAAAACCTTTATAATCCTAAATCAACCTAAACCAGGAAGCAAATTATAAACCCACCAGAAAGGGTCACAAAGTAAGTGAAAAGAAAAGGAGACCTGTTCGTTATACAGCTCAAAAACAGTAATGCAGAATGTATATTGAGAAGTAGCAGATGTGTCCGAGTTGGACAAATCAAACAGCTCCTCAAAACAGCGAGCATATAAGCCCCTATCATAGCTTGATCCTTCCTGAGAACAATGAATGAACATTGCAGATGCAAATTATCAGGCATTACTGAATCAAGAAGTTAAAGAAAATGTACAAATAATAGAGTTCATCCACAGGATAGGCATTTCAATTTCAAATCAACATTAAATTCTAGAGCCTCATCCAAATATCTATTTCTTTTGAAAGAGTGGGATAACAATCAGAACACATAGTGAAAGACAGAAAGAACAACCATAGTGTGTGTCTTTCCAGAATGTGTTTGTCCATATGCAAATAAGGAAATATTATATCCATCCAAAGCTGACTGCACCATTGGCTGAACATCACTGAACAACTCAGCTGCAAACATAAAATAAGAGGTAAGATATTAAAGAGCAAATCAAACAATTAGCAGGGTTTGAAGTTGGAACCCCTCCCCAGTCACTCCCCTGCCACCCAAACAAATAGTAACATAAAATAGAACCATTTTACCCTGTCCAACATGAGGTCCATAAACTCTGTCAAATTCAAATTCTTTCTTTGAGTTAAACAAGGATTCATCTCCAGTATTTACACGGATGGTATAATCATCTGGAAATTCAACAACTGAGGAACCTTCATCTTCAAATAATGGCCTAGTACGGCAGAATACCTGTATGTTTCCTGCAAATAATAGAACCATATCTAATAGCTAGATAGATCTTTCCAGCTCAGCAAAACATGCATTTGAATATGCTTAAGGATAGGCAGGCCATGTAGTTAACAAGCTTAAGTTCCAGCTAACGTATGTTATGTATTACATTACATATTATACAAACAGCACCATTGAGGGACGAAAAAAAGTCAATAAAAGAAGCTAACAATAGTAAAAGAACTACATTGAGCAATCACCTTTAGATGTCAATAAGTCATTGAACAATTTCTTCTTCTCATTGATCACAGAAGACATTCTTGCCTCAGTTTCAAGGGCAACTTGATCTGGCATTCACAGATGCAGCACAAAAATTCAAAATTTAAAAATAGAAAGCCATCAGCATAATGGCTTAACAATAAAAGAGATATGTTTGTGTAGGTATATTCAAATTTCACATAACTGCAAGTACTTCAAGAAATTAATGCATCTGGATATACACTCACTACATTTATTATTGTTGCTCAGAACATCAGATTTATAAACAAATAATCTCATGCCTACATGAAGTGATGGAACTAAACACATCCCAGATAAAACTGCTACAAGCCATGTTTGGTATGATTTGTACATCTCAGAAAAAAGTGTTTTTCTTTTTCATTTAATTTTCCGCTCCTCTAACATCTCAGAAAATTCAATTAGTTAAGGGGAAAAAAAGGGGAACCAGAGAGAGAAAGAAGGCAAGAAGATGAGAGTGGAAAGGAGGGGATAGTCCAGGCCTCCTGAATGCCTATGTTATCTGCATTTTCCAAATTGCCATGTTTTTCTGAGGAGTTCACAATTTTACATACAGATCTGTGTACGCAGGCTTATACTATTAATATCACATTATCACACTGATCTCATCAGCAGAGCTATAACAAATAACGCTATCTAGCTAACGGTTCTGGTTCCAGTTCTTATACATTTATAACAATATAGCTTATTTAAATGAACTCTGCTTAAATAAGCACTTATTTAAGTTTTTACCCAAATATAGTCTCAAGTGACCCAATCAACCAAAAGAATAAACAATGAACAATGACAAATATCAAAACTAGCTGCATATCTAAAGAACCACAAGTCAAGACAAATTAGTGTTACCTAACTTGTGTGTTTTCTCTGCAAGAACACCAAGATATCGTGTAACTCGGTCAAGTTTTGCATTTGAATATTCTTGAAGTTCACTTGCTTCTTGTCTTAACTGCAGGTAGTCAATTCTAGCAAGCTGTGCAAAATACCTGATGTAATTGTTAACACATGTCTAAAACAAAATTTGCATGATCCATAAAAATTAGCTAAGAAACCACACCACATAAAAGCATAAATTCCAACCAACTTGACTAGCTTGTACTTGTAAGAATATAAAATAGCTTTAAATAGTATAAAAGATACTCCAGAAAAGCACATTTTCTAATCAACCTTTTCTTTGGTACATGGCAGCATGGAGTTCTGAATCTAATACCTACCAGGCTACCACAAGTGGCTCAAACTCCCCATCAATCCAATCCTACTAAAAGTATTTAAAAATTTTAAATAATTTACCCTCTCTTTCCATGTTTTATATACTACAATCATGGATTCTGCAAGAATCATCTTCACTTATATTTGCTTGACACCATATATGTGAAGAAGAAAAAAATTCTCTTAAATTATATACATGAAATTATGTAATCCAAAACTAGACCTTTCTAAATGAAACTTTTCCAGAAGAGGATAACTTATACTCTGTTTTACATAACAATAATTCTTTTTCTCTGTTTGCACATAAAATCTTCAAATCCCCAAAATTAGCTGAGTTTGATCCTATATTTTACCTTCCAGAGTTCTTGATATTAGTCTAACAGCCTCTCCCAACATGCCTACCATCTAAATTCATAATATTGAAACTGAAAGACCACACTCATTTCTTCCTTCTTCATAAAAGAACCACCAAGCACTAATGCACCAAAATCATGACAAGTTGCAACATCCCAGTTAAGTAAAGTTCACTCAAGAATCATAGAAAATTTATGCCCACACTGGTGTTTTCAGAAAGGAGAAATGCCAAAACTTCAATCAATCAAACTGATCAACATGACTGCTCCGACTAGGTATTCTGAATTGCTCCGATTGCCACATATTAGTTAGCAAATTGTATTGATGAAAGTTAGAAAAGTAATCCATAGACTCTGATTACATGCTATTGCTAGCTAATCAGAGAAATAATTACTCATTTTTCTACAATTGTTAAGGGAACAGAAAAAACATTAATCTAACCATTTGGTTTTGTCTTATGTGCATAGTAAAAAATAAACAAATTGTGCATAATTCAAATAAAGAGTGTTTATAGCATTGTTCTTAGGAAAAATGTTACTAATATATATATATATATATATATATATATATGCATGTTTAGAAAATAAACATTTATTTAACAATTTCCTATGAGAGCGTATTAAAAAATACCAATTATTTTTCCAGAAGAAATCCCAACAAAACATGCAAGGATATGAACCGTTAAAAAATAATTTAAACTAGAAGCAGGTAAGTTTGATTCAAGTTTTACAAAAATGCAGGGGAATTTGGGCACTACTCAATATAAGTAGCAAAAAGTTATGTATATATACTTTTGGATAAATAACATGTCTTTTTAACTATTTGAAAATACTCTAAATTGTTTTATGTATTGTATTGCATTTGGTTTAGTACAAATTTTAAGGAGAAAAAGTTTGCTTTTGTCTTTGCTTAAAATTGCACAAACTAGCTTGAAACTAATTTGATGAACATATTTTTTTTACAGTCTATCACTTACATTTATATTAGACAAGTAATTGTTTTGAATAAAAAATTAAATACTTGGTATTTTCAAATGTCTGTGCTCGCCACAGATTGAGAAGATATTTTAACCTCCTGACTCTAAGAAATTCATTGCAGATTTTTTAAGACATACGGCACATGGAAGCCAAGTGTGCGCCTTAGTTCAAAACTATGCAATAAACCTAGCACAAAATGAAGGCAATTGGCATTTTCAAATCTGGAATTTTAATTATGGCTGATGAACCTAATTGATATATTCAACAAACTGCTGTGAGAACTTAACACCTATTACTATGTTCTAAACACACTGATATGCCATTTCAATAAGGACAGTGAATCCCTTCTTTCATCACATTCCTCTCTGTATACTCTATCTTAATGCTGACAGAACCTGGAATCTTTGAATCGGGAATCTTAATTAAGCAATTGACATTTTCAAATCTGGAATCTTAGTTAATGCTGATTAAACCTAATTGATACAGTGTTCAAGCAACCGCTGTGAGAAACTACCACCTAGCACTATGTTCTAAACACTCTGATTCACCAGTTTCTACAAGAACAGTGAATCCCTTAACTCACATTCCCCAATCTTGGTGCCCAACACAACACTAACAGCTTTCAGCTGGAAGAAGAAACCGTTAAGGCAACAATAAAAAAAGTTCACCTGGCTTCTCTTCTTCCAAAGGAATTAAACAAACTGAGACGAATTTTGGAAAACGAAACATTATTATGCAGGTAACTCTTCTTTCTTTCATGAACACATCATTTATTTTTGTTTTGTTTTAACTTTCTGCAACATGGAAGGAATAAAAAAATTGCTCAACGTGTCTAACTTAGCAAACAATTTCCTCAACTGCAAGTTAAATTCTCTTCAGATTCCTAAATCTAATTCACAGTCAAATCCTCGCCACTAACTGTCACTGAAATCCTCCATACAAAAAAAAATCCGAAAATACAACAAGCATGTAGAATCGATGCGGAAGCACAAACCACTAGAAGTACTCTCATCGAAATAGCTCAAAACCGAAAATTCAGTTTCAGCTAGCAAATTCGAAAGAAGTCGAAGAACGAGATACACGTGGAAATGAAAACGCATTACCTTAACCTTTTCTCTTAATCCTTCAACTTTGGAAGCCACGGAGTGCGGAGGAACCGAGGAGGAGGTGGAGTTTCTCCTCGCCAACGGCGCGGTAGGATTCTGATCGTTCTGCTCCGGCGATGGCGACTTCCAAGGCTCGAAGCCGGCGACGTCCCAGCTCCAGCGGTTACCCTGCTCCGCCATTGCTGTTGCCGCTAAACCCTCTCAGATTTCCACTCCCTCTCCTTCGAAATCGAAACGGAAGAATGCAACGGAATATAATTATAATTATAATTATATTTAATATTAATATAAAAATATAATTAATAAGAATTTTAAATAAATAAAAAAAGGAAAAGAAACACTGACTGAAAGGAAACAGCTTTTTGGTTTGTATCACCATCATTACAGTACCGTACTGGCTGTGCCTATAATAATAATAATAATAATTTCAGAGGGAGGAAGCGGGGTTTTCTACACTACTTTGCAAAAATTTCCCTAGGTACACTACTTTTACCATGAGTTGGGAATTGGATACCCGACTTCTAACTAACTTTTTCTTTTTTTTAGTTTATATTATAAAAAAATTTCAAAAAATTATTTGTTTAAATGGGAAGTCGAAAATTAAAAATCCTGATTTTTGTACGGTTTTATTTTTTAAAAATTATATTTTAAAAATATATTTTATTGATTTAATAATTTTTAGTTGTATTAAATTTAATAAATATTTATGTTCAAATAAATTTAAAAGATAATAACAACAACATCAACATCAATAACACATTTAATCCAAGTTAATCGGGGTCGGTGGTAGGTGAACTTAATGATAAATCGAAAATAAAACAAATGAGAGAAAAAATAGGCTAAAAACAGAATGGTGAGAGGAAGAAGGGAGAAAAAATGAGGAGAACGACTAAAATAAGGGAACGACTGGAACATAGAGTTACTAATGGGTTTAACTCTTTACCAAGCTTATCATTTTTCTCTACTCCGTCCTAAGACATACCGTCGGTCAATCTATATCTCACTCCATTAGGTCTTGTTTAACTACTTTTCCCCAGGTAAGTTTCGGTTGACCTCTACCTCTCTTTGTGTCTAACTTTTGGTAACAAACTATTGTTCTTATAGGAGCATCCAGTAAACGTCTCATAACGTGTCCAAATCATCCCAATCTATGCTCCCTCATCTTTTCACATACCAGTACCACTGATACCTTTCGTCGAATATCCTCATTTCTTATTTTATCCATCTTTGTATATCCACACATCCACCTTAACATCCTCATTTCCGCTACCCCTATTTT
>CM023948.1:36360227-36399388 GCA_013407115.1 Glycine latifolia
ATGCTCATGTTGCATATGTGCTGGCCAGCATTCCACACCATATAGCATTGTCGGTCTAACAGATGTTCTATAAAAATTTCCTTTTAGCTTAAGGGGAATCTTGCGGTCACACAAAAACTCCGATGCACTCCGCCATTTCATCAACCCTGCTCTAATCCTATGACTTACATCCTCATCGATCTCACCACTTTTTTGCAACATTAATCCCAAGTATCTAAAAACATCTTTCCTGGGTACCTTTTGACCAAGTAGATGCACTATGTCTTGATCACCATCCTTATCCTGCGAAAACTCACACTTCATATATTCCGTCTTGCTCTTGCTTATCTTGAATCCTTTAGACTCCAAAGTGCTTCTCCACAATTCCAATTCCCTATTCACGCCATCTTTGGTCTCATCAATAAGTACGATATCATCTGCAAAAAGCATACACCACGGCACTTCCTCTTGAATATCTCTCGTTAATTCATCCATCACTAAGGCAAAAAGATAAGGATTAAAAGCTGAACCTTGATGGACACCTACCGTGATAGGGAAATACCTTGATGTTCCATTACAGGATTTCACACATGTGGTAGCCCCATCATACATATATTTGATCGCATTAACGTACTTTAATGCTACCTTTTTCTTCTCAAGAGTCCACCATAAGACTTCTCTTGGGACTCTATCATATGCTTTCTCAAGATCTATGAACACCATATGTAAGTCTTTCTTCCTTTCCCTATACCTTTCCATTAATTGTACTCTCTCCCACAACTTCATAGTATGGCTCATGAGCTTTATGCCTCTATAGTTTGAACAATTCTAGATATCTCCCTTGTTTTTGTAAATATGCACAAACATATTTTTCCTCCAAGCATCAGGCATCTTGTTTGTTTGAAGAATCATATTAAAAAGATTGGTCAACCATTTTATTGCCACATCTCCCAAATCCCTCCACACTTCAATAAGGACGTCATCAGGTCCCAACGTTTTATTATTCTTCATCCTCTTTAAAACCTCCTTAACATCATGTGTATTAATTATGCGCACAAATCTTATATTCAGATCATCAAAAACGTCCTCCAAAACCACCTGACTCTTGTCACCATTCCCATTAAAAAGATTGTTAAAGTAGTTTAACCATCTTTCACTTACATCTTCATCCCTCACCAAAAGTTTTGTATTTTCATCCTTGATACATCTAACTTGGGTGAGGTTTTTACTCTTCTTATCCCTCATTTTTGCAAGTTTGTAAATACATTTCTCCCCATCCTTGCTCCAAAGATTTTTATACAAATCGTCAAAAACTTTACCTCTAGCTTCCCGCACTGCTTTCTTTGCATCTTTTCTCGCTACTCTAAACTTTTGCAAATTCTCATCATTGGGACATTTATGCAAAGATCTAAAACATTCCTTCTTCTGTTTAATAGCCTCTTGCACCTCTCCATTCCATCACCATATTTCCTTTGTAAGAACTTTGCTTCCTTTGCTTTCACCTAACACTCTCATTCCCACATTTTGGACACACACAGCCATCTTATTCCATATTTCATTAGTTTATTCAATAAACTCCCACGGTCCTTCACGCAACATATTTTCTTTAAACTCTATTTGTTTCTCCTCCTTTAGCTTCCACCATCTTATCCTTGGGTTTTGATCCTTCTTCCTCAAATTAAGAACTTTGTTGAACCTAACCTCTATAACAACCAACTTATGTTGTGTCGCAACACATTTTCCAAGGTAGACCTTGCAGTCAATACACGAATTTCTATCTTCTCGTCTAGTCATAAAGAAATCAATTTGACTACGATTTTGGCCACTATGATACGTGATAAGATGAGACTCATTTTTTCGGAAAAAAGTGTTCGCTAGCATCAAATCATAGGCTAGTGCAAAGTTCAAGACATCTCTCCAGTCTCATTTCTCGTTCCATAGCCAAAACCACCATGAATTCTATCAAAACCTCCACTGTTTTTACCAATATGCCCATTTAGATTGTCTCATAGGAAAATCTTCTCCTCTCTTGGTATCCCTCTCAGAACCTCCTCCAAGTCTTCTCAAAATTGATTTTTTTCATCTGATAGTAGTCTCACTTGGGGGTGCATACACACTAAGGATATTTAAAATAAGATCCCTCACTACAAGCTTAATCATCATAATCTTGTCGCCTTTCCTTTTTGCATCAATGACTTTATCTCTGAAACTTCTATTGATCATAATTCCAACTCCATTGCGACTCTTGATAGTACCTGTATACCACAACTTGAAACCGGTGCCCTCTACTTCCTTGGCCTTTTCTCCAACCCACTTAATTTCTTGTAAGCAAACAATATTCACTTTCCTTCTGACAAAGACATCTGCTAACTCCCTCAGTTTACCGGTTAATGTTCCTATGTTCCAGCTTCCCAATTTCATCCTAAACCCCTGGGTTGTGTTTGCCTACCACGCTCGCCCATCTGCGTGTTGGAACCCTTGCCTTTTTGTCACCAAATCCGGGTGAAGACCTGGCGCCTTGCCTTTCGGCATGGACCCTAGCACACTTTTCACTACATCCTGGGATCGATGTAGCGTCTTGCCTTGTGATGAGGACCCTAGCACATTTTTCGATACACCCTGGGCTCGATGTAACCCGTCGCTATAAAGGGAGCTCCCCAACGAAATATCATAAAGGTTCATCACATAAGAGCTAATTTTTTATGGCCGTTTCACAACTCCTGACGCCAACCCTCCTCCTTTATCTTGGCTTGGGACATACCATGCATGCAAACACACATGGACAGAGTTAAATATAAAAGACAACATAATTAAAAAATAAAGTGGATATGAAGAAGAATATATTATACATCTACGACTACCACACGAATCAATGTGGCAAGAAGAATAAGAAGGAGATCAATGGGGTCCTGATCCAAGAAAAAGGAGAAGTACAAAGGGTTGTCCGGTTTCAAATCACATTTTCACCGAAATGGACGAAGAAATTGAACGACATACCAGCAAAAAATGTGAAATCTGCCGACAACAAAGACATAACAGAACAAATTGTCCTAACATTCCTTCACAATTTTTTCTTAGAGAAATATTATTTTTTATGTATTTTATTTATGATGTTATTTGTATGTTTCACTTTTTAATTGTTAGTATTTTTTGTTATTTTAATGTTTTAATTTCATCATATAATATAACTGAGATATGATAATTATATATCCACTCTATTTTTTAATTACGTTGTCTTTTATATTTATTTTAAAATAAATATTTATTAAATTTAATACAACTAAAAATTATTAAACCAATAAAATATATTTTTAATTTTTTTAAAAAAATTAAAAATATTCTTTTAAAAATATATAATTTAAAAAAAAAATTAAAACTATACGGAAGTCAGGTTGTCAATTCCTGACTTCCCATTTAAACAAATGAATTTTTTTTTAAAAAATAAACTTAAAAAAAGAATGAAAAAAAAAAAAGAAAAAAAAAGAAAAAGTTAGTAAGAAGTCGGGTACCCAATTCCCAACTCCTCACAGCATGGTAAAAGTAGTGTACCCAGGGAAATTATTTGCAAAGGAGTCTGGATTGGACATTTTTTGTTGTAAAGTAGTGCATATGGGAAAAAAACCGAGGAAGCGGGGTGTTTGTTTGGTTTTTGAGCGCCCGCATACGGCGTCGTTTTAAAAAAATTGTGTTGTGAGTTGTCACACTGTTATTGGGCTCTTTCGGCCCAGCAAATGTTCTTTCTTCAAGATTCTCCATGGTTCGTGGATTGGACTTGTTGGGTTCTAAAGGTAAGGATTGCACGTGGCAAGACTATCAATAATAAAAAAAATTAGTAACACACATTTACATTTTTTTATTTTAATAATGTACTATGTAACTATATGATAATGTACTACTATATTACCATAAATCACGGATAGAAAGTAATGAAGAAATATATAATAATAAAAAACACGTTATGTTTTTCAAACTAGTTCAATTACTCAAATTATGACCAATATGATATAGCATGACTTATAAATAAATTATATCAATCCTTTAAATAAATTTTAGTATTTTAAGAATTAGTCAATAATTTTTTATCAAGGGATAATTTGATTCACAATAAAAAAATTGCTCAGATACAAGTTGTAAATGTGAAATTAATTTCTTAACATGTGTTTCATTTTTCTTTTTCATTTGTTATCCCTCAAATCTCTTCTTTCTAAAACTTGTTTACGAGTCCTAAGAAGAACGCCTTTAACACATTATAAGCTGTGTTGTGATTATTATATTTGGTTGATGTGAAACCCACTTATGAGACAAAGTCAGCTAACTTTGCCAAAAATACATCCCATAATAATATCATACCATACCTTCATGGTTTCTTCCCGACATGACATATGTTTTAAGCCCAGTATTAGTTTTAATGTCATAAAAATGTAACAGCCTCAATGAAAGTTTGCGATAGTATTCACTATGAAAGAATCGTAATAAACGTCTATAATAGCAAATTAGTAATATTTGAGAATAAGAGGCCATTTTTTTAACTAAATAACAAGTTTTTTTCGGTATATTTATGACTAACTAGTTAAACATTGTTTGTCATCAAAAGAATACTTACGTTAATTTCATGACAAAAAAAAATATAAATTACTTAGGAATTTATAACTGTTTGAAAATTGAATTTCACATGAAATTCCTTTTAAACAATTAAATAACTAGTTTAATGTATATACATCTAAGTTTAATATTACGTGGCATCATTTTACCACCTTTTCATAAGCTTATATAATAAGTTTCTTCTTTCATAATTTTTCAATATTTTGACCTTTAAAGAATTATTTGAAAATACTCATTTTGATTCGCTATTTAGCTGGTAGGACCAATATAAAAATAATGTATTGCATTAAGTAATACAAAATTTTAATTTTTTATGGTTTTAAAATAACAATAATTTACATAATGTAAATCATCTCTAATATATTTCATTTTTTTCAAAAATTAAGTTATGTGGTTATTATTGATCTTTTATAGAAGTTTCGTTTTTGTTATTTTCTCTTCATCTTAGGTTGTTAAGGCAGGCTCAATTATTTTAGTATTAATTGTCGTTCACATGTTGCTTTTTAAATTTGTTTGTTATTCTCTTCCAAAAAAATTTTGTTATTTTACATATGTAGTTTTTTTATCCCTAAGCACAAAAAAGATAAATATAAAAGAATTTATAATAATTTACAAAACATGTTTAAATGAATTATACCCCTACATGTGTAGTTTGTTTAATAACACTAAATTAATTCAATTAAGAAAGACTTAAAAAGGAACCAAACAATAAGAAATATAAAAAGAGTTTAACTTTTATGCAAAGTTTGTTAAAAGTTTTATACTTTTTAATTAATCATAAATTATGATAAGTATGATTTTTAAGAAATTATTATAAAAGTAAAAAACTATAATAAAAAAATTGTTTGTGATTATAACAATGTGAAATATTTCTACACCGTCACTAAATGAACTTGAAAACACAAATTCACATAGGCTCGTGGACTATTATTTGTGTCATTGTATGAATATTTGCTAGGTGAATTCTATTTCTCGTAAGAATTTTGACATGAATGTTGAGTTATTGGCAAAAGATGAGTTATTTGCACATAAAGCATATTTTTGTCACTTTTGTCTCTTGATAAAAAAATATTAATATTTAAATATTAATATTTTCAGAATTAAATTCCCTTAGTAGAAGTAATAATCCCAATGTTTTTTAAAGTATATTAAGGGGTGGGGGCGGCTTAATAGATTTGTCCCAATCGATGAATAGATAATACTTAGAAGCACAAGACATATTTTTAGCAAATTTGGCAAATATAGTCTTAGAACTTTGGGAAAATGAGTGCCTCCTCCTCACAATTCGGGGGTAGGGGTACCAACATATAAGTATCTACAAAGTCTTAAGATCATATACGCTGCTGGACTAACACTTGATGTCGAAAGGTAAAATAAATTAGTGAGTTTATAACAATGGAGCACATGATTCAAGCTCCGTCAACAGCTACTGTAAATTAAAATGACATGATATAGCAAATTTCCTCACCAAGTATCAACTCGCACAAAAATCATAATGATTTAGGCATTATCTTGAAGAATGACTTGGTAAAATAAACATGTTTGTGAAAATGCACTGGCAACACAAATTTTTTACCCAAACATACATAAAAAAATATATTTATTAAAACATACATGTTGTAATTACCAAAACATATATATTTATAATTCACAAAGTAAATTTGGATTGAGGAGACCCGAATTTACACTATAATTTAAAAAAAAATTCAAAAATTCAAGTCTCCCAGACCTGAATTCTAAACTAGTTTTTTTAAAATAATAAAATATAAATAAAGAATTTAATTTAAAAATAATAAAATTAAAAAATATAAATGATAAAAAATTAATTCTAATTAGTATTTAAACACGTGTACTTGCACATAATAATAATTTAATATTTTATTTTTTATGCCATTTTTTTAGATTTTCAATAAAATTATATAATATACAAAAATGATAATTTAATATTTATATTTGTTTAAGTTATTATAAATAATGTTGATTATTTATTGTGAAAAAATGAGAAAAATTAATTAGTACATACAGTTATAGTACAAAAAAGGAGAAATAATTAAAACAAATTAAATTGATTAAAAATACTGTGAATAAATAGTTAGTATAGATCGGTTATATTATACAGAGAAATTAAAATACTACGATAATTGAGATGAAAGACAAACATAATAAACACCACTTAATAAAATGAAAATAACTGAACGTTCTAACAATAACAAGTAAAATACAAAAATAACTAAACTAATCATAATTTGAAAGCTATTGTATAGCGGACATATCTTATTTCATTTGCAAGTACATGTGTTTAAATAGTACTTAGAATTAATTTTTCCTTATTTATATTATTATTTTCAAATTAAATTTTTTATTTATTTTTTATTATCTTAAAAAAACTAATTTAGAATTTGGGTCTAGGGGACCCAAATTCTTAACAGGTTTTGAATTTTTTTTTAAATCACAATACAAATTTGTGTTTTGTCCACTCGAATTTACATTATGAATAATAAATATTTATATTTTGATAAATAAAATTATAACATATATATTTTAATAAATATATTTTTTAATGTATGTTTGGGTGAAAAATTACTGTAAACACTTCGAAAAATATACCCCATCAAGCTTCATTGTTTTCTATTATTGGCTTTAGGCTTTTTGATGGGTAGCTTAGGTAGAGGACAAAGAATGACTCCTTTTGAGGGGTTAAAGCCATGAATGAGATGCAGATAACAAGGGTTAGAATTTTAACTTTATGTGGAGCTGCGGCCAAGGGACAATCTTAGTAAACAACATCTATTGGGCATAGACCTCCCCAAATGTATTGAAGGTGTGTGCAAAGGCTTCCTCCAGCCAAACAAAGATTGCCCCTCAAGTATCTTAATTACAAGATCCGCCCATTAAGTAGGGTAGAAAATCAACCTTAGTGATCTAGTGTTGTCGAGTGGAAAAATCAACACTTAATGGGTAGAAGTTACTTTAGGAATAAAAAATTGATATTTCTTTATAGTTCACATTAACATAAATGTTTTATATAACTCTTTGCCACATGAGGGATTGTAGTATTTTCAAGGGATACCATATTTGCCCATTATAACAATACATGAGTTGGATTTTAAATGTTCGTGAGATAATTTAAACTATATTTGGTGTAAGTATAGACATGATAATTGGACGAATAAGAGTAAGTTTAACTTTCTCTATCCAGTTGTTTTAGAATAGATAAGGTGAGTTAAAAATTTATTACTCAATCTTATCTCCATCAAATTTTATCCAGTTTGAAAAAATTGTTAGGGGAAAATTTGAAATACGAATAAATAATATCCTAAGGATGTGGTATATTGAAATTACTATGACTATAAGTCAAACTAAGTTATTTCTTGTTCGTACTTTTAAAATATAAATGTAAAAGAAAACGATAATTATTATACCGAAACACGTTAATATTCCTCTGAACAAGGAAAATATTTCAATATCTAAACTTGCACTTATTTTATATATATTGATTGATTGATTCTAATAAAAAAATTATATATATATTGATTAACTCTACGAGTAATTCCCAAATTCAGACCTAAAAGTCTTATTTATGATAATAATGACTAATGAATTTGTGTAAGTTATTTATTAATAAACACGTACACATTCTTATATATTACTTATTTTTTCTCTATTTTCAGTTTTATAATAACTTCATACATCATGCTTACTATTTTCTTTTTTATGTTAAAATTAGTATAAAAATCTTTGAATTTAATTTGCAAACACGTAAAGTTTTTTTTTTATCTTTTCATCTAATTAGAAATTACCCACTTTTAAAATAATAATTAAAATTTTGATAATTTTACTACACATGAAAATTTATAAATAAATAATTGTATATATAAAAATTCTTTACATGATGATTGTATTGTAATTAAATTAAAAATATTTTTAAAATTAACATTAATAATTACGAAAGATAAATTTCAGTCTGTATGTATTTAAGTTTATAAACTTAAGTTTGAGTTAAATTTAAATTTGTTAGTTAAGTTTGTAAAAATAATCTAAATTTTATTTTAAAATATTAACTTTTCAGATAAAATTTTAACATATAAAAATATATAAAGATAGCCAAATATATCAGAAAATTAATTTTATTTCTTAAAAAATTTAAAGCCCCCCCCCCCAAAAAAAAAAAAAAACCAAACATTTTCCGAAAAGAAGGAGGTTTCATAATTCAAAGGACTGCATTAGAATGAGTTATGTGTGGATGGGAATAGCAAAGCAGGAGTTAGGTCAAGTACTGCTGCTCTGACACCTTTCACTCTGCAGAAGCAACATATTAAACTGAGGGCCAAATCATGAAACGATACCCAATTTATTGTTCACCTCTGATCCAGCAGAATAAGATGCATATTATCAATCTGAGTAACTAAAAAAAAATAGTCATCATGTCATTGTAACAGTTTTTTTATGAAGTAGATTTAGATAAGTTGAATTTTGTGACACATATGGAAGAAGAAAATACTAGTAAAATATTTTTTAAAGAGATGTATAAAAATATTTATATATTATTTATTGATTAAATCTTATTAATAGTAAAATTTGAACTTACATTCTTATTCCTATGAATTTTGGAATATTAATCCAATCCTTGTCGACTACATCTTGACACAGTGACACTATCTCATGGTTTCCGCTTTCGAATCTTACAGTGACAATAACAAGACCAATAATCCAATTTGGCAATATCTCTTATCTGACATTGCTCTGTTCAATCTATACCAATATCATTTGACCTATATTAATAAGTAATAACTTCACTTCTTATCCATAGGTCAGTGCTACTGTCAGATACACTAGTTTTTACTACAATATGATTTTATTTTATTGTTGTGAATTAGGACTTTATGAGAAATTCAAATATTCATATGTAAATGAATTACTTCAAAATAAGAGATTAAAATATTACATAAGTATGAGATTGTATAATTAAAATTAATTTATTATTTAAGAATTTCATAATTATACATATATTTAATGATATAATATGAAAAAACATATATTTTATTTTTTATTGGAATCGTGAGCGCTTCTTACATGTTTAGTCACATCAAAAACTGCATCTATGAAGCGCGGATATGCACGTGCACTTTCTCCCTTTTATCACATGCTATATCTTCTAGTTACAAGTAACAGTGCCTTCGTAGTTGCAGTACAGTAATAATGTTAAAAATACAGTGCTCGTTTATTATTTTACCATACTAAGTTATTATTATTATTACTCCGTAGATCTTTAAATATTTGATAATTTTTAATTAGTTAGGTTTCTGAACTAATTTTTATTTTTTTAATTCAGTCCATTTGTTTTTTAATTAAGTATTCTATTTAAATATTATTACAAAAAAAATAAATCACAAATACCTAATTATTTCCTGAATTCGATATTATTATCTTTGCATGCTTGCACTTAATATTCTTACATTTTTCATGTCAATACTGTTACCTATTTTTGGCTAATATTCTTACATTTTTATGCATGGAATGGAAGTCACTCATTATTCTCATATAGGTTTTTTAATATATATTATCACTTATGCAAGTTCACTCAATTTGTCACAAATTCACGTAACTAGCTAAGATAACTATTTTTTTCTTATCGACAATGTACGGAAGAATCCAATTAAGAAGTAAATATGAGTCTAAGTTTTAATTAAATAACAATTCAAAATCTAATTAAAATTTTTCAAATAATTCAAAGGCCTACAAATTAATTTGATTATGTATTATAATGAGGTTTACGGGGGCGCTTGAATACGTGTTGAAATCATGTTCACTTCAACGTAAAAACTTCAAATTTTTATAATCACACTTGGTGCTTGAGAATGTGTGAACTCCCTTCAACGAAAGTTAAAACGTTTATACAGACACACACTAAAGTCTATTTATATTCCAGATAAGAATTTCATTCATTGAGATTTTTCAAGAAACAATAGAAAAATGAGTTTTCTCCCTCTAATAAACTACATTGAAGGGATCTTAAAAATCATCAATTGAGTTGGTTTAGTAAGGAATTAAATAATTGAAAATTTAGTAGATAAAAAAATAGGTGAGGCTTATATAGAATAAAAATAAGACTATTTATTAGTTTAAGAGAAATAAAAAATAAAAAATAAAGAAAAAGAGAGAAATAGAAGTTAAAATTCAATTCTTTTCATTTTCAGGAAGAAAAAAAAATATGAAACTCACTTTTATTTTATATTTTTCTTTACCGATTTCTCCTCTGTCGAAGATATATCATTTTTTATCTTACATCTATTTCACCCGCTTTGAAGTCTAAAACAGATACAAAATTAAATAAACGAACACGTAAGTAATGAAGAAATTTTTAAGGTTGAATTGTAAATTTCATCTTTTAGTTTTCCAAATGATTTTGGTTCTTTTAATTTTTAATTATAATATTTATTCTCCTTAATTTTATAAATTTACAATTTTAATCCTGTAATAGATTATTGATTATTAGAGATATTAAATTAATTATAAATTAAATGAAAATCATTATTAAAAAATTTAATAAAAATTATTAACCTTAATGTAATATTATTGTCTATGAAATAACATGCAATAATAAATATAGAATAGATGTTTGAAATAAATGAATACAATGCTGTAGAAAATTAAGATTAATAATTTTTTATTCAATTTTTAATAATTAATAGTTGTAATTAATTTATAATTAAATTAATAACTTAATTAATTATGCTTTTAATTAATAATCTTTCAAAAACGATCAAAATCATCCATTTATAAAATGTGGAGGATTAAATATAAGGGACAAAATCAAATTTATAATTTATCAATTTTTAAAGGAAAAATGATCGACATGCCAATCATGAAAGAATAAAATATCATGTATCACCACCAAATACTAGAATTAATTGACATGAAATATATAATTATATTAAATATTTAAAATAAATTTTTTATTTTTACAATAATTTTATCTAACTCTAAATAAAATTATTTTTAATAAAATATACTTATTGTCGAAAAAAAGAATATCGTAGGGTCATGGTTGTTGTCAACTTGACCACTTGTCTTTCATCATGTGACCCAAGATGGCCCCTAAAACCCTGTTGCCATTCCATTATGCTAATAGTCTTTCATGTACGGAAAGCCATTTTTCCCGTTAAAAAGTAATATATTATTATGAATGATTTGCCAGAGCCCTGGCCTCACGATTCTTTGCCTTTTTCCTCAATACAAAAAAGTTATGCATTGTACTCACCAATGTAAAATTTTATCACTTTTATCAATTTTAAGGCTCAGATTGCTCGAAATTGCTTGAAAAGAAAAAGAATACAAAAATAAATAATAATAATAAAATAAAATAAGATTCACATTTATTTTAATTCAAAATTTTATTTTATTTTATTTTTTTTACTCAACCGAATCATACCTAAATGACAAAAATTAGGAACCAAAATGACCAAAATGACAATAAATTAAGAAAAATATCATGAGGGATGAAAATGAAAATTAGAGGGTCTTTTAATGATAACTTTATCTTACTTACTTGTAGCCTTTTGTCAAATGTCAATGTTAAATAACATCTTTTATATTTTTGTATCTCCTCTATTTTTCTTCATCTATTCACATGCTCCTATATTTTTTAGTGAAGAGCCATCAACCCAATCAAGAAAGAACAAAAAAGTTATAAGTGTCATGTTTTTGGAAGTGGAAATTCAAGATTAGATGCTACTAACTTAATTATGATTTTGCTATAATGGGAGAAGGGTTGTGATTTGAATCTACCGAAATATAGAGAAACACAAAAGAGGTTATTCTATCCATGTCCTTTGTCACACATCAGTCTCATTGTCTATGGTCATTTTTTGACAAACCCACCTTCAAGGTTCAACACAAATGTGATTCTTCACTCCATATGGGCACATTGCCGAAATAAATAACAAATGTGTTACAAAAATGCAAACACAAGAAACACCATAAGAATTAATGGTATAACAACAACCACAAGACCTAATAAGGGACTCATAATAACACCCACATTTAATCTATACTTCACCATAATAGCGTGACATTTCATCTACCTTGTCAGACTCTACAAACATCAATTAACAAACAAAACCACAAACCCCATTTTTTCATTAGGAAATGAAAACCCATGCCAGTGAAAACATACATGATACACCCTCAATATGAAAAAAACACATAAAAAAATCATACGAAAATGAAACACAACGAATTCAACTCACCTTTCACTTCGCACGAAAATTTGCCTTTTTTCATAATAAAAAAAGCTTCAAGAAATTACTTGTAGAATAAAATGAATGTTTTGGTGGTAAGAAAGAATGAATAATAATGATTGACGAGCTCATATATGAAGGGTCACGGGTTAACTAATTAAGGCTTGAACGGAAGATCATTAACAATTCATCTTTTACTTATCATTTAGTTCATTGTCATTTTGGGCCCAATTTTTGACATTTAAGTCCCTAATGACGTGTCCTTTATTGTGCCTCCAGGTGGCATGATAGATTACTGTTAAACTAGCAATTAACGTGTTACATTACATCTTTAGCAATAAAGTTAGGGTTTGACTAATAACAATGACTAATTAACTTGATTAACAAAATATAAAATAGCGAATTTTTATATGATATATTTTTAAAATACTAGAGACTATTATAGCAATGCTCATAATTTTAGGAACAAATGGCAGATTTTACTCAAATAATATTTTTCTTACATTTGTAAAAATTAAAATATTAATTTTATATAAATATTTTTCTTTTATTTCTAAAATATACTTTCAAAATGATAAATATTTTCGATTTTGGATCATAATTTTTTTTATTGATTTGAGACCTAAAAATTGTTTTGTTCGATTTAATCATTTTCATGAAAATTATAAAATTTAATTTATTATAGAACCAAAAATTGTCATATGGTAGTATGTGATAAAAATCAGGTGGAAAATAAATCTAATCAACAACCAAACAAGAATATAATATTTTTTCTCTCTCGTTGAATACATTTAATTAATTAAATCTTTATTAATTTACCTTAACCATAATACTATACTTATTATATTTATATTTTATTTGATACTTATTATTACCTCCATTCTATTTATAAGTCCAAAATTTTTAAATTTGTTTATTATTTTATATAAGATAAAATTCACATTGTCTCATATATATTAATTATTTTGAAATTTAAAAAAAACTCTAATTAAATAAGAGAGATTATACTAACATATATTTAGAAAAAAATATTAATGACATAATATTTTGAAAAAATATATAAATTTAAGATAAATTTATTAATATAAACTAAATTAATTGTTTTTTAATCTTAATAAATTAAATAATAAGTATTATGAATAAGCACGCGTATTATACTAGTTATTCTATAAAAGAACTTTAACAAATCAAAAATATATTAAAAAATAATGCTTAGCTTTACTTATTCCATTATTGATGTAATTTATTAGTGACACCCTAATAACCTTTGGGAGATGAGCAGGGAACAGTGTTTCGCCATAAAAGGGTATACTTTTTCCACTTTTCCCAGACTTCCATACTCTCATCCTCTCTTTCTCTTTCCTTTATTGGTGGCTTTCAACCCAAAGCTGGAACCATCTAAACAAGCCAAAGCAAACCGCACCAAAACCAACATTCCTAATATCAACGCCTTCCCCCCAATAAGGAAAGTAAAAATCCACAAGTACATCCTTACTCGGCTCTCTCTTTCAACAACACCCCGCCACACACCAACACCAACTCCATCTCTTCCCCTAACTAACACCAACAACAACAATCACTCAAAAAAAGAAAGAAAATTTACCCTGATTGCAGGATCTCCGAAGAAAGCTTTGATTTCACAAAAGCTATATTTAGTTGACGCCTGCATATTAATTTTTTTCTGCTCTATACATGCATCACATGTCCCTCACACACTGAACAAAACAACACCACCACCACCACCCTTTGCTTTTGCTTTTCCATAAATAGTCAACGACTCAGCCTTAATTCCTTTACTTTTTTTAGGTGGGTTTCTTCGATTGTATGCTGGTTCGTTCTGCATATCAGATATAAGATATAAGTATAACTCACTTGCCCCGGTAATTAAAGAGGATAAAGCTGTTTACTTTCTTTTTTCTGTTTTTCCTGTTTATCCAAATGAGGATAGATTAAGGTACATGGTGAGGGAGAAGATTCAGATTAAGAAGATCGACAACGCCACGGCGAGGCAGGTCACGTTCTCCAAGCGTCGCAGAGGGCTCTTCAAGAAAGCTGAGGAGCTGTCGGTTCTGTGTGATGCTGATGTTGCCCTCATAATCTTCTCTTCCACTGGGAAGCTCTTTGAGTACTCAAGCTCTAGGTATTTTTCTGTAACTTCTCTCTCTCTCTCTCTCTCTCTCTCTCTCTCTCTCTCTCACTATTTTTGCCTCAAAAGTTGATGGGGTTTCGGTGTTTCTTTTTTTTGGGGGTAGGGGTTAAGTTAAGATCTATATCTTTCTAGTTTGCATAATTAGAATTTTTAAGTAAGACGTTTTCATTTTTATCTGGTCAACCAAAAAAAGAAAAAAATTAACATGACAATGCTTTTAAAGCTGAGTTAATGAGAGTTCTGACTTCTGAGATGGTTCATGCGTTCATGGTTGGTAAACTTGAAATGTGCTTATATACTTACTTCTAAGACATTTGTGTGTGCGTTTTGCTTAAAACACAGTTACCAACTCGCCACTTTTGTTGTCTGTTTCTGTTTACTGTTTGGAATCTCTCCTTTGCTTCATTGTTCTAGTAGTTTTATTGCTTCATTTGGTACTGTTTGCGACGATTCGCGAGTCTGAAAAATTAGTGGTGTTCAGATAGTAAAAGAAAAATTAGTTTATCCTATATAACCCCGCACAATTAGTCTGAAAAAGGCACGGAATCAAACGTCATAATTTGTGAAAGAAGAGATAAAACGAGTCACTAGATCAATTTTATAAAGAAGAATCAATAGTTTGGACAGACCTAGCTCTATCTCTGATCAGAAAACTAGTATATATAAATCTGAACCTTTTCAGTTTCATATCTTTTGTTGACTATATATATCTAGCTATATAATTTAATAGCACATATAGAGTGAGAGTCTGTTCTAGATCTATCTATTTCTTGTGTTGTTTTGCTCTTTGGACAGACAAAAAGCAGCTAAGTATAAAGCTAAGTATGTTATACCATATTCCTCCTCCCCCTTGGTTTTCTATCGTCATATATTTGTGGTCATAAGGGGTTAACTTTTTGGAGAATGAATTCACCATCATTAACAATCCAGGAGGTTACTGGTAACCATGAAAAAACGAAGCCATAAATGCCATGGAAACTTGATGAAGTAGTACATGTCACTATCAACCTTGGTTTATGACATTTATTATCTTTATTTCATTTTGCCATTTTGACACTTAAATTATCTTCATTCATGATTTAGAGAGGCTTCTTGCTTTCAAAAGGTGTAACTATGTGTTAGGCTTCAAGTAACAGGATTTGTTTATTTACATTTTAAGAGACTTGAAGTAACTGGATTTGTCTATTACATTTTTAGACAATCTGAAAAACAACCTTAATCAATGTTTACTTGGATCGTTTGAGAGAACATACAGCAACTACTATACATACATTCCAGATTATACTTTGGACTCACTTAAAAACCCAAAGTGGATTGCTTAAGTAACATTGGAAATGCCTTAAAGATAGTATTATAGCTTGTGGAAAGTGGGAAGAATAGATGAAAAATTATTTATAATGTCACTAGATGTTAAATGAATTGGTTAGATATATTAAGACTGTGTTTAATTTAGTTTTTTTTTTCTGTTTAAAAGTTGTTCTTTCAAGTCTTCCAGGGATGCTTAGTTCCAACTCCAAGAGAAACCCTTAGTCAATATGTTTTTTTTATCAGCAAATGTTAATTGTTAGTATTATTAGTAGGAAGATTCAAACTTGCAACCTCTCCATCCCTTCTTCCTTCACTACTAAACCAATCTTATATTTTCCCCCTTAGTCAAGATGTATGAAGATGCCCTAGTTTTACACTAGTGATCTATAAGTGTTATGGAGGGGGGAGTCACTGTTGTTGAGTTTATTTCAATGGGTTGTGGAATGATCCAATCTAGCCATAGTGCGGTGGGTACAAAAGCTATTTTAAAATTTAAACTTCAAATTAGATTTTTTTTTTTAAAAAAATTGTAAGTTGTTTGACAAATTTTTTCAATTTCTTTTTAACTTATAAATACTAGTGATGTCCCGAGAAAGAGGAAATGGGAGGAGAGAATGGAGAGACAAGAAGAAAAGAAAGAGTGGGATCAGGGAGGGAGAGAAGTCAGCTATTTCTTAAGTTCCTTCACTTAATTTTTTTATTCCAAAATTTACTTTTCTTTTTATATAAATTAAGCTTGTTATTTTTAATTTTTTTCAAACCCTTAGCTTTTAAAAAAAAATAGTCAATCAATAATTTAGTGCTACAAAAAAGGGAAGCAACCCATATTTGGTTTGTTCTTGTACAATGTCACATGGCCGTTTAGATTTTGAGGCCTACATGGGAATATTAGCAACCCATAATAGGTTGGGTAGAGTAGGACGTGAAAAGAAAACTTTTTTCCTTTGGAAATTCTTTGAACGTCCTATATTGGTCAATACAGCTCATCTTTTCTTTATCTTTTCCCCCGTAATTCACGAAATCAGGACACACAAATTAATAAACGGCATATATGTGTTGGAGTGAATACATCATGATGTCTAGCCTCATCCTCATTTGATGATTTGATTAATTTTTAATTTTGGTTACGCTCATGTTTGTTTGTTCTAATTAACTCCTCTTTAATCATATTTTTGTTGAAATCAAGTGTTTCACATCTCTAATTAACTCCTTTGTGAAGTTAAGTTGGGTAAACTAAGTGGGACATTAAAAGCATTAGAGTTTTTCCTTAATCAGCAAAGGCAATATGAAGTGGGACATATTAAAAGCATTAGAGTTTTTTTCTTAATCAGCAAAGGCAACATGTATTGGTATATATATGGCCTATCTACAATCTGAAAATGATAGCCACATTCCATTATCCACTCTTTCTAAATGAAAATGATAGATATGAGCAACCTTCAGTGAAGTCCAAGAAATGAGCGAAATCAAAATTCTCCTACTTATAGATACTTGATGTTGTTTTGTTAACTTCAAAGTTATATATATATATATATATATTGTATGTACTTCTATTTTTCTTGTGGGTTTTCTCCATAATTAATGTGAATTTGATATTGTCTTGTTATGAAGCATGAAGGAAATACTTGAAAGGCATCATTTGCACTCAAAGAACCTAGCAAGGATGGAACAACCATCTCTCGAGTTGCAGGTTGGTATAGTACTTGCATTCGGTACTATAATTGTTTTTTGTTACATCAGAGTTTTTTTTTATTAATAAATAAATTTATAATTGTACAATAAATCTATAAAACAATATTAAAATAAATTTATCAAAAACTTAAGTTACATACTTTTTTTAGTATATAACTAATAGTAAAGGTGTAACTTGAGCGGTGACTTTTGTAAATGAAATGAAGTTACTGTACTCCATATTGCAATCTGCGTTAAAAAATAGTTAGAAGTGAAATTCAAATTTAATATCAATCATTAATTTCTTAAATGTTTACTGCAGCTAGTTGAAAACAGCAATTGCTCCAGATTGAGCAAGGAAGTTGCTGAAAAGAGCCATCAACTAAGGTACAAGTCCCACAAATTTCATATAACCGATTTAGTTTGTTTGTTGAAATGTAAAGTGTTATAACAATGAAAAAAAATACAGGCAGCTGAGAGGAGAGGATCTTCAAGGCTTAAACATGGAAGAATTGCAACAATTGGAGAGGTCTCTTGAAACTGGATTAGGCCGTGTAATAGAAAAGAAGGTCTTCAATAATTGTATTTTCTGTAGTGTCCACCATAGCATAATAATTTACCTCATGACTTTATATAATGAAAATCTTTTTGCTTTTCAGGGAGAGAAGATTATGAGTGAGATCACTGATCTCCAAAGAAAGGTTAGAAACTAGACATTCTGTTATCATTATTTGAATATTCACCCATTAATGGTGATACATGAGTACTATATATTAATTCTTCCATTGGTCCTGGATTCCAGCATGACTTGAAACACCTATCTCGTATTTTATGATAGTAATTCATGAAATCATTAGATTGTCAATTAATCAAATTATTATCGATCTCTCTTTTTATGCATGTCTTGTTAAGTTTTATTTTCTTTCCTATAAACTAACAAATTCCAACTGAACCTGCAGGGGATGCTATTGATGGAAGAGAACGAGCGACTTAAACGTCACGTATGATATACTTTTTATTTTCCACTCTTAATTTTTTTTTGGGTGTGTGCATATTTTTTTCCTCAAGCAAATTTGTCCTCGAATCTTACTTATCTATTATGCAATTAATTATGAAAGCATATAGTATAAAATTAAGCTGTATATAATATCATTAATATGTATGTGTTGCACGTACGAAAGGTGGCGGGCATAATTAATGGCCAAAGGCATGGTGGGGCCGAATCTGAGAACTTTATTATGGATGAAGGTCAGTCTTCAGAGTCTGTCACGTACGTTTGTAATTCCACTGGACCCCCCCAAGACTTTGAAAGCTCAGATACTTCCCTCAAATTGGGGTGAGTCTTCATTCACTTTACCACAAAATAAACTATAGTCGATTTTATTCTACATTCTGGCATATCAGTGCAGTGCACTAAAGATATTAATAATGTAGTGTATGTTTTGTCATTTACAAAAAAAAGTGTATGTTTTGTTAGCAAACACGTGAACTTCTCTCTTGTTTTATTTTTAATTTTTGTAAAAGAGGAGAATGATTTAAGCACCAACGTTTACAATGTTAATCAGAGAATTATCATGCATGTATGATTATGTTGTTAGACTTTTATAATTAATTATTTTTTTTGACAAGATTTATGATTAGTTGATGATATATAAAATTATTTTATGTATACTGACAATAAATTTTAAAGTCTTGTTAAAATGAGTTGAAAATTTTCTTTTTGTGAACTCAGTGAAATTGCTAGTGACAAAAATCTGTTTTGTTGGTTACTTGCAGGCTATCTTACTACATATGTTTATTTATCTTAACTTTACTTAATTTGTGCTTTGATTACTTGCAGGCTACCATACTCCGGCTGATGAGAAAGTGTGTGGGGTGATACAATTAACTCAGGCAAAAATTTACAAGATTATGATCTAAATTTCATTAATGCTTATGACTCTAGTATGTCCCCGTGGTGTGTAGAGATAGTATATATATGTGTGTGTGTGTGCGTGTATTAGTAAATAGTAAGGACTTATGTTATGGGGTACTCTAATGTCATTCAGAATTAATTGTTTTAAAAAAGAAATTCCTAGTAATGTTTTTAATAATTGGATATTTTAGCTAGTGTAATCCTTGCATCTCTGCCTTACATGAGTAAAAGTATTTTAGGCTTTAGATGATTTTTTTTATTAGTATTGATAGGAAAATAAAATAAAATATAATGAATTAAATTCTTTTCACAAATTAAAATTAATGTATGTATTTCAGTTTTTAGAGATGAATAAAATTCTTTATAAATGTTAAAACGAATAGGTTTATTTTCATTTTAAAAATATTAATTTATTTATTCTTATAAGTATTTATATAACAAAATTTATATAAATAAGATGTTCACCAAATTGTGGGTGAAGTGCATAAATTAATGTGTTAGACGCGAGCAACCTCGAGCTCCCTTGATCCTCTGGAAACATGACTTGAATCAATGATCTTCAATAAAATGTCATTCTCATGGTCTTCCCTTAGGATTGGATCATAACCAAGTTACCATAAGAACGGCAAAAAAATTAAAATATTGCAGTTTAAAAAAAAATTATAAGAATAGTATTGTTTGAAACTTATTTACAAATTTATTATAGTCAATCGCGCGCACATGGAACGTGTTTAATCACGCACAGGGAGGACGTGAATGGAGTTCAGTCACGCACAGGAAGGACGTGATTCACCAGGTGCTAACACGTGTCATTTTGCGGCTTGATACGTAGAAACTTCGGAAGACCATAACTTTTGACTGGGATGTACGATTGAGGCAAAATCAGTGGCCACGCGCTCGAAATTGAGAGGAGAAGTCGCTGGCAAGTCCCCAAGACTTGGTCAAAATTTTTTCCCAAAAGAGACCTCTAAGTGTCTCAAAATCGCTTTTTAATTGTCGAATACCCAAAAAATTTCTTATTTTCTAATTTTTTATTTATTCAATTAGTGAATTGCATGCTATTTTTTATTTATCTAATTACTTCTCTTAATTTCGAGCATTTCGACATAAAATACGCCTTCATCGGATATTTCTATCAAAATTTATGACTGTTCAAAGTTATATGCATCATCAAATTTAAAGCCTAACAATTGCTAAATGCATCCCAGTTTTTGATAAGTATATTCATAAAATTGAAAATGGCTAATTACACCCCATTTTTTATTAAGTATAGTTCAATCTTTTCTTTTAAATCTTAAAAAATTATGAATGTTTTTTTGGCTACGAATAGCCTTCAGGGGTCTCTTCGGGTGAATAGAATTTTTTATTGCTGTAGCCTTACCATTCTTACCGAGTTTGGCACTGCTCTACCAATAACCTTAGCATAGTCAGTTTAACAAATTAAAAAATGAAACTTTGAACAGTCATAAATTTTGATAGAAATATCCGATGGAGACGTATTTTATGTCGAAATGCTCAAAATTAAGAGAAGTAATTAGATAAATAAAAAATAGCATGTAATTCACTGATTGAATAAATAAAAAATTAGAAAACAAGAAATTTTTTGGGTGTTCGACGATTAAATCGTGATTTTGAGGCACTTAGAGGCCTCTTTTGGGAAATTTTTTTGACCAAGTTGGGGACTTGCCAGCGGCTTCTCCTCTCAATTTCGAGTGCGTGGCCACCGATTTTGCCTTAATCGGACATCTCAGTCAAAAGTTATGGCCTTCCGAAGTTTCTACGCATCGCGCCGCAAAATGACACGTGTCAGCACCTGGTGAATCACGTCCTCCCTGTGCGTGACTGAGCTCCATTCACGTCCTCCCTGTGCGTGATTGAACACGTCCCGTGTGCGTGCGATTGACTACAATAGATTTATAAATAAGTTTCAAACAATAATATTCTTGTAATTTTTTTTAAACTATAATATTTTAATTTTTTTGCCCAATAAGAACTCATTGTACTATCTAGCTAACAGACATTTCTTGTGTGTGTATATGAGTAATTTCAACAAATGGTCAATTATTTCTTTGGTATCGATGCTATCAGTTTTATTCATGGTGAACATTTTCTTTTATTGAAACTAAAACTGATAGTGACTGCTCATATATATCAGGATGATCATTAACCATTATGAGCTATTGTATATATCAGAACTTTTTTTTATTAAAATTTACAAACTTGTTTCTTTTCTATCACAATGTCTTCTAAGTATGAAAACAACGTACTTTATCTAATTAGAAAATGAGTTAGACAATTAAAAGGCTAAAACCATTAAAGTCTTGAATTCCATACTTTTTTAATGTGGACTCAAATATCGTATCTTGCAATTAAATCTTAACAGTGAAATTGCATTAAAGGCTGAAAGTTAAGATTTTTTTTTGCTTTTAAGATAAAAAATGTTTATAAATCTAATCCTTTTAATATAATTTTTTTTATAAAGAATTAAATTAATTGATATTTTTATTCTTAAATAAAAAAATTTAATCATTAAAAGATTATGTTATGTTTATAATAAAATAGTTTTATAGAAATTTTTTGACACAGATAATTTGACATTAGAGTTTCTTAACCAAAGCTTAGATTTGATATGGGTTTGAGTATGAAGTTACAAATAGAGATATAATAGATGGATTTAATAGAAGATAATTTAGTTGGGTGTGCAATAAGAATCCATATATTAAAAGAAAAAAAGAAATTGGTTTTTATGGGCTGGGCTGCTATGATATTTTTAGGACTAGCATTTGCACCAAATGTGAATCACGCAGCTCTTCACTTAAGACTGAAGACGGTGGTGTTTAGGGTTTGGGAAGAGCATGCAATTGAACCAAAATGGCGGCGGCTGAAAATGCTTCAGTACTCCCTGAGGACCTCGTAGTGGAAATTCTGTCATGGGTTGCAGTGAAGAATCTCATGCGATTCAGGTGCGTTTCCAAGACCTGGAATGACCTCTTCTCCAATCCCACATTCATTAAATTGCACCTTCAAAGGTCCTCCCAAAACACCCACATCCTGTTAACGTTTGACCAAGATTCATCGAACCCCTACCCGTACCATGATGATAACTACATCGCCGTCGTTGCCACACCCTGCTCTATACGGCGTTTACTTGAGAACCCATCATCCACTATTTATAATATAGTGCATTTTCTCGAGGCTCAGTCAACAGCATCATCATCCACTATTTATTATGATGTTTGTTACCGATTCAAGCACACTTATTTTTTCGTGGGTGTATGCAATGGGTTGGTTTGCTTGCTTGATTGTTTGTATGGGGATAAATTTGAGGAATACTGGGTCCGATTTTGGAACCCGGCCACTAGGGCCATGTCCGCAGATTCGCCCCGCTTGCGTGTCCATTCGAGCAATTATAAACTTGGAGACATTGCTGTGAAGCATGCGTTTGGGTATGATGATTCGAATGACACTTACAAGGTGTTGACGATCCTTTTCAACGTTAAATCACAAGATTGGGAGCTGAGAGTTCACTGCATGGGTGATGACACTTGTTGGAGAAATGTTTTGACTTGTTCTGCTTTTCCCATTTTGCAACAAGTTACTGGACAGTTTGTGAGTGGCACTCTTAACTGGCTAGCACTTGGCAATTCGTCGGGTTCTGATCATTATCAATGGGAAACTGTCACTGTCGATCAGTTAGTCATTTTTTCCTATGATCTGAAGAACGAGACATACAGTTATTTGTCGATGCCTAATGGTCTTTCTGAAGTCTCTCTTGACGAGCCTTATCTTGGGGTTTTGAATGGCTGCCTTTGTCTTTCTCATGATCACAGGAGAACCAATCTTGTTATTTGGCTAATGAGAGAGTTTGGAGGAAATCTTGGACTCAGTTGCTGAATGTAAGCTATCATCATCTTCAAGTTCTAGATTTTCCACCTTGTCCAGTGTTACCTTTGTGCAAGTCTGAAAATGACGATGTCCTGTTGCTGGCATGCTATGGAGGTGGTGCAGAATTGGTTCTGGTTGATAAGAGAGATAATAGTATAGACCGCATGGGTTTCAACAATGGATTATCGTTTATCTCTGCATTTTTCACTTATGATTATGTTCAAAGTTTGGTTTTACCATATCGAAATTAAGCTACCTGCATGCTTATATTATTATTATGTAAGTGGTTTCAGAACCGTGGCATTTAACATTTGGACAGGAGATAGAGCTTGAATAATTTTGGTGGTTCTTTAGTTTAATTATTTTGTTGAATGATTCTATATTGGCTTTTGCTAATGGTTGGATTTCTTTTGACTGAATAATTTATATTTATAGTCGTAAGCTGCTGCAATATCTTCCAAAAAGGAAGTTGATTCTCTCCCTAGTATTTTATTCTTGGGTTGGTTTTAAAAAAGTTTTAAACAAAATGCAGAAAACAAATCGGTATTTTAAATTTTCACTAAATATTAGTGTCATTTGTTCTGTTATTTCCTTGTATATATGTAATACCCGATTATTATTATTATTTTGTTCTTATGTTTTATATGTGTAAATCTCATTTTGATTGTATTGCACCTTTTGAAGATCTAAGAAGTATCAAAATTGGCATCATTCTAACTTCTGTGAATGCTTGCAGACTAATAAAATTCATTGATGACAAAACAATAGGTTCATTAAGCCCTTCCTAATAGCAACATCATATGATACGTAATTGTAACAAGATATTGCAGCTCAAATTGAAGTGTAGTTGATCGGTTTTCCCCCCATATAAAGACTGAGGAAAATACAGTGCAAAGCACAGTAATAAACTCCGACATGGTTCTTTTGCATATATTTATGCACCCACAAAGTTGGTTGTAATGTCTCATAAGTTCTTATGAGTCACTCAACTTACAATGTGCATAACTTGAACTAGAAAGAATCGTTTTTAATGAAACTAGAGTGGTTTCAAAGCTAATATAAGATGGTTTATAACTGTTAAATTTCATAATTTTGGAGCGTACGGTTTTTTTACAATGCATCGAAAACTATATCTGATCTATTTTGTGTTTTAATTTGGAATAGTTCACTTTCTTTGACTGATCATGTTTTTCGCTAGGAATTTCAGATTTGTTCAATCTGAAGCTTGTCAGAAAGCTTATGCTGTCTAGTTAAACGTGGAAAATTCTAATCTCTAGGATTTTTAAGAGTCATTCCCAGTCGTAGATTGATATTGAAATAGCTTTATTCAATGTATTTTTCTGCTTTTATGGAGAAACTGGACATCTACATCACTTGCCGCCATATACTAACCTAAACAGGGAAGTTCCATTGTCTACAGAATGTAGTTTCTTGACTCGAAAATTTAGGTCCTAATTCCAAACGAGTTGAGTGTGTGATGCATTTTCTAGTGAGAGACATTGTATTACAAATTAGGAGTTGTGACTTTGACAAAGTATCTATGCTCACGATTTTGTAATGGTTTACGGTATGTTAAAATAAGGTACTTGAGGAGAACATGCATGCAATCTTTGACTAAATATCGTTGGTTGTTGATAAATTCTGTATCAATTATGTTTCCCTTTTCAATTCCAAACTGAATTCATCTTACGTGCAATAATTCATGAACTGTTCAAGGTATGGGGCTGAGCAATCTGCCCTGTTAAACGTATAAGATAGTCTGAGGTAGGGGAAAATTTCCTTTATTCTCAAAAATTTTCAAGGGCCTATTATTGTGTATATGATTCGTCTATCTTATAAAAACCGGTGATTGTTTGTGATTGAAGAGGGTGAATGATTGGGATTAAAACGGGGTCAGAATAGAAAAAAGATGTTGCATGTTATTGTTCTATTTACACCTAGCAAAATCGTTCTTGCATGTGGGATTAAAGGGGTCAGTCAATGTCCTAAGTTTTAAATAAGTTGATTGATGTGTATTCTTATGCCTTGATATGTTTTTTTTAAGGTTAAACATTTTTTTTTTCAGATAATACATTTTTTTATGTGTATTCTCATGCCTTGATATGTTGGGTTTTTGAGAAAAATGTCTTTTTATGGTTTAGTTGGAATTTCCACATAAGGTGCTTTATTGGAGATATAAGGTTGATTGAATTGTTAAGAAATAAGGGAATGAGGAAAAGATGGTGAATTCCATTTCTCTTACTAACAGAAACTAACAAATTAATAATTAATATTTGTCAATAAACAAAAGGTGTTGCATCCTTTTAATTGTCTTAAAATTTAAAAAAAAAAACATAGAACCAGTTTGAAGAGCTAATGTTATTTAGCTGTTATGATGATCTTAAATTTTGTTAGCACCTTCGTAGGTGTTCCGAAAACATCCATGTCCTATTAACGTACTCGAAGATAGTGAAGGTTGTAGATTAGGGTGATGTCTATAGATTCGCCACGCTTACGTCAGTTACGTGTCCATTCATGCAACTATAAACTGGGATACAAAGTTGTCAAGCGTGGGTTTGGTTACGACGATGGGAGAGTGACACTCCTTTTCTATATTAAATCACAGAATAGGGAGAGTTCATTGTTGGGTGACTCCTGTTGGAGAAGTGTTTTTAACTTGTCCTGCTTTTCCTATTCTGGAACAAGAACAAATTTATGGACAGTTTGTGAGTGACACTCTTAACTGCTTAGCACTTCGCACCCCGTCGAGTTATGATTATCAATAGAAAACTGTTACTGTCAATCAGTTGGTAGTTTTTCGTATGACCTGAGAGACATACAGATATTTGTCAATGCCTGATGGTCTCTCTGAAGTCTCTTTTGAGGAGCCTTGTCTTGGGGTTTTGAATGGTTGCCTGTGTCTTTCTCATGATTACAAGAGAACCTATTTTGTTATTTGGCTAATGAGGGAGTTTAGAGCTGAAAAATCTTGTGGTTTTGCCATATCAAAATTAAGCTACCATGTATTTTCTTATATTAAATTATACAAGTTGTTTCAAAACATTGCTATTTAATGTATGAACGGGATAGATAGCGTGAATAATTTCGAAGGTTCCTTAGTTTGATTGAGTTATTGAATATTTTCCAAAAAGGAAATTTATTCCCTCTCATATTTTATTCTTGGGTTGGTAATCAAAATGTTTCAAACTAAATACAGAAAAAAAATCTGTTATTTTAATTCTTCACTAAACATTGATGTCATTTGTTCTGTAATTTCCTTAATATATGGAATGCTCGATTTTTTTATTGTCTTAATATATATATATATATATATATATATATATATATATATTTATGTGTATTCTCATTTTGATTGCATCACACCTGCTGAAGATCTATGAAAGGTTTCTTTATTCTCTTTTTACAATGAACTTTCTTTTTATTTTTATTTTTATGGTAAGATACTGAACTTTTATTAATGAGAAAACAAGAGTACATCATTATTATTGATGAACTTTCCTCTTAAACTTTAGCCAAATCCACCTTTTTTCATATTGAATGTGCATCTTTTTAAACTTTTTTTTTTTACTTTCAATTAGCCAAATCCACTTTTTTTTTTCATCTGATCTATCCTGTGTTCTAATGTGGAATCTGTCCACTTTGACTGATCATATTTTTGGCTAGGAATTTCAGATTCAAACAATCTTGTTTGCAAGCTTATGCTATCTAATTTAACATGGAAAGTTCTCATCCCTAGGAGATTTAAGGATCATTCCCTGTTTTAGATTGACATTTAAATAACTTTATTCAATGTAATTTTCTGCTTTCATGGAGAAACTTGACATCTGCATAACTTGAGCTTTACTAACCTTAGCAGGGTAGTTCCAGTGGCTATAGAATGTTTTTGGAATGTAGTTTCCAGAGTCAAAATTTTGTGCCCTAATTCTGAACAAGTTGAGTGTGGTGCCTATGTTAGGTTGGGACTTTGAATTACAAATGAGGAGTTGTGATTTTGGCCAAGTACCACTGCTCAGTTTTATAATGGTTTATGTATGTTGGATTAAGGTGCTTGACTGAATATCTTTGGTTGTTGATAAGTTTTGTATCAATTATGTTTCCGTTTATAATTCCAAACTGAACTTTTCTTGCAATGATTCATGAACTGTCCAAGGTATGGGGGAGAAGAATGTCCTTTATGGGCTGAGGAATCTTCACTGTTCTTATTCTCTTCAACCGGATAGTCTGAGGTACGGAAGAATGTCCTTTATTCTCTGAAGAGTTCATTTAAGACTGGGTTTTAAAAACGGTGATTGCTTGTGTGATTGAAGAAGGTCAATAATTTGGATTAAAAGGGGTTAGAATAGAAAAAGTTGTTGCATGTTCTTACACCTTTTATTGCAAAATCAGCCTTGCTTGTGGGATTAAAGGGGGGTCGATGTCCAGAGTTTTGAAAGAAAAAAAAATTTGAGTGATGCCTTGAAGAATTCTATGAAGGTTGAATATCTTTTGCGGATAATACATTTCCTAATGTGTATTCTAATATCTTGATGGTGTGGGAAAATGTCTTTTACGGTTAAGTTTGAATTTCCAGGGAAGGTGTCGTATCCTTTCATATTAGTTGTGTTGATATTTAAAAAGGAACCATTGAACCAGTTTGAAGAGCTAATCTTATTTAGTTACTGTTTTGATGACCTTCAAGCTAGTTTGTCTCAAAATACAAGGATAATTGACTAATTATGGAAATATACATTGACAGTTAAAAAAAATGACTGATTAAATTTAAATAGTAACGTTTACGTGACATAAATTATATAAAAAGATACAACAGGTATTGAGAATCCTTAAAAAAGTAAAATAAAAGGCATTGAGAATGAAAGTAAACTATCATTGAGAATTTAATAAACAAGGCTAATTATCGCAATTAATTTTGAATAGAATTTTTTAATTAATAATGAAATATATTAATGATATATAAATAATTTGTTAAATTCTATTTAAAATTATATTTTACTCTCTTTGGATTTTAGATTGAAAATTTATTTATTAAATTATCATAATAAATTTTTGTGATATTTCATTTTCAAATGATAATAGAGTAAACTAATTAAGTAATATATGATCATGATAAGATGAATTTATTTAGAAGAAAATAATTTATTCCTAATACTATACATTCACTAACTAATAATTTAAAAAAAAAATACTTTTTTTATGGTGAGAAAACAATATTAGTATTCTTTTTGGGGTCAGGGTCAAAGATAGCCTATTCATAACAGTTGCTCCTCTTTAAATACCAGTTACCAAGTGTCATGTAGCTGCTCTAAGCCAATAAACAAATTATAGATACATTATTAATTAATAATTTGATGTAACAATTTCACATATTTAATAATATAAAAAAATCATAGAAAAATATTTTATTAAAGTTTGTATTATAATTTGTCTCTATAGATTTCCTGAAAAGGAGAAAGGGAGGCTATTACAGAAGCTTGTTTGGTGTAAAAAAATTGTTAATGAGTCATTTCTCTGTCAAATTGTTTAAAGAATAAAATCATTTAATTTCTTTCTCTCTAGTGTTTTGAATTTAAGGATACATAAACAAGAATAATGATAAAAAAAAAGCAAAAATTTCTCGGATTAGATTTATGAATCCAAACCAATACATGTTCATATCCTATGTTTGGAATAATATCAACAAAAGTAAACACTGCGGATGCTACTCTACTCTTTGATTTTGATAGAGCTTTCCTCTGTGCAAGCATGTAACTATACATGTGAGGGCTACCTGCATAGAATTATGCCATCTAATGAGAAACAAGGTTAATTAAGAAAAGGAAAATTAGGCAAAGTGCATTAGTGGTGAGAATTGAGTTCATGCCTGGAACATAGATTCCCAACACAATAATAGCAGCACAAAAGTAATCAAATGAGAAGTTCCATTTGTTAGGCATCCTTATGCAGTACTCTCAGATGCCTGAAACAAAAAGAGGGACGGTCATTAACTTGAGTAACCAGAAAACACCATATCAAATAGTTTCACTTTCACAATCAATCATGAGTGACAAACTATCAAGTCTCTTCCCATCTCTATTATCACTTCAGGAATCCCAAGAAATAGCAGGTGAGGTGGTCAAGGTTTCAAAAGACCAAGTAACATGAATGAAACTAAAAGCACTGTGGACATTTGCTGATTTGATTCTATACCTTAATGAATGGCAAATCAATGTATATTAGACCAACTTCGCTGCTGATTCCTGTTGGTTATAGCACTAAAAAGGTGCTATATCTGCTAGAAAAAAAAAGTTGCAGTCAATATAACAGGAAGTCAGGAATATAAGAATTAACGATTACCATATTATATACAGAAGGCTCAACATTCAAACTTTATACCTGAGACACAAAAGCCATGATGGGGCAGAACCAAATGCCTCTTTCAAGCCAAAGAAAAAATAGCGAATGATCTGCAATTGCAACAACAATGAGGATCTTTGTTAATAGTTCCCTTCCCTTTTCAATCAATAATTACTTTGCCATCGAATAGAAAGAGATATGTTTATCATGAGCAAAAGAATAATTGCAGGGGGGACAGGGCACCAATCCTGAAAGGTTTGCTTGCAGTCACCCAGCTCATGTCTTTGGAAACTGAAGGTTCTCATAACCATTAAATCACTATATTAACATTTTATGTAAATGTTTCTAATTGATGCCACCTTGAGTCTCTGTTTCACTATTTTTGTTTGTTTCACATCAATGGCATCTCAGGACTATGATAGATCCCTTGTCCACTACACATCAATGACATATTTGAGAAGGTCCAGGTCAAAGCACGCAGATACAGAGCATGCAGAAAAGAAGCAGAGGTAGCGACAAATTAGATAACTATGTAATATAATTAGATAGGATTTGGTTTAGTTATTTAGTTTCCCTATTTTTCTAGATAGGATTTTTTTTCCCATTGGATGGTTAAACAGGAAAGGGGGGGTATATTGATTGAGTTGGCCAGCTTACTATTGTCGACAATTAATAGTGGGGACGAGTTGAGTTCTAATATCCAAGACATTCAATTTTGGGACGTATTTAAGGAACCCTCTTAGTTACTGCCTAAGAGTCAGGATATCCACACTAATATTATTTCCAAAACATATTCAATTTTGGGACTTTATATTTTGAGGGCAAAGTATATCCACACTAATATTATTTCCAAAATGTCACGATCTTTTCATATTGCCAATCTTTTCACGTAAATAACCAAGCTTTCTTTGGAAGAAAAATGTCCTACAAATATTGTTCCCTCATTCTCAAAAGTTTTGGTCCCAACCAATATCTTATAATTCATTTTAGGATAAAATATGATTTTGATCCTTCAAATATTAACTCATTAGTTTTAATCCTTCAAAAATAATTTCATTATATTTGATCCTTAGAATTTTCAAAGTTCTCCTTTTAAGTCTTTTATTTAGTTCTGCTAATTTTTTTAATAAATTTAAGTTACATCCACCTATTGCAAACAATGTGACTATGACTTCAGCTGTTACACTTTCTAATTTGTCCCCAAAAATCATGTTCAATTACGTACTTCGAAAATAATAGTTGTAATCTGATTTATTTCCCCTTTTCTTGCAAAGCACACTAAATGCTAATGTTGGATTGTACCAGAAAAAAATAATATTATTATAAATAAATGACTTAAAAGAATAATTTAAAAAAAAATAGGGACCAAATGCAATAAAATTGGAGAACTAATACCAATATGAATCAATATTCGGAAGATCAAAATCATATTTAACACTTTATTTTCTGTATGATTGCCTTAGGAAAAGAAAGGAAATTTTTGCATTTACTAAAGGTTCGTTGTACTTTTTTTTTTGAATGAATGAAAAAAAATTATGGATGTAACATTAAGCTCACTTGGAGATTAAACTTTTGACAAACTCGTGCAAACGATTATGAACAGATTTGCTAAAAATAACATGACCAAAGTCGAAGTTAAATCACTCAATACGGTAGTTCACATCACATTCTACCATTTGATATTTAACGTATAGTCTCATGTCCCTTCCCACCTGCCAAATCAGTAATTATGGAGTTATTAAGCATTAATAATACAAACAAAAAAGCACAAAAATCAATTCATTTGAAATATTTAAGATCTGCTGCGTCTAAAACTAGTTTCAACATAAGCATGTACATGAAGAAAATTGGACCATTAGGAGGAACAATCACTGTCCAATGTATATAACCTACACCATTTCAGCTCTGACCACTATAATTTGGACAGATTTCTGATTTTATTTAATATCCAACAAGGCACTTGAACACCACTGATTTCATAGTGACCAACCGTGGAAATCGACATAAGAGAACTTGCCAACATTGTCTGCTACTGACCAGAGTTCCCCAATAGCCATTCAACTGCTGCATGAACATTACCTGAAGTGGCAATAAGAGCTCTAATGTTCTCTTGTGTGTCAAAGAATCCCATCTGTTGAAGCTGTGAAAGTTGGGAGGCATACAGCTGCTCTGGTGGCTCTGACAAGACAACAAAGTCAGTGAGAGGCTGAGCAGAGTATAAAATTTAGGTAAATAATAGCCAGTTCCCTACGTTTTGGTGGGCATTTTTAGTACACCCCTATATTTTGAATGTTTATAATGCGATTAAGTTTCAAAATTTTCAAATTGGGTCCCTACTATTAAAGCACTGTTAAATTGGACCAAATAACAATCTGAGACTCCTTAGTTCGAAATATTTGAATAGTGTCCCGGAGTTCAGCTTCCTGTTAGAAGCTTAAACTGCTCCTCTGAGGCAGGAACTTTTTTTTTTTTTATCAGCAAAAATATTATGTATTATAATAATAAGATGAGTACAAGTGGAACCGTTCTATTTACATTGTCACCCTGCTATGTATAGGCCTATGGAGCCCTAATACAGGCATATTACATGGATTAGGAATCCAAAAGCCTAAGATATATCTAGGTACTCCCCCACAAAAGAAACCTATAAAGCCATCCCCCCTATTACAAAAGCCAACCTCACGGGATATCAAATCCCTTTTCAAAATTATTGAGCCATAACCAACAAAAGAAGATGGCATCATCCATCAATTAGAGAATACTACCTTGTTCCTATGGCACCATATGCACCAAGTCAGGGAAATCCATCATGTTTGTCAGTGCTGTAACCTGATGCCCTTAAAATACTTGTGAGAATTCTGAAGAAAGTGATGACTAGGCGATTCTGGGTAAACACCAACAATGTTTAGCCAAGGCAGTGCTTCCCACCATAGAGGCAAGATGTTCTCACATCCAAAGAAAAGGTGACACATCCTTCTCACTAGTTATACAAAAAGGACAGAGTATGTTACCCATGGCCAAATTCCTCCTCCTCAAATTAGTCTTTGTTGGTAATCTGTCTTGAATCAGCCTCCAAGCTAAGTGTGACGCTCTACTTGGAGCTTTGATATTCCATAACACATAGAACACACCATCATAATTCTCGTCAGACGAGTTTGAACAAAGCAATTTGTAAGCACTGGCCACTGTGTATCTCCCACTAGGATCCGCCTCCAACACCAAGAATCATGCTGGTTAGTTTGTACTACCACCCCCTTAATGTTCTCCATGAATCTTGCGACCATACCAATATCTGGTTCCCTTAAAAATCTCCTCCACTGCAGCTGTCAATCCCAACCACCCACTGCTGCGCTCCCTAACTGTTGTATAAATTGATGTTGTTGTTGAGATATGCTATACAAGCGTGGATACTTCTCCAACAGCGACAACCCTCCAACCAGCCAACCATTCTCCCAAAACTTCATCTTTGCCCCACACCCAATTTTCCATTTTATTCCACTTCTAATCCCTCCGCCCTCCTAAGAAGAATTGCAAGCTTTACACAAATCCCGCCACCACATAGATTCACTACAATTTCTTCTTGATTCATCCAAGCTCCTCCAACTCCCATATCTGGACTCCAAAACTTTCTCCCACAGTTCACCCTGATGGTGGAAGAGATTCCATCGCCATTTACCAAGTAAAGCGTAATTGAACTTTACTAAATCTCGCACTCCCAAACCACCAATCTCCTTAGGAAGACAAATGGTCTCCCAATTCATCCAAGTGACCTTTTGCTGACCAAAAGTTCCCCACCACAGGAGCCCCCGTTGCAGCCTCACCAGCCTCTCGACCACCTTCTTCAGAATCCTGAAAAAAGAAAGATAAAAAATAGGAATTGAATTTAGGACAGACTTTAACAGAGTTACCTAGCCCCCAAAGATAAGTGTTTTTGGTTCCATTTAGACAATTTTCTCACATCTCTGGACAATAAGATCCCATGTCTCACTACGCCTTGGATTTGCCCCAATCGGGATACCCAAATAAAGAAATGGTACGGACAACACCCTGCAACTTAGATAATTAGCTGCATTTTGTAGCCAACTATGAGGCATACCAATTGCCCTGAAATAACTTTTAGCAAAATTGATCTTCAAACCAGATACTAACTTAGCTTCTCAACATGACCTTAATAGCTTCTACGTTGCCAACGACGCTTTCCCAAAGAAAATCGTGTCATCAGCATACTGTAATAGGCTAATTTCCACCTTATTCCTCCCTACCTTAAACCCTTCAAAGACATTCTTTACCAGAGATTCTCTCATCAATCCAGTTAGACACTCCGCTACAATATTAAACAAGAACGGAGCAAATGGATCCCCCGGCCTGAGACCTCTTTGGGGAGAAAACTCCTTTGTGGGGCTCCCATTTACCAATATATATATCGTGGCTGACTTCAAGCAACCCTCAATCCACTTCACCCATCTAGTGCAGAACCCCATCCGATTCATCATATATAAAAGAAAATCCCAGCACACAGAGTCATATGCCTTTTCGTAGTCAACTTTGAATACTAGACAACTTTTATGGCATCTCTTGGCTTCTTCAACGATTTCATTAGCTATAACCACACTGTGCAATAGATGCCTACCCTCCATAAAAGCAGATTGACGTTCATCTATTATACAAGGCGTCACCTTCTTAAGCCTTCTAGCAAGCAGTATTGCCACAATCTTGTACATACAACCTATTAATGAGATAGGTCTATAATCGTTGAGGCCTTGAGGATCGTGAACCTTAGGCAACAATGTCAGGAAAGATGCATTGCTTCCTTTGGAGAACACTCCATTAGCATGAAATTCGTACACAAATCGGAGCATGTCTAGCTTAAGAATATCCCAAAACTCTTTAATAAATTTAAAATTTAAACCGTACGATCCAGGGCTTTTTGTGCTACCACACTCCCAAACAGCAGTCCTCACCTCCTCCTCTTCAAAGGGAGCCACCAGCATGACATTATGTTGCTGACCAATAGACTTAAATCTGACCCCATCCAATCTAGGCCTCTCCCCATCCGTTTCCTTAAATCTCCTCTTGAAGAATAGTTTGATTTCCTCTTTAACTCTGTTCGGTTCATCTACCCAACACCCACCTACAAACACCCCTCTGATCATATTATAGCGTCGCTTCCAATTTATAGACATGTGAAAATACCTAGAATTGCAATCCCCTTCCTTGATTCATCTAGATCTTGCCTTCTATCTAGCTATAGATTCAATTGAACTCGCTGCCCTCCAAAGATCCTCCTGCAATTGCCTCCTTAAGATTTCCTCAGCCTCATCCAGCTGCCTAGAATCTCCTTCTTTTTCCAGTTTGTTAAGTTCTGCTTCCACTTTTTTAAATTTCTGTTGGGCATCCCCAAACTGATTTGTGTTCCATTCCTTTAATCTCTGCTTTAGTTTCTTGAGCTTTTTTTTTCAGGACATTATCCACCAGCCATTTGTAGAATTTCCCAGCCAACATTGTTGTACAACTTTTTTGAATGATCTATTCTCAAGCCAGCAATCAAAAACCCGAAATGGCTTCGACCCTCAATCAGCACTAATAGACCGCAACAAGATAAGACAATGGTTAGAAAAATTACGATCCAAGATAATCCGAGAGTTGTCTTGCCACTTGGAAAACCACTCCGCTGAGACGAGGATTCTATCAATTTTGCTTTTTGCTGTCCTGTTTGGTCTATACCATGTGAATTTTTGCCCCACACTAGGCATGTCCTCAACCTCCAAATCAGCAATCCATTTGTTAAATTCCTTCAAACTGCTCCCAGCATGTAATCTTAGACACACACCCACTCTTTCTGATGACCTTCTAATGCTGTTAAAATCTCCTAAAATGCACCAAAGACCCCTACTATTTGCAGTTCTCAGCTGCCTCACCTGGTCCCATAAAATTATTTTCGAAGCTAAGTCACATGGTGAGAACTGCAAACAGTAGGGGTCATGAATTAATGGGTCATAGCCTCACCTGTTAAAATCTCCTAAATGCACCAAAGACCCCTTCCAATTATATAAAGCCATTACCCTTCACACTCTTCTCCAATTTGAAAGTTTCGTCACTCCAAATACACAATAATCCACCAACACTATTAATTGTTGGCTGCATTTCCCATCTTACTTCAGCATCACCCCACAAAGCTTGACATAGAGTCTTGTCAATCACTTCCTTCTTAGTCTATTGCATACACAACATATCTACTTGTTCCTTCCTCACCAATTTTCTGATTGAAGCCCATTTCACCCTCCTCCCCAGACCCCTTATATTGTAGGTAACAATCTTCATCAAACAACTAAGCTGCTTCCCATCCTCTGAATCATACCCTTGTCCTTTTCCTCCAGATTGACCAGTTTAGAAATCATTGTTTCCTCTTGCTTGCTAAAGTTTACTCCCAAACTTTTTTCCATTTCCCAGTTGCTTGTTGCCTCTTCACCATCTCACAGCTCCTGGGTGTTGAAACTGAGTAAGCTGATGTTGTGCCCTACATTACCTTGTCTTTCCTTTCCCACATGACAACCTCCTTCAACCCACTGCCTCCAATCTGGTTAGTAGACGCTGCATGGGTGTAATAGTTTGGGCCAGCACTACTTTCCTTTTTTTCTCTGCTGTCAAACTGTGTTTTTTGTCCCCATTCTAAATCTGTTTTTTCAGTGGGCTCAATTTACTTTTTACAGCCTTTGTTTCTTGTATAGACCTTCCATTTATGATTGGGCCCAATCAGTTTGTGGCCCAAATCATTTTTCTCCTATGGTGAATTCCCATCAGTGACTTAACTCAGCAGTTGGGTTGTTATTTTCCCACTCCTGAGGTAGCTCACCTGCCTCCCTGTACAGACCCTTTAATTCAAAATTTGTCTTCAGAAGTGGGCCCTCTCCTTCCCCACTTTTGCCCTTGTTATTCTTCCTTTGTCTCTCTTCGTCAGGATTGGCAGCAACTGCCTCCTCTGCATCCTCAACCTTTTTTGTCTGATCTGGCTCTCTTTTATCCTCCCTGTCTCCATCACCTATACTGTCTTCCAGGTCTACACGCTGACTTCCACCTAAAGCGTCAGTCATGTCAACTTTTTGGACAGTGTTATACCCACCAAACCCAGATTCGGTGGGGTTGCCATTTGCTGAATACAAACTCCTGTCTTCCATGTTGACCATTGAGACAGAGTTGGTGTATTGACCAGTGGGCAAAAAATGGGACCCGATGCTTCTGCCAGGTTCATCTCCTTTGGCGCCCGTTGTGGAGTTGATACCTGAAAGCTCACCGTCAACCTGTGCTTCTTCCGACCAGATATCCACCCCAACCTCACTCCCTTCCGACGTTATTTCTTCAGAAGATTCAGCATAACCCCTTATGTTACAGTTACATCTCCTGTAATTGTAACATGGCTCTCCTACAATCATGACCACATAATCACTTCCATTAATGGACGCTGTTACAGAATGGTTAATCGTAGGAGGCCATGGTGTTTTGATTAAGACTCTTGCCCTGTCCAACCTCTGGAGTTCATCCACATCTTCGTCCACATCCACCACCTCCCCAATCCCTTCCACGAGCATAGTGATGTTTTCCACATCCCATGCGTGTACCGGGAACACATCACCCACACTTGCCTGAAACCAGGCCTCACGTTTAGGCGCCATTTCTCCAAGGTATGGAACATTGATATACCACTTTCAACACCTTCTCTACCCAGCTCTTCTACTCGTGTCACTGAGCCCCATGATAAGTACCATGTCACCACCAATGTATTTTTGTTTAATCTCCTCATCTCTGTCCCACATCAATTCTTCTTCAAGTTTGTCAAATGACATCAAGTTCCTCAGCCTACCTATCCAAGCTTTAGATAGCCATGTCTTCTTATCCGTTGATATTGTCAGTTGTACAGACGAACAAGATGGCGTATATGTTGGCTTCATATTCTTCGAAGTCCACCGCTTCACCACATGCTTACTGCTTGCTGCAACCACATTTGAGTACAATCTGGATGCTGTCACTCGATGGAGGTTCTGTTGTTGTGCTCTTGTAAACATATTCGTATGTTTTGTTGTTCCTTTTCCTTTACCTTTGTCTCCTCTTCAAACTTCTCTCCTACATCCTCCTTTTTGTTGATGTTTCTTGTTGACTATCCCTGTCATGTTCCTTTCCCTTCCATGTTTCGGAAGGTTCACATGTAACTTCAAACCACCAAGAATCATGTTGTCCAGTTGTCTCTCTAGTGTCCGGGCATTTTCGACCGATTTGAATCTCACAAAGCCATATCTACATCCACTCCTATTTCAATTCCTTGCGATGAATACCTCCCTAACGTCGTCTCACTTCTTGAGTTCGAACCATAGTTCCTTTTCACCCATGTCTTCTGGGAACCTTGTGAAGTAAAATGACAGTATATCCAGTGCATCCCTCCAGTTTTTGCTGCTTCCTATCCCCCTAGTTGTCGCTGTTGCCGTTGCACCATGTTGCTCATACCATTCCCTGGCGTTGTTAAGACGATGCCGACCACTCTCTCTGTTTCTCACTCCCCCCACTCTCTGTTTCTCTCTTTACCTCACTCTCTCATCTCTCATACGGTTATTGAATCTTCCGAGGCAGGAACTTAATTGGAAATTGGAACCTTTTTAAAATTAGGGACCTAGTTACGAGCTTATAAAATATAGTGATGGTCAAATTAAAAATCACCTAACAGTATAGAGAGCTTCAGATTAATATAATCTAACCCATGTTTGGGAACAATTTTTCTTTGGGAAATAAGTATTTTGTTTATCCAAGGTTCCCAGGAAGCTGAACAAAAAAAAAAAAAAAAATCCCCAAAACAAGTGAACTAAAGACAATTATTTAGAAAAAATAGAAGACAACAATGCTAACCATTTGATCTATTTGGAACAGCTAGGCTACCAAGTCCACCAAACATGCTTGATAACATCTCCAATCCCAAGTTGTTCATTGGTCCTACCAATAAAATCATTCCATAGCAATTTCAATGAACTATTAAAATTCCATGCTTGTAGTCAAATGGCAGTTGCATCACCCAAAACAGTCACCACCAAACTTGATC
>CM023948.1:36399488-36429350 GCA_013407115.1 Glycine latifolia
CTTCATTACTAGGGATACAATCAGGCCAAAAGATTTTTTAATGCATCTGGTCCATAGTAGCCCATGAATTAATGGGTCATAGCCTCATAGGATTTGATCAGAAAAGGCTTAAATTTTATTTGGTTTTGAAAGGATTTTAGGAAGTGTCCTCTTCCACCCACACCCAGTTTTTGTTATGAACCACCTAAAAATGAGCAAAGGAAGTCATCAAAGTAACTGAAGATCAAATTCTCATTCTCAAATTTAAGCAAAGCAGGAAGAAAAAAAAACTCTGCTAACCTAAATATGATCTCCATTACATTCTTAGATGTTCAACCGATTTATAAAAATTATAATTCATATAACTCAAGTATGATGGATCATCTTAAGAGATGATTAAGCAACACCGTAGCAACATTGCAACTGTAAACAGTTTATATTCACAGAAACCAAGTGCATATAGGGATGTCTTGCATACCAGTGCCTCCACCAGTTTGACCAGATTCCCTGCAGAAGCTTAGCAGGTTAATAGAAAATTAAGCAAGCAAAAAATGATGGCAACATAAAGTCAACAAGGACAAACATGCATGTTGTATTTTAACAGATTATGCCAGCAAAAACATAAATCTAAGCAATGACATCAACCATCCCAAAATTAATTGTGCCATCCACCACATCAAGTACTATTTTAAGTTAATGGGAAAAATCTCATTCAAGTGGCACAATGTTGAACGCAGATTTTGTTATATGCTTGTAGTACAAGTACATATGCTTTAGTAAGAAGAATATCTAAATTTCAAGATCAAAAAGCAGCTTCACTTTTTAATAACATGTAATAATATTAAAAACTTTTGTATTTTTTACTTCCAGATACCTACGACATGATGCATAACAATGGACATCATCTATTACGGATCTTAAAATGATATTACACACATTAATCAGCTATCTCTATTTCTGAAATTTCTTAAAACAATAGAAAGTAGAAACAGTCTCTTTGCAAGGTAAAGCTGCATACAATGACCCTCCATCATACCTCTGCATAATGAGGAGCCTTCTGGCACTAGGGTACGTTACTTTTTTACTTTTGGAAAGACAGATTCCTTCAATTAGTTTTAATGGGAAGATGTTAAAAAGTCTTGGTTTTCAAGCATAGTATGTTATAAGCATGAGCAGAACAAAGAAGTTATAAATGAATAGCTTTTAGCAAAGTAATCATGAAAAAAAAATATGCACAAATGCTAATACAACCACTTATATATGGGATGTCAAATGGGGCATCTAGGTCTAAAAGGTCAGCTGTGATGGGTGTGCTAGTTACTGGGTCTTAGCAAATAACTACATCATTGAGCTAAAGGATAGCTTCAACAAATTCGAAGTTTATTTCTTTTCATGGATGAGCATGGAAAGGTCAGGATAGCAGCACTACTTACCATGTTGATTCTTGCTGGCCAAGCTGAGACATAAGAGCTTGCTGGAAAGACAAGAGTTGCTGAAATTGTGCAATAAGGCAGAACTGTAAGAATATTAACTGAAACCAAGGAAGTATAAAGTTACATAGCAGGCAAATGAGCAATATAGCCTCTTCATCATGATCATAATAGATCACAATTTATAGAATAAAATATCTGCTGCAAGCCTGCAAATTTGTTTATTTAAAAAAAGCCAATTTCCCCCAAAAATGCTTAGGTCCAAGGGTTTTCAACCATTTGAACTATGCTTCCCTTGGTCCAATTAGGTCTGGATGCTGATTATTTATTTCATACTAAGAACCACTAGAATTTATCAAAAAGAAAATATAAACAAACATCTGTGGCAATCGATATTTCATTGAAATTCATCAAGAGATATACAACTTTAAATATGTCTACCTGCAATGTCTCAGGTGAAGAAAACAAACGAAGGAATTCTGTATTTTGCATTACTTCTCTAAGAGAATTTAAATCCGGCATGCCACGCTGCTCAGTATTAGCACCAAGAATCTAAGATGTAAATTAGATATTAGAAGGATCAGTTCAACACATGTGTTATACTTGTACTAGGTATGGTATATAAATACCTGATTCAATGTTTGTGGGTTGGAAAGCATACTTTGCATCATTTGTGAGATAGCTGGATTTTGCATTAGCTGGGTCAATAGAGCAGGATCTGGCATAGCACTACCACCCAGCATGCTTTCAAGGTCTGGCAGACCAAGCCCTCCTAAGCCAGTAGGTCCTTGCTGCCTGGCATCCACACCAGTAGTCGACAACCTTCTGCTGTTATTTTGAGCCCCTCCAGCTACAAATAAAAATGTTCACCATCAATAATGACAATATGAATCATATTAGTATGTTACACAGGTATGATACGTTTATCAGATCAGATACAATACATATCCAATATGACAATACGATTTTTCTAAAAATATATAGGATATAATGCATGTAATATAGATATTAGATATGTATATAAAATATGAAACATAATGAAATACATAATTGCAACTCTGCAAATCCAAATCAAGTTCATACTTAGACATTACTAAACAGAAAGAAATATAAATTCTCATCATAAAATTACTTCCTATTATTTACAAATAAGAATAGTGCTATCAAACTCATTCCAATCTTGAAATCATCCATAAAGAAGACAATTTTCATTTTTGTTCATCAGGAGACAATGGTATTATACTTCTATATTATTCATGCTCATGTAGCAGTATTGGATTTTCATAAAAAAAAATTAAAAGCTTGGATACTTCACCAATACGTATCAATGAAGTATACTTTACCAATATGCATCAATGAAGTATCTAAGAGTATTGGTATCGAATATGGATAAATAAAGCAAATCAAGTATCAGTGCTTCATAGGTCACAAGAAACAAAAATTTGTAGCCAGTATCCTTAAAAGCGAAAAAAATGTCAGCATAAGGGAAAATGCTTTTGCAAACAACTGGTGAAAAGATTCAATTAGTAGAAAAAATTAGTATCAGAACTTACTTCCTGTAGAGGACCAAGGATTTGGAAGTGGGTTAGTATTGGGTAAAGGAGAACCAGCAGTTGCTTCAGAACTAGTTCTGGAGGGATCAGTTGAGTGGTCCCTTGCATGGCCACCATGAGTCCCTGAAACTGCTGCATTATTATTTCCTGTATTACCAGCCATCGTAGTGGCATTCAAAAATGGCTCTTGAATATTTTCATACATGCGCCTCAGCATGTTGAATCCCTCAGGAGAAGATTCAATGTTGCTCATTGCTCTGTCTGTATTTCTCATCATTTCACGCATGATCTCAGGGTTCCTTGTAGCTTCAAGGGTCTGGCAGAGAGTGCTGGGATCATTGAGTATGTGTGCTAGCTCAGGGTTTCGATCCATGAGCTCTTGCATTTGCGGATTATTCATTATAAGATTCCGCACTATTTCAGGATTATTTATTAGATTCTGCATGGTGGGTGAATTCATTATTTCTCTCACTAAATTGGGATTTGAAATAAATGGTTGCTGCATCTGTTCAAGATCAGGAAATCCCTCGCCAAATAAACCATTGCCCCCAGTCCCATTGACACCTAGTCCAGGGAATAGTGAAGCTCCAAAACCAAGCCCTCCCAAACCCCCACCTTCATTTGCACCAGCAACTCTTGCATTATTTGTTGGGGTATTGGTATTGGTGTCGGTGCTACTAGTATTGGTCCCACCAGTTGGATTGGCAGGAGCAGAGCCACGAACCAAATGGACAGTGTGATCTGCCTCCAAACCTATAAAGATAAATAGAAATTTTAGTTATGTTCACTCATTTGAGGAATAGTTTCTCAATAACCTTAGAGTTCAGTGTGAACAGATGTAGGCTGCTTTTGAGAACACAAAATAAAAATTACCTTTCTGCCTAATACAAGCTACGCTGGCAAAACATTATGTGGATTGTCAAAAAAATTATCCTACATTATTACTAAGCCACACAGAAGCAAAGAAGAGAGTTGTTGCAGTCTAATGAATCTGTGTGTGCGTGACATCTTTGAAAAAATATTTACAATATAAAAACAACCTTCCTGTCTGATAATACAAGCTAAAGCACTCTGAGGTTTGACAACAAATTGATCCTACATTATTAATATGCCACACAGATGCAAAGAAGAGAGTTATTAGACTCAAGAATCTGTATGTGGCATGATTAAAAAAATATTTACAATTTTCAAGAAAATGACGAGCGTGATAGTGATGACAGGATCATGCCACAAGTAGCCTAAGAGCACTGGTTAAATAATTAATAAATAAAAGGTTTGAACTTTGAATCAAAAATCACAGTGACACTTTTTCATAAAAACTTCCCACTTTGATTCCTCAGCCAATGCCACTTGTTAGCATTCTCCCTGAGGATACATATGCAATAACATTATCCTATTTTGCCATTTTACCCATACCTCCCTTATCCATAAACTTCAGAAACATAAAATACTTGGTCAAACATAAATTCAAACACGGTATTCAGATTCCAAGTCTTCAAATAAAAAACATTTAAACAAATAACACCAGTGTTATCAAATGGCAGATGGCGGATATGGAGGAAGGCCAAAATTCTGCAATATAAACATGCCATTGCAGCCTATGGTGCCACCACAGCAGGCTTCTTATCACAAATTGCCTATGGTGGTTGGCAGAAATCCACCATGGCAGTCATGGTGCCACCATTTAAAAACATTGAATAACACACATACGTATAAGTGCTCGCAAAAAGTAGGTTTCTACTATGTGACACAACACAGTTCTGCTGAACGGTTTTAATAATTAGCTTAACCTAGTTACTTTGTCAAACATTGATTAGAGCATGTCACTTTCACTAAACAAGTAAGGATACTTCACTAATGGAAGAAGAATAAAACACATCAAAGGCTAGGTGATTTATCCCAAAGTATCACCTAATATAGCTTTAACATATTAATTTATAACTGTACTGAGACCAAGAAAGGAACCAATCCATTATTATTATGGTTAAATGTAAAATACATATGATTATTTAAATATGTGTAACCCTGACTTAGGTTATTATTGGTCCAACAATTTTTACTTTTTTGGCTTCAAATCTACTTCAAAGTTAAAATTCAAATAAAATCTTTGAAAGCAAAGTAGAAGTTGTTTGACAGTTTTCATTTCTTTTAATTTAAGAGAGAGGACTCAAGGGTGATCAATAAGGAGAGAAAAAGAGAGCAGAAAGAGAGAAAGGAGAGTGAGAGAACAGAGAGAGAACCGGCTTTTCTTAAAATGCTAATTATTTCCTTTTATTAAATAAAAATTATGTTGCATACGTGCTTGTCAAACAATGTGTTTGACACTCAACTTCTCTTGTAAGGAAAAAAGAACGAAAACAACAAAGCTTTATCCCAATAAGTGAGGTTGCTGCACGGATTGCACAATGCCATTTAGCTTAGTTAAAGATCAAAACTTTAGAAATGTTATTTATTTACAAATTAACAAATTCCTCCACTGTCCTTTGTCTCCCTCTCCCCCTTGGTTTCTCTCTCCCCCTCTTCATAAGACTAAAAATCATGCAATCTACTCTTCTCAATGGTGCTTCCAATGGCCTTTCCAAACCACCTTAACTGATTTTCTGTCATCTTATCAGTGCCATGCCAATAACTTGTTAGGATCTAATTCCAAAGGATAGTACTTGAGTCCTACATTGTTAGTATGGAATTCTGGTTTGGGGTTTATAAGGCTTTGGGCTCTCCAACTATAACAACTAGCTTTTATGGTGTGGTTCTCCCAAGGTTCTTATCACAACTCTGCCTATGGTTTCATTTTCATAGTTAGTCCTAAACCAAAATAAAGGAAGAGTGTTGTAGTAGGCCCTTGGCAGCTAATGTAAAACTCGTTGATATGCCAAACATGAATCACTAGGAACAAATTTTTTTAAGGAAAAAGGAAACTCAAAACAAGCTGGACCAAACACTATGTTAACTGAAACTCGAGACTAATGTCCCTCAGGGCGAGAAAATGGGTTAGAGAAATTGATGTCATATTCCCTTTAAATCCTGACCCATCATAACCCATGCCCCAATTCAACTTGAGCCATTTTATTCATTAATTTAAATATAATCAGAATCGCATGAACACATTCATGAACTCAACAGAATCTATGGCATCTAACTTAACATCATTCAATTCATAAAAAAATCATTCGTATTAAAAAAAGATAACGCTGGCGATGTGGGATTATGGAATTACCGTAGCTTCGGAGGGTTTGATCATCCTTCAAGATGCGACCCTTGTAAATGAGGCGTTGTTGCTCGGCAGGGATATCGCAGCTGCGAGCGACGGCGTCCTTGAAGGAACTGACGGTGGAATCGACGGCAATCTGAACAGAAAACTTGGAACCGTTGGAGCAGCGAACGTTAATATTGACGTTGACCCCTTGGGATTTCTCAACAGCACTGTCACCTCCCATGGCGTCTCGCGGGAGGCGCGTCACTCACGCTGTCGCAGAAAAATTGAAGCGAATTGTATAGGGACCTAACCCTAACCCTAGAAAGATCGACACGAGGGTGAGGAAACCAGGAATGGGAGACTCTGCGACTGCAAGCTGCCGACTTGAGACACGGATCAACGGAGAAGAAGAAATAATAACAATGAATAACGGAATTAAATTACCCAATAAAATATATATAAAGCTAAAATGGAGTAACTTTCATCATCATATTTTAAAAGATTCTTTTTTAATTTCCAGAAATATACTATTTGAAATAAATTTATATTATCATCTGTTTATGACCGTAATTTTTTTTCAATTATTTTAAAATTTATACTAAAAATTATAATGATTGGATAACAATTAAAATTATACACTATATTACTTGATGATCATTAAACTCTTTAATCTTTTATTTCTTAAATTTGAGACACGTTTTATGTTTTGAATAAATAAAAACACAGCTTATGAATAAAAAACCCAGTTTAAAATTGAGAACGATTGTTGTTTCACAAGGATATTATTGACTCGAATTAGATAGATAAAAGACCAAAACTGTTTTTTTTTTGTAAAAAAAAGGAACTATATAAATTATATTTTAGCATATATAAAATATAAAAAATGGTTTAATTTTAATTTAAAAATAATAAATTAGTTAGATAAATAATATTTTTAACAATAAAACTTGTTAAAACTTAAAATAAAGTAGAATTTAATTCAAATTTTAAAAATAATACTAAAATAATAATAATTATTTTCAAATTTGATAAACAAAAATAAAAAAAATTATTACTTTCATTGTGACTCTTAGCTACATTTTATAACTTTCATTGTTAAGGATTAGAAATGTGAAAGCGAAATAAACAAAGTTCAATCGAAAATGTTTGAGTTTAAGTTTTGATCATTTGGCTAGTTCAATTTGTAAATTGTGTATTTGTGTTGTTGTTAATTGTTATGCCATTGAGTGCTTTAGGTGTGGTGATGTACTGTCACTTTTTTTTTTTGCTTCCCACAAGTCTTCTCCTTTGTTGGAGGTAATCCTATTCGATGCATGATTAGATATTAAATATGGACAATTTCAAATCTTGGACTTCATTTATTCTTCATATAATTTCAACATATTCTAGGAGAATGTTGTTGCAAAATAGAATCTTAGACGTGGAGTATTAAATGAAGATCTTAAATGTAACACTTAAATGTAGAGTATGTGGATGACATGTTTAGGAGACTTCAAGTTCTTTTGAACAATCTCGAAGCCCTTGGATAGACATATTTCAAGACTCAGATAAACTTGAAGATGCTGGACAACTTTTCCAAGGTATGGGAACCAAATACCACAACCATCCAAGAAGCAAGAAACCTAAAAATCTTGCATGGATGAGTTGCTTAGTATTTTAAGAGTTCATGAAGTTCACCTTCAGAACATGGATCATTTGCAAAAAAAGAATTTTGTTGCTCTCAAGTCTAAAGAATCAAACTTCATAAAAGAAGAAAAGAAGAGCCTATCCAAAGCTTTTAAAGTGCAGATATATGAATTTAATGGATCAAATGACTCTGGTAGATCCGCAGATGATGAGGTAGCCCTTACAAATGACTCTGAAGAATATTCTAGAGTATTTAGATATAAATCTGTATGTATGAGTTCCAATGGCTTTTTAGCTCTTGAGTTAGACTCCTTTGAAAATATTTTCTTGAATTAATTTCCAAGTAGACATCCTTCACACACTTGATTTGGGTGACTAATGTAAGACAATCCTCTCACCATTTCCTTCTTGGAGAGAAATTCTAATCCTCCAAAATTCAGATGCCCAGATTAAAGATGTCAAAGCCAAGATGCATATTTGTAGCACATCTTGAGACATTTCGCAACATCATTTTGATTGTTAAGCACAAACATTCTTTTTTTTACATCGGCACCTTAGCAATCAAGTTACTTGCATTGTCTCTTATAGAAAGGCTATTGTCTTTTAAGCGAATATCATAACCTTTCTCTAGGAGCTGCCCTAGGCTTAAGATATTACTTTTCATATTCAGTACATAATAAACAATTGGGATGAATTGATGATCACCATTCTTCAAACGGATAAGAATGTTACCTTTTATTTTCACTTCTACCTTGGATTCATCTCCAAAGGCTACATTGCTGCTCACCGGTTCATCAAGCTCCACAAACATGTTCTTTTTTCCGCACATATGATTGCTTGCACCTATGTATAGGTATCATCTACTGTCTTCATTTCTTTCATTAGCCGTTCAAGTCATCAATAAAGTGTCACCTTCTTTAATTCTTTCTTTAACGTAGTTTGCCTTCTCTTCAACTTTATTGTTTCTAGGAGCTCTATATTCAGAAGCATAATGACCAACTTCTCACAATTGTAACATTTCACATTTGACTTATCATACCTTGGTCTTTAGTTGCCTTGCCCACGACCTCTAGTTTTGAGCTTCCTCCTTTTTGAAATTTGTTGTTGTTGTCATATGGCCTCCAATCTCGTCCTCTTCCTCGATCTCTACCACAACCTCGTCCTCGTTGGCTTCTATTATTGTGACTACTTTCTTCATTGGTTGAATTAACTTGCATCTTGAGTAGTTGCTTCATGATCCCTTTCTTCTTCTTTTTCTTTTCTTCATAAGCTTGTAACGAGCCTAAAAGTTGCTCAATGGTCATAGCCTCCAAGTCTTTTGTTTCTTCTATGATGGCAACAATATGTTCAAACTGTGGATCTAACAATCTAAGAATTTTCTCCATAATTTTCCATCATCAAGCTTTTCACCATTTCTCTTGAGCTGATTAGTGACTGTTAAGACTAGAGATATAGTCGGAGATAACTTCACCTTCTTTCATATGCAAGGTTTCAAACTCAACTCTTAAAGTTTGAAGACATACCTTCTTGACTGAATTTTCTACCTTGTACAAAAGTAGACATTTGTACATAAATACAACTAGTGTTGGATGAGGATGAGACATGGAAAATTATTTTCATGAGATGGATCCATCTTTGTAGATTGGCTTCAAACAAATGTGTTACAAGGAAAGAAAGAAAGAAAGCAACAATAATACATTATTGTGCCAGTATCTAGCATGATTTTAAATTGCCCTCATGGTCCGGTGAGCCAGAAAAATCTTTACATTGCGGGAAAATGCGACTGACGCGGCTGGAATTGCGATCATGATGCGATTACAGTGTCAAAATACCATGACATTGTGACCGCAATTACTGTGGCGGACCGCAATTTAAAACCATGATAGCTAGGTATATTCACCCTCCTCAACGGACTTGAGCAATTGATGTCCTCAATCAGTTTCAGTTTTGAGTTTGCAATTTTTAAAAACCTGTTGCATATTAAAAATAGATAGTACCCTTTAAGCTAAATAATAACAAATCAAGTGGAATCCTCTACTCCTGGAACCCAGAGAGAGATGTCTTATAGCAATTGCTAAAGGTGAATGGAAGTGGTGTTTGACATGATGCGTGAAAACTATGGCTTGGTGCTTTCTTTTAAGTTTTAACGCTGCAAATATATACGTTAGGCTTCTATTACATAATAGAATTTCCCTGTTAATGTAATTTGTTCATAGCACATGTTCGAAGTTGTGTCCAATTTTCAAATCGGAGGGACTAAGCTGAATGGACTTTTCATTGGGAGGTGATCATAAGTTCATAACCATTAACAATACCGCGAACAGAATCCAAGGCACCGTCTTGTTCAATTTGTGAAAGTCACCATGAGTGAAGGCAATGGCTGTGGCGGAGAGGGCATGACGAAGGCTGTGGCAGAGATGGCAATGGTTGTTATGGATTTTAATGGTCAGGAGAAACGTACATGCTGTTAAAGAGCCAACGTGAGACATAAAGTGAAGACGATTTCAAAACCACCAACTCAACCCAATTTTATCTAAACAGGTTTTTTAATTTTTTGAAAAAACAGGTTTTGTTTTTAAAAGTGTATTTTAAAACAAAAAATAAAAAACTTCCGACCATCCCGAATAGGCCTAATTATCTAATATTAAGATCTAAGTAATAATTTATAATACAAAATTTTAAAACACATCATTAGATACTTAAATTTAAATTTTACTAATCACATAATTAATTAATATTTCCTAAATATTTCAAAATTTATATATCTATAAAAATTTTAAGGTTAATTCTAATTAATTAATTCATATATGTCTTAACTTACTACGATTAGAATGAAACTTTAAATTAGCCCAAAACCCAAATTTATGTTTCTTGGTCATGTTCTTAAGATCAAAACATCGTTGTTGACAATTTATAAAAATCCTTCATGACATTCATATAGTAAGAGTTACTTATATGTTTTGAAAAAGGAATAGCACTCATCCCCCCTCTTCTATTAAAAAACGGTGACTAACTTTTAAAGAAAATAAAGCTCAAAATTATATTTTTCACTAATTTGTTAAATAAAAAAAAATGGTGTTTTAAAGATTATTTTTTCTACGAAACTATAACAATTATTTATAAATATAAATCCTTTTTCAAGTTTTATACTGTGAATTTTAAGTTTTCTCCCCTATAAAATGTGTTTGGTACAATTTATTTGAAGTGAATGGTTCACAATCTCATGATAGGAACGGCAGCATAACTTTTGCGCGTAAACCTTCAGAGAATCCAATTCCATTTACTTTACTTTTCCTCAGTCCAGTTCATATTTAAATAACACAAATTACCACAAACATTCAAGCATACCCTATTCAACCAACTGAGTTAGACTCCCTCAATAATATAACATAATTATTTGTGTTGAGGGGGGATCATATCCATTAAGACAGTTTCTGCTCTTGTTTCTGTCAAATGACATCCTCATCTTCTTGTCATGTTACTGAAATAAAACATGAAATAAAACATGATGTCTTTATCAGCTTTAGAGGCCCAGACGTCCGCAAAGGTCTGCTTAGCCATTTGAAAAAAAAATTGCGCTGCAGACATATTAATGCCTATGTGGATGAAAGACTTGATAGAGGAGATGCAATATCATCCTCACTTCCAAGAGCAATTGAAGAATCACAAATTTCATTGGTCATATTCTCAAAAGACTATGCTTCATCACTGTGGTGCTTGGAAGAGCTTGCCAAAATGATTGAATCCATGGAAATAAATAAACAGATTGTACTACCTGTTTTCTTCAATGTAGATCCATCACATGTGCGGTACCAATGTGGAGATTATGGAGATGCTTTAGCTAAACATGCAGAAAAACACAAGGAAAACATGCTCAAGGTAAAGACCTGGAGATCTGCTTTGGAAAAAGCTGCTGATTTATCAGGGTTTCATTACCCAAAAAATTTTAAGTAAGTTTTCTTTTATTTTTTTTCTTCCAAATACACTTTTAATTAATGTATCTTTTTGACCAATTACTAAAATATGAAAAGAAAAGTGTTGGCAAAATATGTTGTATGAATAAGATATATAATTCTTCCTTTTACAACTGCATTTCTAGCTAATCGTTTGGATTTTAATAAAAAATTTAGCCTCTGTTTTCTATATGATTTTCTTTCATACACTTTTAATTAATGTATGTTTTCTTTTCTTTTTCCTTTTCCAAATACAATTTGAATTAATGTATCTTTTTGACCAATTACTAAAATATGCAAAGAATACTGTTGTAAAATATGTTGTATGAATGACATAATTCTTCTTTCTGCAGTCCGCATTTTATAGCTGATTGCTTGAAATTTTACAAAAAAATTAGCCTTTGTTCTCTATATTATTTCTTTCAAACACTGAAACAGTTCAGACTAGATTCTGAATTTCTGATTGCTACCAGCCTACCAGAGGAGGGTTAGTGATATCTGATGTTATTAGATGATTGTCTATCAAAATATATACAATTCTCGTTACTATCATTTTTTTTTCTACTTCTATCTATTATCTTTATATAATTTCTTCACTACTTAAATATGCAAGGGATGAATCAGATCTTGTCGATGGAATCGTAGAAGACATTTGCGAAAAATTGAGCAAGTTTTGCCCACGTGAATCAAATGGTCTTGTTGGAATTGATCAAAACATTGCACGGATTCAGTCCTTATTGTTAATGGAATCAATGGAAGTTCTTTTTGTTGGAATTTGGGGCATGGGTGGCATAGGTAAGTCAACCATTGCCCGTGCTGTTTTTGATAAATTTTCTTCTGAATACGAAGGTTTATGCTTCTTGAATGTAAAAGAAGAATTGGAACAACATGGATTGAGTCTTTTACGAGAGAAACTTATATCTGAACTATTTGAGGGAGAAGGACTCCATACAAGTGGCACAAGAAAAGCAAGATTCTTGAACTCTTCTATCAGAAGGATGGGTCAGAAAAAAGTTCTGGTTGTGCTCGATGATGTGAATACTTCTGAACAAATAAAAGATCTTGTTGGCGAGCCAAGTTGCTTTGGTGCAGGGAGTAGAGTGATCATAACAAGCAGAGATCAGGATGTGCTTACGAGTGGGGGTGTTCACCAAATTCATGAGGTCAAGGAAATGGACTCGCGAGATTCCCTCAAACTCTTTTGCTTAAATGCCTTCAATGAAAGTCAACCTAAAATCGGATATGAAAAACTAACTGAAGAGGTCGTTAAAATCGCCCAGGGCATTCCTTTAGCTTTAAGAGTTTTAGGTGCAGATTTCCGTTCCAGAAGCACTGTAGACACGTGGGAGTCTGCATTAAGCAAAATCAAGAAGTATCCCAATAAGAAAATTCTAAGTGTGTTACGATTCAGTTTTGATGGACTGGACGAATTAGAGAAAAAGGCATTTCTAGATATTGCATTCTTTTTCGAAGAAGACAGCAAAGACTATGTTGTAATGCAACTGGATGCTTGGGGATTTTATGGTGCTATTGTAATAGAGGTTCTCCAACGAAAAGCTCTGATAACAATTTCAAAAGACAACAGAATACAAATGCATGACTCGACACGACAAATGGGTTGCGAAATAGTTCGTCAAGAATCTCCTGACATTCCAGGAAGACGCAGCCGATTGCGGCATAGTGAGGAAGTATACAATGTATTGAGATATGAGCTGGTAAGAAAACGATGATATAAAGTGTTTTGTGTGAAAATTTGAATCAATATGAAAATATTTGAGAAATGTTATTTTGAATTTTACAGGGAACTGCTGAGGTGGAGGCCATGCAAATAGATCTGTCTGAAATGATACATTTACATCTGGAATTTAGCACTTTTAAGAAGTTCTCAAACTTTGAAAAGATGCCTCGTCTAAGATTTCTCAAATTTTATCTCCCACTGGATCCTGAGACTGAGCGTTCATTAATGCCGCCAAGCGGCGATGAGAACTTTTGGTATTCAGGATATCAATTTCCGTTTCTTGTATCTGTAGGATGCAAAGAACTCATGACAGTTGCAAGCGAGATTCACGTAAAATGTGTCTACTACCATTTTATTGATGGCTGCTCAGATTCTTCACGACTGAACAAACGTTCATTAATACCAACAGACTTTGGAGGCGGTGTAGTGGAAGCATTATTGATGACATCCACGATGTTGAACACATCCACTGGGCACCTTAGGAATCTTGAAAGCTCAGATATGCTTGATCAACAATTTTTGACTATGCCTGATAAGCAAATTTGCTTGAGATCTACGTATTATGTTAAGCTTTACAAGAAGACCACGGGACAAGACACCAAGTTACACATTCTATTTGATGGCTTTAGGTTTTATCAACGAGTATCTGCCAGCGAGTTGGATAACGCAGCTGGTGTCCGGGGTGGTTTTATGATGATTCTTTACCTTACAGTTGCTCTCTTTCTATTCCAACTCTTAGAGCGACCGAGGTTTCAATTTCTCTCTTCCTTTTCTGGCCAATTCTTTCTTTTTTTCCCCGGTTTTCTTCTATATACCCCTTGCATTTTCCTTATCATGGGTAGATGCTTTCTTTCTATTCCTTTTCTTTTTTTCTTTATTAGTTAAATACATTCTTGGCGTTTCAAAAATGTTTTAAAATGTTACTTTTAGTTTCTTCATAAAAGGTATATGGTTTTAGTTTCTAATAATGTTTTTCTTAAATATAGGGACAAATTGTGCAGGCAGGGTTGGGGGACATTGAGAAAGGGATTGCTCTGGCTAGGGACTGTGGCTTTGATCACATATCTGTTGAAATGGACTCGCAGGTAGCCACTGCGATGATCAATAATGGGTGCGTGGCAACTCATCCTTGCTTTTGTCTGGTTCAAGACATTTTGATATTTGCAGGGAGTGGAGTCACAATTTTATTCTCGCCATGATTTTAAATTGTGGTTGTGATCGCAGTTACGATTTCGTTGCAGTGAGTTAGTAAACTTTTATATTATGAACAATTGTGGAAAAATGTGCCTGATGCGGTCACAAATGTAGTTGTAGTTGTATTATGGTGAGTCAAAATATCTTGACATTGAGGTTGTGAATCGCTATTTAAAATAATTTCTCACATACTCTTAGAAAAGGAAACCAGGTTATAGATTCTCTGGCAAAATTTGTATTGACCTAGTGGAGGATGGTGTGTTTGAATTTCCTCCTGACTTTTTATCTTATAGTCTTTTGGCAGATTTTAGTAGGGGGTTTTTCCCTTTTATTCACTAAATAAAAATATAATTTAAAAATAATAATAATTTTAAATTTATCGAGACATCAAAATATATTTTATCCTTTCCTTTTTATATTTCTCCCCCATTTACTCTGTTCAGCCGAAGTTATAAAATGCACAAATTTTAAACCACAAGCTCAAGTAAACAAAAAAGTAAGACAGTTAACATCAAGAAATTTGCATGATAAAGTGGTTCATTTGTTTCACTTTGTTCTGGGTTGTTTGCTCCTTTACAGATATATTGCAGTTTAGAGAAAACAAAACTTGCGTTAGGGTTGGTCCAGATCCATTGAGACAGTTTATAAATTTGCTCTTCTTTCAGTCCAATGGCACCATCGTATAAATATGATGTCTTCATCAACTTTAGAGGCGCAGACGTCCGTAAAGGTCAGCTTAGCCATTTGATATACTCGCAAAAAAATTACAGTAGTTAAAAACCCTCATGAACTTAAATAGAAAATTTTCAAGCACAAATTTTGTTTCCACCCAAATTTAAAATTGAACTTTTTGGTCCTTGTAATTTATTAAAAAAAGAGAATTAATACTTATTTTGGTCTCTGAAGTGCAATAAGGTGACAAATTGATCATCCTATGATTGAACCAATAAGCTATTAAACACCTTATCATTGATGAAAGGTGTCATTCAAAGCTTTAGAAGCAACTTAAATTGTCGTGTGGACTCAAAACCTATTTTTTATTCATAAATTTATTGCTATAGATTTTAATGATTTAAAACTGTCATAAATTTATTGTCTATGTTTGACATGTATTTATTAGAGGGGACTAGAAAAGAGTATTTTTCAAAATGGAAGGATTATCAAAAACACATTTAAATTAATTTGAAGGACCAAAACTGAAGATGAATCAAATTTAAGAGATTAAGAACATGTTTAAGTAAAAAAAAATAAAAACATCAATTTGATTAAATTAAGTTATAGTCAATCGGTAATATAATTACATTTTAATTAAAACAAATTATTTATAAGAATCAAAGATAAATACCAAAAAAATTTACAATAACTTATACATGTTCAACAAAGTTAAAATTGTTAGGAGACATTTCTTTTAAGGATTTGATTATATATATTCTTGAAAATGTTATTCTCATCAAAGATTTTGCTACATACTTCTAAAATCTAATTCATGAAAATGTTTTTAAATTAAATTAAATTTAAAAATAAAAATATTAAATAAATGAGTATGAATAAAAAAATGAGAAATTATTTTAATCATGAGAATATAAAATTTTCACCCTTTTACCTGAAAATAAAATATGAAGATAGAAAAATATGTAAAATATGAATTTCTAGGAGAAAGTTATGACTAATTATTTTATTGCTTTCTAACAAACATGAAAAAATATATCATCATTTTCACAATCTAATAAGATTTTGTAAAATAAACGTGATTATGTTACCTCAATATTACATTTTGATTAACTTATTATTATAATATTTTGATTAACTTATTATAATTGAATATAATATTTCAATTAATAGTTTTTGCTAATCAAGTAAGCATCACTAGATTTTGATTTTCCCCATAGTTTATTATACAATGGTTTTCAGATACTTATGTGCGGCGCGCGGGGTTAGGAAGGGGCAACTGGAGTCAAAACTTCAAAGACAAATATGAACCAAACACCTCCACTTCAGAAAAGGTCTCCAAATCACGTCGTTTTCCGTTTTCGTTTCATTGCACTTGACCAAACCCACCAACCCCCCGTGTAGAACTAGAATTGCAGCAAGTGACGTGTTTTTAGTTTTTTATTATTACTATTATATTTTGTTGACACATTTTAGGGTTTTAGTAAGGTTTTTTCTTAAGCGTGGAAAAATACTAACTTTTATTTAAAAAATGTGTTTTAAAAATATGTTAGTTATTTAATATAACTTTTTAAGAAATTTAAAGCATTCAAATAAAATTTGACCTGATATTATATTTTAAATATTATTATTAAGGTTAAAGTTAAAAATTAAAGTTTTATTTAATTTAAATAAAAAGTGTATATATATAAATTAAAATATCTATCCTGAATTAGAAAAATTTAAAAATTATTCTTCAAACAAATCATTTCTAAGAGTTTTCCTTCACTAATAATGTTTTTACAGATTTTTCTTAATCTATTATATCTTTCAATTTATTTATTTCTATATTGAATTTCAATATGTTTTAAAATTAATTCATTATTATAAATTTAATTATATAAAATACAAATTTACATAAGCAAAAATACAAGTTTAAAGAAATTAAAAAACTCTTGGACAATCTGTTAGTAAATCTTTAAGATTTGGGGCATAAGAAATAGGGAAAAGAAATTTATGAAATTAATTTATTCAAAAAAAAATTATAATGCTTTCTTCATTAAAAAAACTTGTATTTTTATATGGTTTTCATAAAATTATATTCAATTCAATTTTTCTTTAAAAAAAATAAAAAATAAGCTAAAGCATATAATTAAGTTTAACTCCATAGATATTCAAGTTTATGATTTTGAAGTCTTGTTATAAAATATATTTTCAAGTCATTTTTTAAAGATATTTTTAATAAATTAATGTTATAATAAATCTTTTAAAAAATTTTATATCGTATAAACCAGATAAATTCAATTCTTATAAAGTCTAATATATATGTTTTTATTTCTATTTTAGTATTACATCATCAAAAAATAGATTCTAAAATAATAATAAGAGCTATATCACACTTTTAAAAAGATTTTCACATGAATATATCAATCAAACTTAAATCTTATACTTTTAAGTAAAGTCAAACTCAAATTTAAAGTCTAACTAGACCTAACTTTTACCCCCTATTTAATTACTACATTTACCTCTATTTATTGTAAAGAAATTAAATCAATTGATAAAGAATTATTTTAACTTAATTAATAACTTAGACTTTTAAAATCGTTTCTTAAAAAATATACATGAAATTTCTAAAAAAAAAATCCCTTTCCTTTTATGTCTAGTATAAAAATAATCTTTAAATTTTATCCTAAATAATTTAAATTCTTGTTTTTCTTTCCAACATTTAAATTAAATTCTCGTTTTCTTTTTCCAATATTTGCAACCCCAAAGAACTCCCCTTCCGGCAGATTTAGATCTTTACCAAACAAACAAACACCTCCAAAAGTTATTAAAGGAAACTTTGCGCGAAAAAAAGTTCTTCACTTCTCAATCTCCTTTCCCTCATTTCTTTCTTTCTTTCTCTGCAAATACACCACCCACCACAACCATGTCATCAATCTCAACCTCACCTCACTCACACCTTCTTCTTCCCCAAAACCAGAACTACTTTCTCTCCAAAAGTGGGACCCACGCCTCATTCAAACCCTCTCTGCGCCCTTTCCGGCCCATCTCCATTAAATGCACCTCCACCCCGGCCCAAACCCAGGCCCAAGAACGCGTCTTCAACTTCGCCGCCGGGCCCGCCACCCTCCCGGAGACCGTCCTCCGCCGCGCCCAGTCGGAGCTCCACCTCTGGCGCGGATCCGGCATGAGCGTCATGGAGATGAGCCACCGCGGCAAGGAATTCAAGTCCATCATCGAAAAAGCTGAGTCCGATCTCCGTACCCTCCTCCAAATCCCGTCGGAATATTCCGTCCTCTTCCTCCAGGGCGGCGCCACCACCCAATTCGCCGCCGTCCCGCTCAACCTCTGTTCCCCTGCCGACGCCGTCGACTACATCATCACCGGCTCCTGGAGCGACAAGGCCTTCAAGGAGGCCCAGAAATTCTCCAAGCCCAATATCATCTGGTCTGGAAAACCCGAAAAATACACAAAGGTTCCATCTTTCGAAGCTTTGCAGCAAAACCCAGATGCAAAGTATTTACACATATGCGCAAATGAGACAATTCATGGGGTTGAGTATAAGAACTACCCAACCACAAAGAACCCTAATGCGGTTCTTGTTGCTGACATGTCTTCAAATTTCTGTTCCAAACCCGTGGACGTGTCAAAATTTGGTGTCATCTATGCTGGCGCGCAGAAGAACGTGGGGCCCTCTGGGGTCACCATTGTGATCGTAAGAAACGATCTGATCGGACATGCACAAGAATCGACCCCAATAATGCTTGATTACAAGATTCACGCCGAGAACAATTCTCTCTACAACACCCCACCGTGCTACGGGATTTACATGTGTGGGTTGGTTTTTGAGGACTTGTTGGAGCAGGGTGGGTTGGGTGAGGTTGAGAAGAAGAATGTGAAGAAAGCTGAGGTTTTGTATAATACAATTGATGGGAGCAATGGTTTTTATAAGTGCCCGGTGGAGAAGTCGGTGAGGTCGTTGATGAATGTGCCGTTTACGTTGGAGAAGCCGGAGCTGGAGGGCGAGTTTATCAAGGAGGCTGCGAAGGAGAACATGATTCAGCTTAAAGGGCATAGGTCTGTGGGAGGTATGAGAGCTTCTATTTACAATGCTATGCCTTTGGCTGGGGTTCAGAAATTGGTCGCTTTCATGAAGGATTTTCAGGTCAGGCATGCTTAGAGGAGGATGCTTCTTTTTTGTTCCTATAAGTTTGGCTACACTTCACCTTTTTAAAAAGCCGGTTTTGATACGAGTCATAAGTGCATGCTTTCGAGAGTTTCTCTTTAGTGGAAATATAATGTTTTTTCAGGAGAAAAGATCTCCTAAAACCCTTCTAGTTTTGTATCCAAACTAGCTCAAATAGCAGTTTTGGTTTGTTACTTCTTTTTGTGTTATGTTTTGTTGTTCAAATTTGGGTTCTACTAGGTTGTATTTTCATCCACACTTTTTGGCATTGTTTGGGGTGTGGGGAGAATTTTACTCTTACCTTAAGCATGTTTAGGAGTTTAGGTTTGAATTTATTAATAAATAATCCTCTGTTGTAAGTTTGTATGGGTTTGGTCCCTTGTGATACTAATGGATGTAAGCTGGATTGTACTCTCAATAAATCGAATGAGGATGAAATATATTGAAATGTGGATGTGTGAAACGAAGCAGTATTGCTTTGAATAATGCTATACTTACCGTTAATTCTTACTAAAATTTTCATAATTTTCAAATGATGATATAAGAAAGCAAGGGGTTAGTCTAACTTAATCGATTATGGGGCATAGGGGGTAATTGCATGGGGCCCAGGTATAAGCGGTGTGTCCAGTTAATCGATTATGTAGGTATGCATAGTCTGAGCTTTAACTGAGGGCACTTCTTCGCATACTTGTGAAGAAATATTTTTGTGTGGACTCCACAAACTTGAATGTTTCTTGCCTAATTCACTGCTACCAAACGAAAGGAAATAACTTTTTCCCCCATACACTTCCATCCCTTCTCTGCACTACCACTGTATTTCAATGTATCTCAATCATTCTATTAATTATTCTTGTTTTTGCATTTAATAAAAATTCTTGGGAGGTATATTACAAATTTACAACTGATGAAACATCTACATGACATCTTTTGAGCTTCATCATTCTATCGATTATTCTCTGGTTTTGAGCTTAAGTGGGCCTACTTACTCCTACCTATTGTACTACAAACTTCTAATATTTGAGTTTGAGAGTTCAAACTTCAAACACTTATTTCTTTGTTGAAATTTATTAAGTGGGTGATATATCCTTCAACAATGCAAAGGTTGAGAGATCCCCTGTTGAGAGACTCCAATGCCGAGAATAAGACTCCCCATGACTGAGTTGTGCTCCAAAATTGTAAATGTACCAAACTCTTGTTGAAGCTTGAAATTCAGTGAAAAAACTTATTTCAACCCGGGATTTCTATTTGCACTTCTCTTCTCTTGTCTATATTTTTTTTTCAGCACCTCAAATTATGTAGTCATTTTCTGTGGTTTCATCTTTGCTATAGAAAAACTCCTCCGAAAGATGCTTATTTTCATCTATCCATTCATTTCAAAGTGTTATATACCTTCAATATCAAATAGTATCTTTGGAGAAGTCGTCAAAAATCTTAATTTTAACCCACTTAATAACAATAAAAGAAAGGAATTATCAATATCAATGGCAAGGCATGATCTTATTGCTTACCTTGCTGCATGGTTAAGGATGGATAATGCTCATGTACTCTTCCAATAACCTTTGCTGGTACGCCAGCCACAATGCTTCAACAGAAGAAACATGCCCTTTATTACTAAACATATCTTGGTAGAAGTTGCAAGTACGAAACATAGTTAAAATTTCATCTAACATTTACCTGTGAGGAGGGACCTCTTGTAACACAAGGGAGCCAGCAGCTATCATCACACATTCACCAATTCTTATATTCCCAAGTATAGTTGCATAAGCTCCAATTAGCACACCTTCAGAAATTTTGGGATGCCGATCACCTGTTTCCTTTCCCGTGCCACCTAAAGTTACACCCTGACAAATCAAATATATCAATGAATGTGCAATAAATATGAGAAAATATGGTATGAGACACCATGTGTTTATAATCTCGACAATGAGGTAACATGTAACTGAGTTTTATTAACTCTTTCTCACAAGTTAAAATACCTGACTATGTATATATGGAGATTGACGAAGACCATAAATACATGATGGTCATATGATATAATGGTTTCTTAGCATTTAACTATATCTTTAGTCCAAAATCCATAAAAAGTTATATAATGAGGAAAAATTCAATTTTGAAAATTTGTAACCGAAATGGTTACAAATATACTTTTAAACGTCACATAATCTATAATTATATTCATACATGCTTCACAACAGAGGACATGGAAAATTGAATTGAATGAACAAAAGAACTAGCCAAAAAAGATAATAGAAGACATGAATGAAAAAAACATCACTCACTTGCATCAATGAAACTCTGCTTCCAACAATAACTGTTTCACCAATAACAACACCTGTCCCATGATCGACTAAAATTCCATCCCCAATTTTCGCAGCTGTAAAACAAACCATGAAAATGTAAAGTTTAATGAATGAAGTAACCATAATGCTTTCAACATCTTGAATAAGAGATATAGCAAGCTTAAAGAAGAAATTAACTGTCCTATTAAGGAAATTAATTATTTACATTTTACATTCTCCCATATATTAAAAGATATAAGCCCTGTACACATGAAAATTAGTTGGCAGTGACAAAAAAACACTTTTTGCCACAAAATATTGCAAATGCCTTCCTGGCAGTTGCCAAGACATTGCCTCTTTAAATATTAAAATAGTCGAAATCATTCTTACTAAAGTATTTCTATATTTACATGCAAAGATTAACCTAACATACCAGGATGTATATCAACTCCAAAAACCTGCAGTAGAGAAAATAAAGGGTTCGATCATTAGCAACAAAAATATGTCATACCCTTATGTAGTATTTCTCCATTTTTTTACTACCTCACTAACTCGACTTTGCAAAGCTGAGGCCAAAACCTTGCGTCCCTGGCTCCACAAAGCATGAGCTACTCGATATACTTGCAAAGACTGGTAACCCTGTCAGAATAAATCCAATGAACGAAAAGGAAAAGTTGTGGAAGGGGCACAAAATATAGAAGAAAAATGTTTTGAATGTTCCATAAAGCATGAAGCACCATGCTATTCAATCAAATGCGTCACCATAATGAACAAGTTAGTACAATTATTAAATGATGCGGAAACATTGACTAAAGCACCCTCATCATAGTAAAGTACTTAGGATGTAGAAAGGTGACACTCCTTTACATAAAAATTTATAGCATCATCAAAATGTTTGTATTTCTAACCTTCATTTTATAGTGGAGAGAGATGTCAATCGAATCCCTTTACCTAATGTTGATACTATAGGATTTAAAAAAACATAATAAAGCAAGTCATGTGCATAATACTTGAAACTTGATGAAATACAATGATTTACCTTCATATATAAAAGTGCTGAGCAATATGACAAACAAGCAGGATCCCGATCTTTAAATGCCTGGTCAGAAAAATAGTACCAAAATGAATCAAATTAGATCAATATACAATCCAAACTCCAAAATTAACCAAAATGAACATTATGTCCTATTCCTATACATAAAGGGCATAAGTTACCTGAATATCCAAGCGAATCGATTGTTGGATACCTTTATCATGCTTCATCACATTAGAAAATATATCCATAAGCTGAGTAGCCAAAAGAGTAGGCTTTTGGAGACGGTTGGCAAGAGCAAAAGCCAATGCTTGCTCCAAGCAATCATGTGACAGAATAGTGGCATAGAAGAAGCTGCTTAATATTGGCTCCTTTTCTGCCTGCACACAGAAAATGGTATATCATGATGCATAAAAAACATGTACATGTTCTCCAACACTCATCAAATATGCAAAATGAAGCATCTAACTGCATTTTACACTCAGAGGAAAAAAGAACAGAACAATCCATGAACTTCTCAATTATCCAATTTTCAGCATCCAAACAACAAAAGCCGTATCCTACTAGGTGAGGTTGGTTACATAAATCACACAACACCATTTAGTTTGGTTAAAACTAAATCCTCCGAGATATTATTCATTACAAGATCCATCTTAACAACTTCCTCCAATGTCCTTCTCGATCTCCCTCTTTCCCTTGAGTAAAAACCAAGCAATCTATCCTATTCAATGGTGTTTTCAGTAGCCTTCTTTGTATGTGTCCAACCTCCGAACCACCTTAATCGATTTTTTGTCATCTTTTTTTTCAATTGGTGTCTCACTAAAATTTTCTTGGTAGAATCATTTTGTATTCTATCCAGTAATCCTTTCTTACATGATCACACATTTATCTTAACATTCTCATTTCTGTTATTCCAACTTTTTTTTCTCTTGCTGTCCCTTTAGCCCAACATTCACTAGCATAGACAGCATCCAATCTGCAAGACTAGGAAAATGCAACCAAAGAAAAAGGTGGGGGAACATATAATGCATAAAAAAGAAGAAAAACTTTTATTGGTACCTCTAACTTGGCTTCTTCTCTGACAGCATCCCAAATAGGATCAAGACAATCCAAAATGTGAAGGGAAGAATCCAAGACAGGGTTGGAAGCTCCCATGGCATAAACAGGGAAAACATTCTCCAAACGATGAGGCCAAGAAGAAATGAAACTAAGAGTATTGGCTTGGCCTTCCTCAGCTTCATGTTCAGGCCTCATTTCAGGAAGATAAACCAAGGTCTTGTGGCTCAGATGAGACATAGTTATAGAAGAGAAAAGGAGATAAGAGAAAAATGGAAGTGTGCTATCTATGCAGCCGTTATTATTAGTTGTATAATAGTGGTGGAGTTGTGTTTGCTGTCAGAAACAAACTGCAGCAACTATTTATAATGAACAATCGAAAGAGGGGGGGATAGGGGGGAATGAAGGAAGTTACATGCAACCAAAAGTGCCATTTTCAGTGGTCCTGGATATGCCACAGCTTGTCCTTTTGAGTTTTAACCCCTTTTTGATTCCGACTCATGAATTGAATTCAAGAGGTAGGAAGTGGAGTTGGTTTATCTGCGGTTCATGCATAACTTTCTAGTTATATTTTTTTATGGCTAAAATATGTTTTTCATCTTTATAAAATTGAAGTGTATCATTTTTTTGGTCCGTACATGTTTAAAGTTACGATGATAACTTTTTTACATTGGTTATACATATGATCAATATAAATGTGACACTTTTTACATTGATTAATCTTATAACCGATGTAAAATGTGACGTTTTTTATATTGTGCATGTAATTGATGTAAAAAATTATAGTTATTAAACTCAGCTCGGACAGGCCAGGTGAACCCGTTGGCTCGGGAATCGGCACCCAAGTGGTTCGAGCCACATGTTGAAACGGTTCTGCATATGACCTAGTGCAACTCGGTCTGACTCAGCACAACCCGATCTCGAACGGTGATCCAGTTAACTCGACGGGTCATGCATCTTTTACATTATTTTTTAAAGTTGAAGAACATCACTCATATTAGAAAAATAAATTTATCCCTTACACTTGAGTTGTTTATATACTTATATTTTTTACCAAACATAACCACATTTTAAAATTTGAGATGATAAAATTGTTATCATTTTCAATTTTCCTTTCATCAACTTTTGTTGTGTATATTAGATTATATTTATTATTGTACAACAATAATATATATTTTAAATTCTAACTTAAGTAATTTGTATATACTCTCTAAAAAAATATGTTGCACAAATTTTAAACAAGTTCATAGCTATGTTTCTAAATATGTTCAATTTTATTAGATTTTAAATCTTAAGTGTACAAGTTTACATGTTATTAATTTTTTTCTCTTAACATAGATCAAGTCATGCAAGTCAAGTGATGACTCACTAGATCAAACCCTAATCCAGTTATCTAATATCCCAACCAAATCAATAATTTATCCAAATCTGATAACACTAAAAAATAATTTATCCAAATCTGATAACACTAAAAAATAATGTACATAGATTTAAATGTTCAAATCTTACTCGGAACCATAAAATAATACATTTCAATTTTGTAAGAATATTTTCATATTTATTACAAAGAAAAACATATTTTAACTTTTTATTTATTTATTTATCCACGTATCATCATTGGAATCGAATTTTATGAAGTCAAAAACATTGGTAAGAATACGGCACTAGTAAAAGCGGGATTCGAGTTTAAAATCAATCTGCCACTTTTTATATATATTTTTTACAATGCATACAATTTATCAAATTCGAATAGGAATCATTTACTATTTACTATTGTTATTCAACTGTATACAATCACACTGAATAAAATAATATAGTCTTCATGAATAAATTGACCTTTATATGTTTTTTCCTTGAGATACTTTTAAGAGGGATTTTGGTGTGTGTGTATCTTAGTATCTTACCCTTATCTTTGATGCATGGACAAAGCGATCGTGTTTGATAAAGAAACGGAAATAACTGTTAAATAAGTTAATTTAAGAAGAATCAAAGCAACCAATAAAAAAGGAGAAGATGAATTTTAAAATTGAAGAAAAATATATAAATAATTTTTTTGGTTATTGATTAATTTTTTAAGTAACTAATTGAGTTAATAATTTAAGATTAATTTTATTAAAAAAACACCTTTTTTTTCAAAAAGATGAATTAAATTAGCAATTTTATGTTTTTATGGTATATTTGTCCAAATTGCTTTTACTTAAAAAAAGTATTTTTATTTTTTTTTAATCAGTAAATCTTATCTCCTTAAAAAGTACCTTTTTAAAATATTTCTTTTAATTTTTTTTAAATTTAAACGAACCCACCTATTGTCTAATGCTATTTTATGGTATATTTGTCCAAATTGCTTTTACTTAAAAAAAGTAATCTTATATTTTTTTTAATCAGTAAATCTTATCTCCTTAAAAAGCACCTTTTTAAAATATTTTTTTAAAATTTAAACAAACCCACCTATTGTCTAAGCTATTTTATTATAATACTATTATTTCCTCAGTCACAGAACAAGTGTTATGTTAATTTTTTAATATAATATTAATTATTTTTCATTAATATTACTTATAATTATCACTTTAGTTTTTCAATATAATATTAATAATAAGATTAATTTTGTAAAATTATCATTTTCTTTCATCTATTTACTAATTTTTCTTAGTTTGTGTAAAATAACCTATAACACTTATTTTGAAATTGGAGGAAAAAATACATATGATCCTAGGCGAACGAAAAGGAAATTACCCTTTTAGGATTTCTTTTAACATGGATAATAAAGCAAAAATAATTTAATTTAGCATTTAATAAAATTGATTTTGAGCCATTGAATGTGATTTTTTTATCTATAAAAATTGAACTCAAATATTAAGGTTTATAATAACTTTCATTAGTTAGATCTCCTTAGTAACTATGAGATTGATATTTATAAGAAAAATATCAATGCATTGAAATGTGTTCTTTTTATTAGAAAACACAATAGTTTTATAGCTTTAAAACAAATAAGGACTAAAAAAATATTTAAATTCATAAATGGTTTATATATAACTATTTTCATTATTTTTATTTTAATTATTTGAAACAATTATAAAAATATGATTAAAAACTATTTTTAACTTATTTCAAATTTCCTTAAAAGAAGAATTTATTTCAAATTTATAAATGAATTATTATATAATATTTTTATTAAATAAGTATTGATTAGTTCAAGTATTGAGTTGAAACAACTTGTTTCAACCTTGAATACATCTTTAGGTCACCACACCCAAGAAATTATCAACTTTGGTGTTGGTTTGACTCTCCAAGTTTTATTTTTGTCCTTAAAAGATGTTTTGGTGTAATAAGGAAAATGTAATGTTTATTACCCTTACTTGTTAGCTAGAGAGTCTCTTAACCTTAGTGTGTGGCTTAGACTCTCTTTCTAACACCAATGTTTCAACATCAAATTTGTTACATCAATAAGATTATCACATTTGATGTATTGCCGACTTTAGTGATGATTTCATGAGCTTCATAATTTTATCTTTAAAAGATATCTGAATGAATTTAAAGATGAGAATTAAGATAAACTATCATTAATCTCTATTCCTAAGCATATCAAAACTATTTTAGTATATTATAACATAACATAAATACTCAATATAGCAAATTATATTCCACCCACAATAAATTAGTAGTTATGCATAAGTAGTGATGAATTTGGGTCTCGTGTGGTTGTCATTAATTTAAGAAATTTTGTAAATACAAAAAGTAAAATATGATTATCTTATTAAATAAATTATTTTTCATATGTAAGCTTCACCAAAATCTTATATTACTATGAATACCCATGAGTTAAAATGGAAATTGTATAAATTAGCGACTGAATCAATTTTTTTATAATGTTTAAAATTAAATTTAACTAATATTAGTTGCAGTGATACTGAAAAAAACAATAATTGATAAGAAGTGAACAATAGTTTAATATAACTCTTCTTCTAACGGTGGTCGATGTAGAGCCACTGTCCACTGTTTTCACCCATCTGCAACGCTTCAACTTCCTGCAACTCTTCATGACTACGAAATGGCTGCTTTTATTTATGTGTTTTTGTATGCCTTTGTTTCTTTTGTCCCTTCAGCGTGATGATCTGGTTATATAATTGTACGTCTAGCAAACGTTATTATAGTATATAATATAATAATCGCACGTCATATGCAATCCACCCATCAACAGCAAAGAATTAAAAATAGAACTAAATATATATTTCTTTCTTTAAAATCATTAGTTTTTTTTATCGACCTTTAAAACCATTCAGTTACAGTAATAGTAAATATATGTACACAAGAAAAAGTAATAAAAAATATATAATAGTATGTGATACTTTTGATTTCAGTTTCTTAAATAACCATAAATATATGTATAATAACCAAGGTTTAATAATCAAGGTTTAATAAAAAGAAAGAAAAGTTTAAATTTACTAAATTTTTGTCGCAAAAGTATTAATGACGGAATTAGCGATGAAATTAGTGTCGGATTTAGCAACGGCTGTATGCCACGCTGATAGCGTGAAAAGTGCTCCAGAAAGTCATTTTCCACTGGAATGACACGCTGGTAGTGTGGGACTCAAGCTGGGGGCCTATAAAAGGCCATTTTTACGAATTTTTGGGGCCAAAAACGCTTCTTCTTCCTCTGAGCCATTTCCTCCATTAATGAAGTAAAAAGCTTCATATCTCCTCCATACTTCATCTAAACACTTCCTACCCAACTAGAAACTTGATTAGAACTCCTCCATAAGCTAGATTTCAGCTTCCATTTCTCGAGAGAACCATCAATCGGAGAAATCCCGTTCTCTAGGGAACTTTGAGAAAACTGAGTTTGGAAGGGAAAGAAGGCGATTCAAGGACGTCAAAGCTTGGAAAAGTGATCCTCCAAACTTCCTCGACTGTTTAGAGGTAATAAACTCGAGTTTTATCGATTGATTTGTGAAATGGTTCTTGGGATGAATAGTGACCCATTTGTGATAGGGCTGGAATTAGGCTTTGGTCATTTTGAAAAGTATGCTCAGGAGGTTGTTCTGATGAATAATAAGCTTTGAATCATGACTATTGATGAAGTTTGGTTTTGACTCTAACATCTGCATGAGTAGGAAGGTTGATGTTATAATGATGGGTTTGAGCCTAGGTACCTTTACAAAAGATGTTCAAGAGGCTAAATAAACGGTGAATATGTGTTGAAATAGCCGTTCTGATAAACTTAACCAGTATTGATATTTAACTTGGCTTATTGAAAGATTAAGCGGATATATGCTTTGAACTAGCTTATATCGAGTCTTAGAGGGACTCTAGTGCCTTGATTAGACTGAGACAGATCCTGTTGAGGATCTATGAGTCGCCTGTAAGGTGATGAGTTATGATAACCTTAAGATAGAAATAAAGAGGTTTAATGAAAAGGATTAGTCTTGTTTTGTCATTCTAACGGTTGAGGACTGTTATTGATGTTTACATGCTCTTGTGTAGGGCGTGATTCTGACATCACTGGTGGTGGTGACCATGGATCCGGGAGAGCCGGTACAGTGCTGAGAGCAGGTAAGCTCCTTGTTCTTGGGAGTGGTTCCTTCCTTTGTGTTCCACCATACTCCGAGGGAGTATTGGTTATTGAATAACATGTTGCATGAATATTAGAATTGAATGTTACTGATTGTGATTGAGGCATGTATATGATGCATATATGTGTAGACATCTGAGTAAATGATATATTGTAGGCGATTGAGATAATGTTGAATGAGATATACACTAGGATAGTGTACTGTGTTAGTGATAACCTCTATGAGGTATATGCTGTGATAGTATCTTGTGCGAGTAGAGAATTCTCTGGCCAGTAGAATGGATTAGATATGGACTTCCCTTAGAGCCAAAGTTATATGGAACAACTCTAAGTGGTCAATAAATAATGTGTGATAAAACCTGAGAGTATGCGCCTGATTGCAGATGAGCATCTCTTGGAAGTGTCATATATGTCCGAGG
>CM023948.1:36429450-36498493 GCA_013407115.1 Glycine latifolia
ATGAGCATCTCTTGGAAGTGTCATATATGTCCGAGGGTGTCCTGAGATAAAGTACCTGATTGCAGATGAGCTTTTCTCAGGAAGTATAACATAGATATATGTGTGATTAAATCCTTAGAGAAGGTACCTGACTGCAGATGAGCGTTCTCAAGGAATATGATATATCTATATCTATATCTCTATATGTATGTTGATGTATCTGAATAGGGATATTTATTTGACATGCTGTGAGCTAATGAAGGCCGTGATGGCTGAGTAAGGGTGTTTATCCCTTAAGTTATATATATATATATATATATATATATATATACATTTTGTCTCTGTGTGATGAGATGTTATGTGAACCGTGATGGTCATGTGATGCTGATGGATCTTTTGACAAGGTGATGAGAATCCCTTGATACTTGTGTATATAAATTGTATCTGCCTGACGATATGGTTTGAGAGTCATGAGGGCTAGCTTATGAGATGTTAATTTTGATATATTATGTATGTTAGTGAACCAGGAGGAGAAAAGACCTTCAAGGACCCTGAGTTTACTGAAATTTTTATTTCACCCCGTGTGTGGGGATTATATTTGCAGGTGAGACGCAGGGAGAAGCTGAGAGATTCCAGGGCAAGAGGCTCATGCAGGGATAGATTGTATATAAACCCTAGGCATAGTTGATGAGAGCATGTTGACTCCATTCTTTTGTTATTCATGCCTATTATTTTGTGGTTTTGTACCCTGAGGGGATTATATGTACATTTGTGTACAGAGGATGTATATTTTGATACTTCACCATGTATAATGTACAACTGATGTTATAATGACGTCATATTTTGTTTTGCTTCCAAATGAAATTGTTTATTTTGAAATTGCTGCGTAAATGGATATAATGGAATGTTAACAAACCGGATGCATATGGGGCGTTACAATATGCATAAAAATAATTATGTTGATAAAAGTAATGTTTTAGTGATCTTTATTATTTTCAAGAGATTAATTTGAAGTTATCAGCAAAGAATATTTTTTTGTACATACAAAAAAAGGTCAATTTTTTAAAATAAAGTTTCTTTTAATATACTTTATTTTACATTAAAATGGTTCCCCTATTTAGTTTAATGTCAAAATTTGATATTAAAAATAAGTTTAGTTTAGATATTATTAAAAGACCGGTCACTGAAAAATAAAATGATGATTTGTTTATTTTTAGGAGATTAAAATAGATTTTAGTTTAGCAAAAAGCCTGCGATGTATATGAGATTTTATGGGTTTAGGATAATAGTGGATAAATTCCTCTTATATATTTTTTTTTTATTTTGAATGTCAAAGTCCTCTTATATTTTCATATTGAAAAAGTAAATATATTGCATAAAAATAGACACGTAATTTTATATGCAAATTGATATTGTGCAATTTGTTAACTACAAGATCAGACACAACAACAACAACATATATAGAAGCATTGATTGGTGCAGATAACCAAGATAATTAAACAAAGGAGGTTGGCAATAGTTAGAAGCACTACTTTGTGTGATCTTGCTCAATTTTTATCACTCCCGCAATTATTCTTGTGTCATGACGAATATTTTTGTTAGAATATAAATGTGAGGTGAAGTTTTATATTGGATAAAAATAATTGAACACCATATAAGTGAAGAAAATATTAATAAACTCAAAACTTAAGGTTTTTGAGTTAAACTATGGTGTCAAGTTTACTCATGATGTAATCAAAATCTATTAATGAAAATCTCTCTAATATTTATTCACATCAAATTTTCCAACAATTTCAAATGGGATAATCAAACATCATTCCAACTTGGCCCCACCAGTGGTTTTTAAACCTGCAAGAGATTCACATGTGAACATTAGATACTGTCATTGGTTCAAAAGGAAGCAAGCTGAAGAATGGAAAAGGTGCAATAATCGATGGAAAGAAATGTACCCCATGACAGAAAACTATCAAGAATGTGTGCATAGTCACATATATTGACTTAGTCAAACTATGGGAAATAAGAGTTCCTAGGATTGATTCCTTCTCATACGTCTTATGTGATGTTCTTTCAGAGGAAGAAATGTCAACTCTATCTTACGAGCCTAACATACATTTGTTCCCTCCAAGGTAGATTGTAGCTCTTAATTAATCCTCATTCCCTCATCTTTGAGCATACACCTTATGGTAGGAGCAACTATCCTACACGTGCTCAAGTTTGCTAAAGAATTGAAACACCTTTTGATGAACAACTAAAATAATGGTATCTTTGGTTGATGTATAAAGGAAATTTAACGACCTTATTATTTGGATTTGGCTAGCCGAATAGTTGGATACATTCAAACATGGTTGATTATTCTAAGACAACCTTACTTGTGACAAACTAAAGACACATCAAAAATCAAGATTATTCATGCAATCATTATTACAACAATAATTAAAGCTAAACTAACCTAAATGGTAATTAGTGAATAGTTGGTTTACCTTGAGAATCTAACCCCTATTTATACATACCTTAATGAGTTTTGGACCATGGACCCTTATACATGATTACCATTTTGGTTAATCTAACTTTAATTATTGTTGTGATGATGATTGTAAGGATAATCTTGATTATGATGTGCCTTTAGTTTGTAACAAGTAAGGTTGTCTTAGAGTATTTGACCATGTCTAAATGTATAGACTATTCAGCTAACCGAATCCAAATAATAAGATCGGTTAAAATTTCCTTGATACATCAACCAAAGATACCATTATTTTGGCCACTCATAATTTTGTATAAGAATTTTAAAATGGTTTTTTCAAGCTAGTTATTATTGTTGTTGGTAAGAACCATTTTTATGATATGGAAGAGAATAGCCTTTTTTTACTAGGAGAGTGTCGAAACGTTATAATAAGTTTTTGAAGTCTTTCATGATCGAGAAAGAGTGAGAATACTTACTTGGTCTTCCTTGAGACACTCCCCCGAAAGCTCCCAACTAAAAGATTACTAGCTTTGTTTAATTAAGTCTCCCAACCCGACAGTAAGCATAGAGGGTAAGTACTCAGTTCTTTCTTCATCATTTTGACTAGAGTTTCGCTTGTAACATAGTGTTGTCCTTTTCTTATTCTAGGGATTATGACTGAAGCATGTGGTAACCCCTTAGACTTTCACAATGCCCGTAAAATCTGAGGCATTGTTGTCTTGCAAGTCGACACTGCTGCTGTTGTAAATAAGAATTCACTAACTCGTGAGCCCCCTATGGATGTTGTACCTCCCTTAGCGTTCAAGAAGAAAAACAAGGATAAGCTAAAGAGGAAACACCGTGAACATTGAAAATCATTCGAGGATCCTTTCAACCACCATCGCTCAAAGTAATTGCATCAATAGACTTTGAACTTTTTGCCCTTCTAACCAATGATGATGGTTGTTGGGTTTTTCTCCAAGACTCTTAACCTTGTGGTCATGGGTTCAAGTCCTATGATATGTGTCAAAATATACTCGCCTAAAGATAGTGAGGTGCACCTTAAATCTATTACGCTCATTTTTCAAAAGGAAAGCAATTGTCAAGAAGAAAAGGTTGTATGAAGGAAATTACCTTACTACCCTTAGACATATACAATGTTAAACATACTAGTCGGATTACCCATATGATGCACTAGACATTATTTTAAATCATTGACCATTTTAATAAAATTTGTGAATTGCTCTTAATATACCTAACTACAATACTTATTATGGGAAGTTTTATTTCTTAAAAAAATAATTAATGAAAAATTTTAGTAATCAAAATTAACAAAAACATATAGATGAAGGTGTTTCAATTTATCAATAGTTTTTTTAACCAATAGAAAAAAATGTGTATTTATCATATAGTAATAGTTATATATACAATTTTCTTTAGGATGTTGAAGTTTCAACATAGATGTCAAATTATATTTTGTAGTATATAGTGTCTAAACATCCTTATCAAAATTCAAACTCATGACGTTTATTTTAAAATTTTCTTCTACTTTGTAACACAAAAAAAGTCAATTTCTTTATTTTAAATTATGATGTTTGATGATATTTTTAATTTCCTGAAAGAATTTTCATTGCTATTAAAAATTTGTAGCAAAGACTGCAAATTTAATAACATGAGAATCTACAAACCGAAGTCTAAGAATGAAACTTACGGATTTGTACATTTCCGCATTATATTTTTACATTTCTTTTACCCACAAGATACACAATTAAAGCTTAAGGTGCATTATAACTTTAAATAAATATTTGAATGTATAATTAATTACTTGTTACTGATTTGTTATATTAAAAATCCATTACGTTAATTATGACATTAATTATATTTATATGTACATATGTACATTAAGTTAAAAATATTTATTTATACACTTTAATAATAAACTATTAAAGTAATTCATATTAACATAATTTTATTTTATAATAACATTTCATCCTGAAAACTATAAATGAAAAAAACAACATGTTATTCGACTACTTTCTAATTAATGATAAAAATTAAGGGTACTAGTTAGTGATGCAATTTGTTTCTTGACAAATTAACTGTAGGAATTCTCAATAATATATTGATTGACATTCGTTTTTAATATTAATAAGACAATAACTGATACAAATTGTTTTAATAATAATACCATATGATTTACATGAAATTTTGAGCACGATTTGTATGAAAAAAAGATAGAATTTATTTAGAACCTTTTCTCTTTAATAATAAGAGATGGAGTTGTATTTAATAAATATAATAAAAATAATTTGTCACTAAGGTGAAATATTGATTCGTGAATTAATTATTATCATTAAAAAAGGAATATAATAAATCGAAAAAAAGCAAGTCAAATTCTTACTGGCCACTACAATTTCAGTCCTTCCAATCATCCCGTGTTCTGGTCGACTTTTCTCCTTTCTCCCCTCCATTTGTTCATTCTCCTCCCCATTTTGCTCCGACACCGCACAGCGACCAAATCCACCATTCATTCTTTTTTCCCTTTTCGCAACAGCGCAATGGCTCGAAGATCCCTCCCTCTCCTAAAGCACCTCCTCTCGCGGCGGATCCCAGCCCGATCCGTGACGTACATGCACCGGCCTGGCGACGGGTCTCCTCGACCGGTAACGCTGATTCCTGGCGACGGGATCGGGCCAATGGTGACGGGCGCAGTGGAGCAGGTCATGGAGGCCATGCACGCGCCCGTATACTTTGAGAAGTTCGAGGTCCACGGCCACATGAAGGCCGTGCCGCCGGAGGTCCTCGATTCGATTCGGAAGAACAAGGTCTGTCTCAAGGGCGGCCTCGTCACCCCCATGGGCGGTGGCGTCAGTTCCCTCAATGTTCAGCTTCGGAAGGAGCTTGATCTCTATGCTTCTCTTGTTAATTGTTTCAACCTCCCTGGCCTTCCCACGCGCCATGATAATGTTGATATCGTTGTCATCAGGGAGAACACCGAAGGCGAGTACTCCGGCCTCGAACACGAGGTCGTGCCCGGCGTTGTTGAAAGCCTTAAGGTGTGCTCTTCCTCTCCTCTCGCTTCTCACACTTTTTATATATAGGGTCTTGCTAAGGGTACTAGTTTAACGAACTAAAAAGAGAAATCATTTACTGTGAAAATCATAAAAGAGCACAAAAAAAGATGACGAGCAGCATAAAAATCATCAGCAGCCCAATTTTTCGCATCACAATAAAAATATTTCTAATTTAAGTTCCGTAGGATTTACCATATATATATATATATATTACCAACTTTATTTATTATGTGTTCCTATCATTTTTGTTTGTTATGGTATCTGCACTTTCTGTCAGTTTTAGTCTTTGTAGTTTAAAATCAATCTGTTTGATCCTGAATTCCTGATACTTTAAAAAAACATTGGTCGATTTAGTTCCTGCTCACTGACGTGACGATTGAGGGACTACATAGGAACCAAATCCACCCATTTTTAAAAATATAGGAACCAAATTAATCGAAGGACTAAAACTAAATTTGACCAAAAAAGTACAGGAACCAAAGGGATATTTTACCTTATTCTTTTGTTAACTATGTTATTACTATTATTATTGGTGCAAAGTATTTACAGGCTTGATAATGACTAATATTTGCTGGACTTGTTAAGTCTTCCCTTTTGACCTATGATTCAGCTTGCTTTAGATAAATAACTTGTTTTTATTTTTTTCAGAGAGCTTTTGCAAATAATGATTGTTTTCTGGTAATATGTTAGCAAAACGTTCCCTATCATGCTAGCAAAAGAAAGTGAACATATTTGGTATTACTGTATTTTATGATTTCAAGAGGGCTAATTCATTTTATGGTAAAGTTCTTTTTGCTTGGAATTTCTATCCAGTTTTTTTCTTCTTTTCCATGTGATCTTTGATGTATATATGTCATGAAGGTATCACCTTGATACTGTCCTGATGCAGTATGGGTTTATGTTTGCTGTTGATACTCATATTTTACTAGGTAATAACGAAGTTTTGTTCAGAGCGAATCGCTAAATATGCATTCGAGTATGCTTACCTGAATAACAGAAAGAAGGTGACTGCCGTGCACAAAGCAAATATTATGAAGCTTGCAGATGGTTTATTCTTGGAATCTTGTCGAGAGGTTGCTACAAAGTACCCTGGAATCAAGTATAACGAAATTATTGTGGATAACTGCTGTATGCAGCTTGTTTCAAAGCCTGAACAGTTTGATGTCATGGTATGTGTATTTACATTCAATCCCGGCTTGCAGCTATTTATGCACTTATGTAATTTTATCTAATGTATTTATGCAACTAATCAAAGAATGGTTAAATAATTAGAAAAAAATGGTAGGGATTGAGATGTTTCCAAATTTGGCTGTTATGTTCTTTTAAGATTGTTGGCAATGGGAAAATGGAAAGAAAGTGTATCACTTCTGCACATTGTCTTCAATGTCTTGGAAATATTGACAGCATCTTTCTCATCATTTCTATGTCAGACACTTAGTATGCTATATTTTTCCTTTCTTTTTTGTATAAGTGAGAATCATTGCAAAGGGTTTCTCAATAACCTCAGGTCTTGATGGCTTTGTCTTGCAAAGCACTGGTCTTAATTTGTTTCTGACTTTTAATAGGAGTGTTTTTGAAGTTCATGCATACTGTTTCCTTTTGCTAGGTGACCCCAAATCTTTATGGAAATCTAGTTGCAAATACTGCAGCAGGCATTGCTGGAGGCACTGGAGTCATGCCAGGAGGTACGGTTGTTAGTTACTACTGTACTGTAACTTCAGTGCTATCATCTGATTATGTTGCCTTTTAAAATAATCTCCTTGCTCGTTTCTACCATGTTATCAATTTTTTTACTAATGTTCAGAACTTGAAAAACAAGTCTGAGTTTAGTTTTGTGCATGTCGAGATCATTATTCATTTATTCTGCATTCCAGGAGCATTTATTCTCATTGAAAAACTTTGCAAATAAACCATCTTATTGCATTAGACTCTTTGATCATATAGGACCTTGTATCAACCTGGGCATACACTTTTATTCAATAATATGGGAATTACTAAAGGTGACGGCTTTCATTGGCTCATTAAGAAGGAAATGGAGTTGTTAATGGTGGTGACAACAGAAGTAGCTGTGGTGATATCAGTGAAATGATGTTAGTGATGGTACAGTAGGATATAGATGATTGTGCTATTGTGGTGAGGATTTGCAGAAGGGGCTAAAATAGTGAGATGAAGCTGATGTTGTGAGGGTGTGGAAGGGCTTTTGGGAATAAATGATTATTGAGATTTGAGAAAAAATATTCTTTGTACTCAAATTACTTCTTGGGCTTGACTACCACAAACAATGCATGTCAATTTTGCAGGTAATGTTGGGGCTGAGCACGCTGTGTTTGAGCAAGGTGCGTCAGCGGGAAATGTCGGTAGTGATAAAATAAGGGAACAAAAGAAAGCAAATCCAGTGGCGCTTCTTCTCTCGTCAGCTATGATGCTTAGGCATCTCCAGTTTCCTGCATTTGCTGACCGTTTGGAAACTGCTGTGGAAAAAGTCATTCTGGAGGGTAAATGCCGAACAAAGGATCTTGGAGGGACGAGCACCACCCAAGAGGTTGTGGATGCAGTGATAGATGCTTTAGATTGAGTCATTTTTGTTGCTGATTTCCCAAACGAAGTCAGTCTCGTAAATTCTTTTCTAATCAATTTTACCAACATTGTTTTGCACACATCAAATGCAAAATAGCAATTTTTTGTCCTGAATAAAGTTTATGGAACGCAAAAAACCATGTGTATTTTTTTTTTTTTTGGTCTGAAGAATTTGTAGAGAAAGTGATAATTGTTTCCTTCCTATTTAAAGCTGCGATTTGGCGTTATTACAACCCAGCAATTCTTTTATAGTTCTGATTAGAAAGTGCATAAATTGTTTGATAGTAGCTTCAAATATACTCCCATGTTAGAAATGGTTAACCAAATACCCCAACACTGTTGTCTTTGTTTTATTTCCAGTCAGTCACAAGGAGACATTAGAGTAACGCAGGTAAGAAAAGACGCCCTCATGAAAGATAATTTTTTTGTATATTGATAATCGATTAGTTACAATCAAATAAGTTAATTTGATTATTTCACCCTTATATTTTAATTTGATGTAATTTGTTCCTGTCTGTTTATTCTCTAAACTTTGAGTGATTTCAGGTCTTATTATTGGACAGTTTGATCTTATCTTCATTATTATTGATCATGATACCTTTGCTATGAGTTTTGATATTAATTTTTACTGAAAATATTTTTGAACTTCTGAACTTTTCTTTATTTGTCCTTTGAACGGAGTAATCTTTGAATAACACATGTGGTGCCCTCGATGTAATGGATTACTCTTCAGTTACATTTGGCAACCAGATTAATCAATTACATGTTTCAATAATTTATTGTTTTGAGGGATTTTTTTATTGGAGTAAACTAAAGTATACCAAAGACCTCAGTCTCCAACTCAATAATTCATCTAAAAAACGTCAATAGTTTACTACAAACACGTCATCCATGTCCATCTCAGATAATCACCTGTTATATTTTTTCTTTCTTTCTAAAGTCATGTTATATTTTCTCAAGGTTTAAATAACTAGACACTTAATTTTAAGAAATTAATAAAGTAAAATAAGACAGTTTCTTATATTTAATAGATTAAAAATTTAAAAGTGTCGTTCGATTTGTTAAGATGAAGTAAATATGATACTTTTTTGTTAATATTTAAATTGATAAATTTTTGGAGTGGGACCAACCTCTCTTTTCATCCTTATACTCCAAACAAACTGTGTAGCGGATTCTTTCTTTCGGCTGTTCTCTTGCTAAAACACAGCCTTAGCGTTAAGTATAGCCAATCTGATCCAGGCTGTCAGTGTCCCTTTCTGATATGATTTTGTATTTTGTATTTTGGCTGAAAAGGGACCACTAACATAGAGAGGGTATGAAACTATGAATCAAGCAAGCAAGCATCAATCCATCCATGATTCTCTTTCTCTCTCTGTTTGTATATACATTCTCATTATATCAATTGTTTGTTATTATCCTTTAGACTCACTGAATTAGTGAACCAACATTGTGTGACATTACATAGTTGATAGGTAACATTGTTTTTTAGAAATGTGGTCCAGAATTAAATTCAGACCTCTCTGTATGAAAAAATAAATGGTAGGAAAAGTTAACTTCTTAAATAAGTCTTAGAAATTAGTCCTTGAATCCTAACAAAGGGATATTATGAACTCCAAAACAAAAAACTAAATTAGTATTGTTCAGATACGTGGATCTCTCTACAAACCTAATAAATAACGGGCTATAATTCAATTGCTAAACGAAATTTAAATTACTTTAGACCACTTATTAAACATTGATCAAAACTTATTTGAACAAACCATTTTATTATTCAATCTTTTAATTTTTCATATTTCATACGAAATCAAATAATTTATATTAACGGAAAATGTTATATTTAAAATATAAAAAATAATATGTATATGCTTATAATAAACAATTTATAAGTATATAAAGTCAAAATATGTATTTAAAAGTCATTAAAAATAGATCACGTATAATTAAGTCATGCTGTTATCAAAATTTAACCGAGTATTTTTTAAATTTTGATAGCAAATAAAAAAATAAAAAAGTACCCCCAAAAAAATTATATTCTCAAGTTTATATAATTTATATAATATTTTTAAAGTCATGTTGTAGCTTATATAGTATTGTTTACTCAAGCTTGTTTGGCAAAATATTCTCTTTCGAATATTTTAATTATATATATATTTAAAATTATTAATGGAAGTATACAAACACATTTACTCAATAAATAGAAAAGATTATTATAAATATTGGATTAAAAATTTCATAAAATTGAAAAATATTATATGAAATTTAATGAGATTTTACTTTATAATAAATAATTAGCAATTAATGTTATTCTAACAATAAGATACTTATGTATCATAGTTCAATGAAATTATAATTGAAAAAATTAAATTAAAAAATATATATTTTTTGATCTGGAAAAATATTAGAATTTATTTCCAGGGGACCACAAATTCTAATTTATCTCATATACTTGAGTACGTGCATAAAACTGCCTCTGCAAGACAAAAAACGAGCATCCAACTCAACATTGTAGTTTACGTGGGTGAACACGGATCAATATGCTACCTCAGGATTAGAATGACCTATAGTAACTTTTAACACAGCCGATCCTGTAGTCGTGATTTAGTAGCTCAAAATTTAATTAAGTTGAAAATAAAATTTAATATAAATAATTATTTTTATCTCTAAAATGTAATGTGACAGTTACATTTTGTCTCTTCAATTAGATATAAATTTTCATTTTTTCAAATATTAACATTGTCACTGCTTTACATTTTTAGGAGTAAAAATGATGATTTCCTCTAAAATTGGAATTTAAGTTATCTTCTCTCTGTTTTTTTTTGGGGGGGGAATGAACGTCATTAGTTATTTATCATATATAAAGTTCATCCCAAGTTCTTCTATTAGAAAATCTTCATCCCAAGTACCTCATGCATATATAAACAAATAATAAATCAATGTCTAGATCAATGACCCCACTGATTCCATTGTTTAATTGATGCTTTAGTCAATAATACCCCCAATAAAATAAAGAATCCTTAAATAGCCGCATTGACTAAGTACTCATTCACTCTCTGTATCTCTCTATTCTCCCAAAAAATAACAAAAAAATCACATAAATGATTCTCTCGGACAGACTTGAACCCCACTCCGATGTTTGTATATATTTTCTCTTGATAAACTCTTGGCCATCACACTGAGTTGACACTCCTATCCATTGAATGCACCATCAATGCGCCATGAGAAACAGCTTCAAGAAGACCATGTTCTGGGCTCGTTCTTCTCTGAGGCTTTTTAGATCAAGTACCATCTACTCACATCATTCACGTAAAATTTGTAGCTTTTCGCAGGACCATGATCCGGGTTCGTGGGAATCAATGGAGGGTCTTCTTCGTTGCCCTGCGAATTTCGTTCCTCTGTCTCCCATCAGCTTCCTAGAGAGAGCAGCGAAGGTTTGCAGAGACAGAACCTCGCTTGTGTACGGTTCTTTGGAGTATAACTGGGGTGAGACCCATCAACGGTGCTTGAAACTCGCTTCTGCTCTTACCCACTTGGGGATTTCACGTGGGGATGTGGTTAGTTCTTCTTCTGTCACTAATTCCTCACACCTTATCTTTGTTATGTTTTATGATCGTGTGCATGTTTATCAACTAACAAACCCTGCATTTACATGTATGGAACGATCTATTAATCTATGTTGCGGGAGAGCTGTTCAATTTTCCTTGAGTGAAAAATTTTATTGAGTACAACAACAGGCTGTAAGCATGATTAGTGTTTGACCATCTAGTTAGTTAAGAGACACTAGTGGTATCTCACGGTTAAAAAAAAACAAACTTGTTGCGTGTATATGTATGTTATATTTTATTGTTTACTTGATTTTTTAGAGTTAGTAATTTATTTTAGAGGAAAGTTGGATTCAGAATATTTTGGGTCTCTTGTTTCTTTCTTATTTTTTAGTTTTAAAAACTATTTTTTAAAACAAATCCATACTATTCAATAATCGAGTACTCATTCAAAGTCTATTAAGCTTCAAAACTTGTTTTAAAAAAAAACAGATTTGGAGATGTTTTCCCACGCTTTTCTATACGAATTTGTTGAATTTTATTGAAATAGGAAAGTTGGTTGATTATTCAGGGGCTAAAAACGACTTTATTTTAATTATATCAAATCAATCAAGTTCTATTGGCTTATTTTTCCAGTTCTCAGGGTATATGAGTATATTTCAACTTCATATGAAAAATTAAAAAAAGTGAAAAATATTCTTTCCTATTAGAATGTTCATTGAAGGATCAAAACACTTCATAGTTCATGTATGCCAATCCCGTAAAGCTTAACTTGTTACTCGTTATTAGGATAAGGCCTGGGATTCTAATGTTAATAGAAACTTTCTATTAACATCTCTGACTCACCAATTGATGGGAAAAACCTTTTAGACTTTAACCATGTGTGCAAAAAGCATGAGTCCACCCAAAGCCTTGTGCTGAAATTTCAATTTTATTAGAAGAGAGGGTCAGCAAGGATTGGACATTTGACCAATTACTTGATTAGGCTCCTGAACTATACCAAAGACCAACTAGTCTTGAACCTTTAGCTCAGGTATGGTTTTTATGGAAAATCTCAGACAGTTACTATTCTATTACTAATAAGTCTTTCTAATCCATGGGGGCATTGCGTAATAAACAAAAAAAGTTTTTGGTTGACCCAGGCCAAATGTGCTATAAGAGACAGAACACCACTTGTGTAACTGATGATAGAATCAACCTTGATTGAGCAGAAAATTTTGTAAAGATAACTAATAATATAAAAGCCATTTATCCTTGTCTTTAATATTGTCTTTCTATTCTATATAGATTACCTTGCATGCATTCAACTTTCTTGATGTTTTCTTCTATATTTCCTTTGACTTCTTTTTTTGGTAGCATATTTCCTTTCACTCTAGTGTAAGTCTTTTTTTATTCATTTTAAGAAAGCACAAACTGAGGCTTCCAGCTCTCCTGACATGGCAATGCAAATCACAATAGTTACACTGATTCCCTAGAACATCACTCGTATATGAGCTAGTACCCATGAGCTTCAAATTGTTGTGTGCTAGAAGCATTATAGTTTGAATTAAAGACACAAGTATTCAGATTTAATATGCAAAGCTTTACTACATTGAGCTTCTGCTTTCAATATATCCCATTTCAATCTCAGGAAATACCTAAGTAGAAAAAACTACTTTAGGATCTTCACTAATAAGGAAAAAATATTTTCCAAATGGGTTATTGCATAAGGACGAAACATGATCAAAATCACCGTTTTCTCCCACAGACACAAACACAACATAAAACAGAAACTGGAAGTAGTTAAGAATCACAACAGAAAATACAAACAGAAAAAATCACGCACAAAGGCAGCTTGAAATTACAAGCCAGCTTTTGGACTGAAGCTCCATTTTTATGAAAAAAGGGGAACTAGAAATCACGGGTTCAGAAAACAATATCTGTACTACAGGGTTAAGGCTGCATACAACTACACTTCCTAGATCCCCACTCAACCCCAAGGCGGGGATTTGTGTGCACGGGGCAATCGTTCTTTTAGGGGAACTATCTTAGTGTTTCATAGTTTCATTTGCTCTCTAGATTTTTTACCATGTTTTTTAGTTCCTATTTGTTGCTTTCAGAAATCACCACTTTCTGGATGCTACTTGATTTTTCATCTGCACTGCAATGCTTAGAGGTTTCTACAAAATGTGCTGCACTTTTAACAATTCTAATTTGCATTGATAAAACTTTTGCTAGGGAACAAATATCTGGAAGCATCTTGGGACTTCCAAAGGTAAATGCATCACTGATGATGTTCCATGTTGTTTCTACACAGGTTGCCACCCTATCACCTAATGTCCCTGCCATGTATGAGTTACATTTTGCTGTCCCAATGGCTGGAGCCATTCTTTGCACCCTTAACTCGCGCCTAGATGCGGCTATGGTTTCAGTCCTTCTTGAGCATTCACAAGCAAAGGTCCTTTTTGTAGACTATCAACTACTTGAAATTGCACGAGGAGCATTGGACATGTTAGGCAAAAAAGCTAGAGAATTGCCAATTTTAGTTCTAATTGCCGACAATGATTGCACATCTACCATTGACATTACTTCAGTTAGTTATGAGTATGAAAGGCTACTGGCCGATGGGCATAATGGTTTTGACATAGTGAGACCCCATTGCGAATGGGATCCTATAAGTATAAATTACACCTCTGGCACCACATCTAGGCCTAAAGGAGTAGTCTTCAGTCACAGGGGTGCTTATCTTAACTCTCTAGCAACGGTTTTGCTCTTTAGAATGGATCTTTTTCCTGTTTATCTTTGGAATGTTCCAATGTTCCACTGCAACGGGTGGTGCCTCCCTTGGGGAGTGGCATCACAATTCGGGACCAATGTTTGTGTTAGGAAGGTCTCTCCAAAGAACATTTTTGACAACATAGCTCAGCATAAGGTGACACACATGGCAGGAGCACCCACAGTGCTTAACATGATTGTGAACTCTGCATTGACCGATCGAAAGCCACTCAATCACAAGGTGGAGGTGATGACAGGAGGTTCACCTCCGCCACCACAAATTCTTGCCAAGATGGAAGAGATTGGCTTTAACATCTCTCACCTTTATGGCCTCACAGAAACATATGGTCCAGGAACTTTCTGTGCATGGAGACCTGAGTGGGACTTGTTACCCCATGAAAAGAGATCGAAGATGAAAGCCAGGCAAGGGGTGCCTCATGTGGCTTTGGAGGAAATTGATGTGAAAGATCCTTCCACAATGGAAAGTGTTCCATCTGATGGCAAAACAATGGGGGAGGTAATGTTTAGAGGGAATACAGTGATGAGTGGATATTTGAGAGATTTGAAAGCAACAAAAGAAGCTTTCAAAGATGGGTGGTTTCATAGTGGGGATCTAGCAGTGAAACATTCTGATGGTTACATAGAAATCAGGGACAGGTTGAAGGACATAATAGTCTCCGGGGGAGAGAATATTAGCTCGGTTGAGGTAGAAACAGTTTTGTATAGCCATCCAGCAGTTCTTGAAGCTGCAGTTGTTGCAAAGCCTGATGATCATTGGGGCCAAACTCCTTGTGCTTTTGTGAAGTTGAAAGAGGGGTTTGATGTAGATGCTCTAGAAATAATCAACTTTTGCAGGGACCATTTGCCCCATTACATGGCTCCTAAAACAGTCATTTTTCAAGATATGCCAAAAACTTCAACAGGGAAGATACAGAAGTTTGTTCTAAGGGAGAAAGCCAAGGGTTTTTGCAGCATTTCTGAACCCAAGAGTGTATAAATTGTAGTTGATTGTGCAAGTTAGTAAAAAGAATAATGAATTTAAAACAGGTTGTACAAAAAGTTCCATTTTTATTAAAAAAAAAATATAACAGCTGAATGGAATTTTCACATGAATCCCATTTTATGGCTCCAACATGTGACACTGCAGAAACTGAACACTAGCTTTGTACATCATAATCTTACAAGATGTTCACTGTTGTTCAAATTGTGGGGAGATCAGGATACTAATTTGTGATCATAATAATAAGCAATTGGTTTTCCTTCTGAATCCACGACTAGAAATCCTCCATTCTTCGACAAAGGTTGAGGACTTGAGGCAATACGTTCTTTGTCAGGATTGCTACAGCCTTTCTAATGAAAGGGTATCTAAATGCCATATCCAGTTTAGGAGTAAGCCTCTACCAGTAATGCATAAAAACATTTATCAATAAACAAGACAAAAAGCATCCATAATTTTTTTTTCCTTTTTGAGAATGATAGCTTCGTTTAAGTGTCATGTTACTAGTCATATTCCCTAATAAGTCGATGGTTTTGTGTTTATTTTTCGAATATAATTTGCTCCTTTTTCTTTACAAAAATTGAATGGTAGTTTCTGGCTAACAAATTGATGTTAAGGTTAATAATCAAGCATGTGGATACATTACCGTGAACATTGCAATCAAATAGTGCCCTTGTCCATCATAATGAATGTTATCAGGCATGCCAGGTAGGTCACAAAACTTCTCTGGTTCTTTTTAGGGCCCTGTACGTAATATTTATTGCACCTCATCCTGCAGAACCACCACATTTGAAATAACCCCAAAAGACTTTCCGAACTACGCAAGGAGTTTGGTTTGAGATCAATGTGTTGCAATTCAGTCGAAGCACAACCTTTACTTACCCATTTATGTCATGAATAAGTGCGCTTAAGGAGTTTGGTTTGAGATTAATGAGTTTGGATTAATGTTTGCAAATATAAATTTGATAAATAAAAATGAGTTCACTATAATGTAATTTATGTTTGAGTATTTTTTTGTTCAAAAGTATGTTGATAAAAATGAAATTTTTTTAGATTGAGGTCTTCGAAGGAAGATAATCATTCTGATGAAGCTTCATTCAATCTTCTGAGACTCTGTTTCAATGTATTGTAGAGACATCCTTTATGAGCTTACTCTGATCTCACCAGAATACTTGTAATGATATGCTCTCTTATAATTTCAACTCAAACACTTAACAGATTTGTTAGCTTGCATAGCTTTTCTCAACCATCTTTATAATTTGTTTTAATAACGGTTTGTCATAATTAAAACTTGGGGCATGGATTCAACATCAGGAAGTTACGTTTGCATCTTATCCAACAACCAAGTACCTTTTTGCAAGCAATAATCCACTACTCTCTTATCCAATCCCCCTAAGGGTATGTGTTTGGTGTGACATTTTTTTTTCCCCAATATCCCACCTCCTATAAGCTTATTATTCTTCCAGAAATACCCATGAGTGCCATTGCCAATCCACCAAATACAATTTTCATGAAACTTATTCCACAAATTGCAAAGTCCTCTCCAAAAATTACAACCAACCCTATTCAAATCTAGTTTGGAAAACCCCCCTCCATTGCACTTGTATTTGTTCCTAATTATGTTGGAGCAAGCATTGTTCATGTTGAAATAACCTCCAACCTTCCCTCATCATAAAAGCCTCATTCCCCAACCTCCAACCTTCTTCAGGGAACACACTACATCTCAAAAAATAAAATGTAGACGCTTCTCATTATCATTATCCCCCTCTCCCCCCCCACACACATATCTTCTGCAAGTTCGATTAATATCATCACAAATAGATTTAGGCAATAAAGTAGATTGCATGACATGTGTGGGTAGCGCCTGAAGACGAATTGGTGAGTGTGACCCCACTAGAAAAAAAGATAGAATTCTTGATTTACACTTTTACAGGCATTGAGTCTTTGATTGACCTTGTCAAAAATGAATTGGTATGTATTTCTATGAAGAATAGGCACCCCTAAATACTTGCCAAGGTCCTTCGTTGTTGCGATTCCCAAACCATCACTTAGTTGTTGCACACTTGCCAACCCACATTCTTGGAAAAGAAAATAAGATTTCTCACAACTAGTCCTGCAAAACAAATTAGGAATGGTCTATAGAGCATTCAGTGATGCTTCAGTAAAAAGAATAACATCATTTACAAAACTGAAATGGGTCGATTAGCTAGGGACCTCCTTTACCCGACCGGATAGGCTTCTAGATATTTTGGCCCACTACAATGGAGATCATTATATGGAACAATCGTTCTATACAAAGCATAAAAATATAAGATTGTATTTTTTCAATTTTAATCTCCTAAAGTATAAACATACTAGAACTAAAAATAGAAATTTTAAAATCTTAAAAAAGTGACTAAATTGAACAATCACAAACTTCAAACTAAAATTAAACAAAAAAAATTATCGAGACTGTAAAATTAAAAACGTGCATACTTACATGACTAAATTCATATTAAAATCATTCTTAATTCATCACTACCCAATGTTTTCTTGATGCATGGAAAGATTCCACAACCCATAATCAATATATATAATAAATTTTTCCAGCCGTCAATTATTAAATTACACATGTCAGTTGTTGTATTCTCACTTTCTTTTTCTCTTGCATTTTTGAAAACCGACCACTGTTTTATTTTTTTGTGCCACGCAAAGCGGGCCCATTGCTCTAGTTAAGCATTAATCTCCTTCGAAACAGAAAAATCATTATGTCTAACCTCTCCCTCCAATAATCGATCTTTAGATATTAAGCTCACTTATTTTTTCCCAGTTTGAATTTAGATTTTCTTTAAACCTGTGTATTACATGATATAAATATTTTTCTTGTATAATTAAAAATTAAAATAACCAAAAAATTTGTAAGTATATAAATATTATTATTATTATTAAAATTCATAATAAATCTCTTTAAATATGAAAACATATTTTAGATTTACAATGAATTTTCACATGAATCCCCATTTTATGGCACCAACATGACAGGCAGAAACTGTAAATTTGTTTGTAGATCACAACCTTACAAGATGTTCACTGTTGTTCAAACTGTGGGGAGAGCACGGTACTTCTCAATATCAAAACGTGTTACAAAGGGGTAGAAAATGGAACCACCATATATATGATTCCCAATTTTAATCGCACTAGTCAATGATAATTTGGGATCATAATAATGTGCAGTTGGTTTTCCTTCTAAATCCACGACTAGAACTCCTCCATTCTTCGAGATATGTATACTCCCTACATACTTTGTAACAATTGCAAAAGCCTTCCTAATGAAAGGGTATCTATATGCCAATTCCAATTTAGGAGTAAGGGCCTGCCAGTAATGCACAAAAAAATATTTATTAGTACACAAGACAAAATGCGTCATTTTTTTCCATAGATAGTTTAGTTTAAGACTTTAAGTGTCATGTCACAAGTCAAATTCCCTTAGTCAATAGTTTTGAATTTACGTTTATTTTGTTTAAAAAAAGTATTTTGGATATAATGTGTTCCCTTTTTCTTTACAAAAATTGAATGATATTTGCTGGCCAACCAATTGATGTTAAGGTTAATAATGAAACATGTGGGTACATTACCGTGAACATTGCAATCAAATAGTGCCCGTGTCCATCATAATGAATGTTATCAGGCATGCCAGGTAGGTCACAAAACTTCTCTATTGTTCCTTTTTTCGGGCCCTGTACGTAATATTTCTCGCATATCATCCTGCAGAACCACCACATTTGAAGTAAGGCAACCAACTTTCCAAACTACTAGTTTGCAAGAAGTTTGGTTTGAGATCAATGAGATCCAATTCAGACAAAACACAACCTTTACTTACCCATTTAAGTAATAAACAAGTGCCCTTAATTTCACACTCTGATAGAGATGGTAAATATAACAACAGTACATAATATTAAATGGACTTAAATATTATTTGGTACTTTTACATTTATAAAATTTTAGTCCTCATTTCTTTTTTTTACAGTGGTCCGCATATTTCAAGTTAGCAATTTTATTCCCTAAATTTGATCATATGTTAAAATTGGATTATTATTAGTGTAACTTCGAAAATGTAACAAAATTTGATGACACCAATCATCACATTAGCACAGGTAAAAAGAAACTATTTCAACCATTGGAAATTACGATGTGTGAAAGGAAGTTAAAAAAAACTTACATAAACTCTAATATTATTTTTTTAAGTACTGTGAAGTGTGCTATACATCAATTAAGTAACAGATGTCTAATATCCACAAATTCCCTTTTATGAAACCTGTGGAGTGGTATATGATGATTTTGTTATGTGTCCATGAGAATAATTTATTTATTAAGAAAATTTGTATTTGATTTTTATTATATGCAAAATTTTCTTGAATTAATAGTCACATGCATTATTATTAGTGAGATTAGTATTTAATCCAATGAGGTACAATACACTCATGATTTCCGATCCCGGACAAAACAAAAAAGGAATATCCCTTATGTGAGGCTAAAGTAGGAACCTAATTAATTTAACATATGATAAAATTAAAGGATTAAAATCATTATATTAAAAGTACGAGGATCAAAATGGAATAAATGTAAAAATAAAAGCATGAAAATTGTATTAAGCCTATTAATTTCAAATGTATTTAAGCCAGTAAATAACTTACAGGACAGATTCACAGAAGACCACAAATTGTTGATCTGCAGAAACTGCAACCCCATTGGCAAAGTAGAGATCTTTGGCAAGCAGGGTTGTCTTCTTTGTTGCTGGGTTATAGCTGAAGAATCTTCCATTTGGCTTCCCTTCCAAGATGTCTAACACAGCATCCTTCACAGGGTATTTGTGAGATGCATCTGTGAAATAAATGGTACCATCATCTGCTACATCAACACCATCTGTTAGTTTGAACTTTAAGCCCTCATACTCATCTACCAGCAGCTCAATCTCCCTTTCACTTGACACTCTCAGCAGTCCCTGCATCATTAATTAATTGGATTACTGAGTGCTCACAAACGATATTAATGTACACAAGAATTAAAAAATAAATCAAATTAAATCAAAGAATAATTAAATGGATACCTATGTAAGTGGTAGGATTAACTTAATCTGAAATTAGAAATGCTACTGTTTGTATCTTTATGGATAAACTTAGAAAAGAAAAGATTTTCTAAACACAAAAGCTATTACCAATAATTAAAGATAAGTAAGTGAATAATATTATAATAGTAATAATTAGTTGTAGTAAAAAGAATAGTAATAATTATTTAATAAATATTTCATCAATTAAATTAATTCCCGAGATAGTAAACTCTATTTAGTGACATATTTGATTATGGATAGAAAATACATTAGCATATTAAATTTTTTACTAAAAACTCAATTTGTAGAAATAAGACTTGGATTATTTTGTAAACTCACTTTACAAACTTAAATTTACAAACATTGATCTAAACACTAAGTATAAAAAAAAACTAATTTGAATGATCAATACATGTTGACAAACCTTTCGTAATTTTCATAATTTTTGGATAATTACTTGAACTCTTTTAAGTTTTTCTTATTATAGATCATCCTTTTTTAGATGGCAATTACGATTTTTTTTAGGAGAATTACGTTCGAGTTAGTAATTAGAAACCGAGTATAAATCACTTAAATTAATCAATTATTGGTAAGGGATGGTGATGCATCCTTTTTATTTTTCCATCCAGCGTCTTTTATAAATGATTAAAATCTCACTACTTCTTTTTCCTTTACCTCGAAAACATGACACTTTTTTTCCTTAATACTAATAATTAATACCTTTTCCGCGTCAGCAACTATGAGTTCACCATTCGGCTTCAGAGTTAGCCCGAGTGGCCTTCCTCCTGTGTTGACCCAATCTTCAACCGCCGAGTCAAGCACCGAGTCATTCACCGTGACTCGCTTGATCCACCCATCCTCACACCCAGTATAGATGACACGTGCCGCGGCGTCGTAGGCCAAGTCTTCGGGGCCCTCCAAGTGTCCCTCGCCCATAGCTTCCGATCCAACTCGCACGTGGTCGTTACTTGCCGGAACCGCCACGGTGGACCGGCCCAGCTGAACCGGCAAAACAACCGGATCGAACGGTTCGAGCCGGTAGAAAAGCGCAGCCACCGCCACGGGGAGAACTATAACAAAGAATGGTGTGGAAAACCATGACCTAGACATTAGAAGAGTGGTGGTGGTTACAAGAAAGAATATTCAGGTATTGGAAGAGAGTTGATATGTATTTGGAAAGATAGAACCGTTGGAAAAGAATTACTATACGACGAACTGAGAATAGACAGCAACATGTGTTTATTTGTAGTGTAGCCTGCAGGTTCGGTATGAACGAATCAACGTGGAAAAGGATTCAGAAAAAGATAACATTGGCATTTCGATTGAATTCATGAAAATAACGTCCAGCCGTGAGACTATGCTAAGTTTGTTTTTTTTTTTTTTGAAGTTTAATCTTTGACATGAAATAACATCTATTGTTTTTTGTTTTTTTTGAACGGGACATATATTATTAAATATACAACCTCAATGTAGAAAGATTCCCGAGATTCTTATCTGGTAGGCGATTTTACCTATAATTAAGACTTAAGAGATAAGGTTATCAAATTGTCCCTTTCTTAAAATAAAAAAAATAATCAAACTCCTGTATCTTATTCATCCCGGTGGCGAAGACACTTATATAGAGTGAAAGTTACACAAATTTATATATGAATTAGTACATATGCATATCAGTTTTGAATTTTCAAGATTTTTTTAAAGATTTGAATTTTGGAGATAAAATATATATGTCAAATACAATTTTTTAGATTGTTTAGTTGCTGTTAAAAGTATAATATAAGAATAAATAATGAAGTCCACCACTTCATGAGAGAAAAGAGTATATTCTCTAAAAAAATAGTATCTAAATAAAAATGAATATGTAGTTTCTTCGGTGCATTGATGTATGATGTCTTTTTTTGTCATTTAATTCTATTTCTGAACGGTGTACACTCTTTTGGATTTTGCATTGCATCTTTTGATTATCCTCTAGTCATATGCATCTTCTAATATCTACCTCCCTTGCCTATAGATAGCTCTAGATTCATGCTTCGAATCATATACCGTTTCTGAAATCTGTACTTTGACTTAGAAACATGACTGATCTTTTGTTATTCTACTTCTCAATTTGGACATATCATAAGCTTGTAAACCTTTATAGGTCGTTGTTTCACACGTTTCTTCATTCTTCTAAATTAAGTATTATCTAAATTCACGTACTTAAGGAAAACCATCAGTAACATCAATTGAGAATACTTACACTTTATTTCTTAAAAATTTGTTGTCATTAAAACAGTCAATTTTGATACAGATCGAAAGGATTATGCTTCAACATTTTTCACCAACCAAGAACGAACTTCCAAATACAATAGGATAAGTTAAAAAAATAAAAAGTGGCTTGTGCTTCCACTCTGATATCACTTCCCTTACAACACCATTTCATTAATATCAACAATATTTTGATATGCTAATTTTTGGAAAGTTGATATTTTATCCAATGATAGCCGTCACGCATTTTTGAAGAGAAATATTCTTTCACCCACGTCTTTTTGTAGAATTTCCTTTGGGCTTCCCTTTATATATAAGGTTATTTTTAACAATTATTTTTTTTAAAAATAATTCAAATTTAATTTTGGGATGGAGGTAAAAATAGGTTAAATTAAAATGGCCTAGAAAATTGAGAAGATCAAATATAAAGTTAAAGATAAAAAAAAAGGGATAGTTTGAAATAATTAAGTGAAAGTCTTTTGCTTAGAAGTAATGTCCGGAATACATATTCAATTTAGAGAAAGAAAAAATCACTCTCAAATTATATATTCTAATTTACAAAATAAAAGTATATTAATAAGTAAAAATGCATTTACCAACTACCTGAGATTTTTAACGGAGCATAAATGGATTTTAATTAAGTACAAAAAGAGCCGGGGAGCTTTGCCACTCCGATCCTCATTTAATAGTGACACCATCTAACAGCTTTTATAAATATAAAGTAACAGATAAAAGACTTTAATTAAGTGAGCATATTTAAGTAATTCTGTGTGGCTATGATATAATTTGGTCGTTCATATAAGGGAAGGGAGCAGGATATTGCTTCATATCAAAACGTACTAAAAAGGGATACATAAGGGAGCCACAATATATATAATTTCCAATTTTTATCCCACTTGAGATTAATGATAATTCAGAATCATAATAGTGTGCAATTGGTTTTCCTTCCAAATCCACAACGAGGACTCCTCCATTCTCCTCCGGTTGTAGTACATACTTTGTAACCATTGCCACAACTTTTTGAATGAAAGGGTATCTAAGTAACAAATCCCATTCAGGAGTTAAGGACTGCCAATAACCCACAAAACACTTATCAGTAGACAAGACACCAGCATTTTATATATATTGTTTGTTAATTTACCTTCAGAGAGTTCTTTGGTTATCAATGTCAATTCATAAAAAACATATTTCACTTTTGGATCTGTATCACATTTATTCTGCATAACTACAAACCCAAAAGAAGTGACTATTTTTGTTGTTGGGTTAAGGTGGCCAATTTCATGTCACTAATCATTCCATTCAGTTAATCCAAATAAACGTTTACCAAAAGGTGAATAAAATTACCACTTTTCACAACTATGTATCTATGCATGTCTCATGTTCTTCTATTATGGTATAATTATGTTATGAATATATACCAACCGTAAATTTGGTTGTGTGGGTAAAGGGAAGGGAATTTTAATGGCACAAAATATCAATTCAACGCTTGATAATGTTAAGGTAAACAATGAAATTAATTACTACAGTATACCGTGGCCATTGCAATATAATATTGTCCTTGTCCAACATAATGAATATTATCTGGCATGCCAGGTAGGTCGCGACAAAATTCCCCTATTCTTCCCTTTTTAGGTCCCTCTACGTAATATTTTCTACATCTCTTCCTGCAGAATCAACACAAACCAAAAACAATTTTAGTCAATCCAAAACTTATATACATGTAGTGCTTAGCCTTCTTGAGCTTTAGGTAAAATTCAAATAAAAACATATATATGCTTTATTTTTTTGTGAATGTAGGGAGAAAAAGCATGCACATGCATTCTTGATTATTACTCACCCAATTAAGAACCTTATATAATTGACTATAGGTGCACAAAACAAATTAACATTGATGGTACTTTAAACTAGCAAGTAATTTACTTACATGATAGTTTCACAGTATATCACGAAATGTTGATCGTGTGAGACTACAACTCCATTAGGAAAGTAGAGGTTGCGGGCAAGCACAGTTACCTTTTTTGTTTCTGGATTATAGTTCATGAACCTACCATGAGGCTTGCCTTCAATTATGTCATTGTAGTAATCAACCAAAGAGTGTTTGTATGTGGCATCTGTGAAATAAATTGTACCATCTTCTGCTACATCAACACCATCTGTTAAATTGAATTTCAAGCCCTCAACTTCATCTGCCAGTACCTCAACCTTCTTTTTCCTTGTCACTCTCAACAATCCCTGTATCATTGTTGTGCCAAATAATCAAATAAACTCTAATTTAATAAGGTAATAATGACTTTAAATTATGATGAGTGCAAATAAAGTAAACTCAAAACAAGAAAGAAATTAAGAAATGTATTTGTAAATCGACTATTGCTAGCTAGTCACACGCAAAATAAATCCTCGTATATTAAAATAAAACTTTATGTTGTGGATCTTGGTATTTATTTGTAGATCTTGAGTTTTAGTACTATAGTTATGGCTAATAAGATCTTCGAGAATTGAATTTTAATTAAATGGGGTTTGTGAAATGGCAGATCTGCTGAATGCTGGGGAATGTTGTACCCAGAACGAGTATCTTGCTAGTGGCTACTAAATGGAATTGTAAGAGTGTTGTGTCCTTGTGCCATACATGTTATGAACAAGGATCTGTCTCGCATATTTATATTTGTATCTTAATCTATATATCTAGTGGAGCACTTTTTGATAGCAACCCTTGCAGCTGCAATAGAGGTGCTACGATATATCTAGCGGAGCACTATCCCCTATGTGATATGGTGGATTATTGGCTTTCCACCATTTTCTGCGATTAGCAATTGATAACACTCCTAGGTTGATGGTGATTTTTTGTAAACTGTGACTTATTATTTATCATGAATTTCTTTATAAGGATTGTCCGCTTGTGTATTGTGATTGTGAGATGGTAGTCATACTGCCAGCAATCAGTCAACCCACTATGAATTCTTCCTCCGTGTGTGCATGCTCGCTGGCCATTTTATAAACTATCTCTTAAACTATTTGTTTGTTTTAAGCTATGGATGTGCTTTAACACATTAATATGCTTCATTTATGTCCAATGTGAAGATTGACATGGACACCATAAAAGTCAGTAACCTGAACAGACAATTTTTATTTCGACAATTCCATGTTGGGCAATCCAAGGCTAAAGTAAGTTTTAACTGTTATGGTTATTATTGTTACTGGTATATGTTTCAGTTTTCCATCAATCTGATGAGTCTTCAACTAGGTTGTTAGGGATGCTGTGTTGAAATTTAGGCCCCACATGAACATTACACCACACCATGCAAATGTCAAAGATCCTGAATTCAATGTGAACTTCTTTAAGCAATTTAACATTGTTCTAAATGGACTTGACAATCTAGATTCTAGATGCACGTCGGCATGTGAATTGCTTGTGCTTGGCAGCTAATGTTACTTTGGTTGAAAGTGAAACTACTGGGTTCCTTGGACAGGTAATTCAATTGTATTTATTGGCTTCTTGGTAAGTGATATCCATTTTAAATGAAAGTGTTTTTAGCAATATTCAGTAGATTCTGAATGGTACTTTTTCCTATTTGATGGTTATTTTTATATAATTAAGTGTATCTTTTTTAATTTAATTTTTGATTATCTGGTTGTCCATAGAAAGTTAGTTATTGTTAGTGACTAGCATCTGATTATTGTTAGTTATCTGGTTGTTCGTAGAAAGTTAGTTATTGTTAGTTCTGACCATGCACTCTGAAAATAATATATTGATTTAATATTCTAGTTCTTAAAAATATTAATTTAATATTCAAGTGACGTTCTTCTGTGAAAATTTATCCAAGTTTCAAGGTATATATAGATAAATGATTATTTGATATGTAATTAATTTATGCTGGTTGTGAAATTGAAAATTAACTTCATAATTGTTGGTTGCTTTGGGCAGAGGATTATTTGAGGTGAATAGAGTTTTATAAGACTTTCTTTAAAAAGAGTTTTATAAGATTGTCAAATAGTAGTCACTCGACATTAACGAATTAGTTAATGAGATTTTAGTTATGTTGGTTAATCAACCATTATTTATTGAAAATGTATTTTATTTCATTGATTTGTTTTTTTAATTAAATATTAATAACTTTAGACTTTTTGCTAATGACTGAAGTATATTAATTGCGTTCATCACTGTCTTTGTCCTGTTGTGGTGGTGGTCATCCCGATGATAAGGATAAGGACGTGGTTGCTGTGGCCAGGCGGTGAAGGCGAATGAGACACACACGTCCAACCACCAAACACTGTCTTAGTTATAGCAATTAAAGATTTGTAATCTTTTGTTGCTCTTTGGATTGTCTTGAATATTTATCTCCATATCAAATGAGACAGACACTATTCTCCCATGTTAATTGTTCAATGGAAATATGCTGTGACTCGCAAGGATAATGCAGAGAGATTTTCTTTTGAAGATTTTATGGAGGTTTATCTCGAGATTTTACTTCAGATTATATTCACATTTTAGTAATGATTTTTTCCAATTATGGTTTTTATTTTTGCTTTGGTTCATGACTTAATAGTTGTCGTGCTCTATTTCTTGTTCTTGATGTTCCGTGTACAGAATCTGTTATGTGATAATAAATTTGAGTAAGTAGTTAATTAAGTAGTTGTTTATGATTGTTTGGTCTAAAAATTTATAATTTTAACATTTTTAAAATGGAAAATGTTCTCCCTATATATATGCCCCCTATATAAAGAGTGATAAAGAGAGAGTGGGAGATAGAAATAGGATAAATGAGGAGTTTATCGAGTTTGAAAGTGAAAATAGATGTTAGAAAAAGAAAAAAAACTTTTAACAAACTATTAAGTCGGATAGATTATTAAAAAATTTATTTTGTAACAATCATTAATCTAAAACCAATATAGAAAGTGCTTTTAGTACATTAGGATGTTATATATGACTTGTAATATTAATTTTTTTAGAAACGATGTAGAAAATACTTTGAATACATAATTTTAGTTACATTCTATATCAATTTCAATCAAAAGTGTTGTAGATAATGATTTTTAACATTAATTTCAACATTAATAAATTCTTGAAATTAATGTTAAAATCATTTTATATAATAGTGTCAAACTATCTTACACGATGATAATAATATCTATTGAAAAAAACTAGATAATATTCTATAACATGGTCAACAATAATTTAAATTCCTATTGAAAGAAGTATTCACAATAATACCTAGCAACCTTCAAAGAAAATTACCTCTAAAAAAATATTCCTGTGAAACCAAAAATTACCTTAAGCAATAGTAGCCTTAATTTCAATAAGACACGATGATCCATATAATTTAAGAGTTTTAATTTACTTAGACAATGTAATTTGTTTTATAAATAAACTAATTAAAAATCATGGTGAGCATCACATATAAGATAGTTATTGTAGAAGTGAAAAAAAATATATTATATATGTTAATTTATGATTAGATAATAATTTTAAAATCTTTTATATTGTTAGTACATGAACTATTTGTTCATAAATTATGTTATACAATGAAACATACTCTTGCAACTTTTTTTTTATTTCAATTGAGTTCCTTTTTTTTTATTTTTTAATTAGGTCAAAGAGTAACTCACTTTTAGACCTAAATAATTTAAAATAAAAATAAAAATTTAGGCATCCAATGAAAAAGAACAACATATTATTATTCTTGTTGGATTTGTTCATATTGGCTACAAAAATAATGTAATTTTCTTTAGAAATTAAAAAACTATATACTGGGACTAACTAATCAAGCAAAATGGCAATAAATAATTTGTGTATGGTGTAAGAGGCATGTTGGTCATATAAGCCAGCTAGGATCTTATCACAATGATAGATCGGTGCTCATAACACGAAAGAATTAATACGAATAAAACAAAAATTATCATTTTTTCCTACTTCCTTTAATTAAAATATCATATATCAATGAAGAAAATGATAACGAATTTATAATAACTCATGCACATTAAATACAATTGAATTAAACCACCTTTTAACAAAAAAAAAATAATCATATATCACTATAATTTAAATCCAATGATTTATTCTTACCAACAACAATTATGCATTAATATTATTCTGATAACGATCATTAAGGGTAACTAATTTTTTAGTCTTTAATTTTTTTTTTCAAAATTTAGTTTTTAATTCTTAAACTAAAGTTTGATAGATTAAAGTATTTAACTTTTTTTTTGTTAAAGTTTTTAGTACCTAAGTTTTGTTTGGTCGATTAAAGTCTCCAAATTTTTAGAAAATTTAATTTTTAATTTTTAAATAAAAATTTGAACTCATTATTTTTATTTATTTAATAAAATTTCAAGAATTAAAAATCAAAATTTTCAAAAAGTTTAGTTAAAAAAATTGAGCGACATTGATTAGTCAAATTTTTGTGTAAAGACTAAAAACTGAATTAAAAAAAATTAAAGAACTTTTATCATCGATCAAATTTCATTTAAAGATTAAAAATCAATTTTTAGTAACTAAAAACTTAATTAATCTGATTATTAATCTTAGAGTTAGAAGGGACGTACCTTAAACGCGTCCGCAACCATGAGTTCCCCACTTTTTTCAAGAGCAAGTCCAAGAGGTCTTCCGCCCGTGTTGACCCAGTTTTTGACCACCGTGTCAGCCACCGAGTCAGTCACCGTTACTCGCTTGATCCACCCATCCTCGCAGCCGGTGTAAATCACGCGCCGTCTCTTGTCGTAAGCCAAGTCTTCGGGCCCCGACACGTCTCCCGCCGCCACAACTTCTGATTCAATGGGCCGACTCCACTCACGGGCCGGGCCCAATGGGCTGAGCCCGTAGAGAACCGAAACCAACGCTACCATGAAAGCAATGGCAAATAAGGATGATAAAAGGCATGACCTTTGTTTTGTTCTTCTCTTCGTAGGGCTTTGAAAGTGAGAGTGATATGGTGAAGAAGAAGCTGAACCCACATGGCTTGACTGGGACATTCTTTAAGGATAATATGGTCATTTGTTACTCAACGATGTAGAAGGAAAGCATGAATCTGCTATGCATATAATTTAATCCATGACGCATCAACACAATCCATGTTTTTAATTGTTGTTTGCAGCAATAATAATAAAAAAAGTTGTAGTTTGCAACGGCAATTACAATAATAATTTAATAAAATTACTACTACACACAAGTGACACAACAGTAACTGCAATTTATGATACTTTGAAGGTTTGATTATGTTGTAATTAAGTTAATAAATGAAATTTCTGTTTGGCATGTACCTTAATTGGGACTTTAAAGCTAGAGAGTAATTTACAGGAAGTTATATAGAAGATCGATCAGGAAATATATGTTGATCTGGTGAGACTTACAACTCCACTGGGAGAGTAGAGGTTGCGGGGAAGCAAGCTACCTTTTCTGTTGCTGGATTATAGTTCACGAGTTTACCATGAGGCTTGTCTTCCTGATTCATTGTAGCAATCACCCAAATAGTATTTGAGTATAATGTTTAAATTGTACCGTCATCTGTTACATGCATTGCACCCTATGTTTAATGGAATTTCATGCTCTCATCCTATCCACCAGCACTCCCATATCACTGAGTAATCCACGTAGACCGTATCACTAATATTGTTGTGTGCCCAATAAAATAATCAAATTGAATTTAATTAATTAAAATCTACTAGGAGTATTAGTAGTGTAATTTGTTTAAGTTTATAAACAAAAATTCATACAAACATGTTGGTAACTGAAATTTAAAAGTTCGGTAACTCGAACCGAAAGACCCGAAAGAAAATATAGGATACATGCATTAATTGACTTAGGCTATTGCTATTTCCACTCTTCCTTATTACTAGTTCCCCTTTTTTCATTTTTCTTTTTTTTTTTTCAAAATACCCAGAAAATACACTCCCCTTTGCACACACTTATAAGTCTTGCATCTCAGAGTTCATTCCAGAAATTCAAACATCGTGGTTATACATGCTTCATATATTTTACATTTTGTACTTTTTTTACAAACTAACAAAAGATTAAAATTATATTCAAGCATGAGAAAATATGATCCACTATGACTTTCGTTACAATCCTAAACTCCCTGGAGTGACCCTTGCCAAAGCAGATAGCAGAGTTATAACATCACAGAGTTGAGGTGATGAGTGGTAGAACAAAAGGAAGGGGCAGATTGAAGTTGAACAGAGGAAGGAGGAGATGACATAAGGTTTAGAAATCTGAAAGAGAAAAACTTAACATAAATAAAGGGGAGTGTATTTTGTAGGGTATTTTTGGAAAAAGAAAATCAAAAGGAAAGTATATTAAGTAATACAGTGGAAATAATGCTCTCACCCGTCCCACTACTCCTGCTCCACTTAGAGTAGTGCTTCATACACCAGTTTCAATTTCTTATACACCATTCATACACAGTGCAATTCCGCTTTTACCCCTATAATTTAAATTAAAAGAAAAACGCATTCTCTCTCCCTCCTCCGCGCGCGCGTCTGCTTCTTCTTCTCCTTGGTGTGGTGCTTCTCGTTCTCGGTGCTTGTGGATTCCGTTGCAGAGGTGGTTCCGCATTTTTGGCCGTGGTGCTAGGTGGCTTGGTAGGGTGGTTGGTGACGGCGCTGTCTAAGGTGAGTTATTCCATTTTGGGGCTTTTTGGTAGGGGAAGCGTCGTACGGATTCGGTAATCCGTGAAGGGCTTTCGGATTGAGCAATCCGTATAACCTATACGGATTAGCTAATCCGTACAGATTATCCGGATTAAGCAATCCGTATAGGTTATACGGATTGTCTAATCCGTATAGGTTATATGGATTATCCAATCCGTATAACCTATACGGATTAACTAATCCGTACAGATTCTACGGATTGCTTAATCCGGATAATCTATACGGATTAGCTAATCCGTATAGGTTATACGGATTGCTCAATCCGTATGGGCATTTTTTCAAAAAAAAATTATGTTTAATGCATTACGAACCTGAATTTTCAATTGTTATCCATGACTTGATGATGATATGCTATTGATTGTATGCTATTGATGAAATAACTCTCAAATATAGGAAGTATGGTTGTCAATGAAAGTTGTGTATAGTTAGCAATTGAATTGGACTTGATAGGTGACCATGGTTGTCAATTGGACTTGATAGGTGACTGTGTTTGTGAATTGGACTTGATAGGTGACTGTGCGTCTGAATTTGCCTTGATTGATGACTGTGCTTGTGAATTGAACTTGTGTCACCCGGTATACATTTGCTGTTTGGTTAGAATTGGACTTGGTAGGTCACAATGGTTGTGTATTGGACTTGTGTCAGCTGGTCTTGGACTGTTTGTCTTGAAATTGACTTGGTTGCTCACTGCAATTGTGTATTGGACTTGTGTGACCCAGTTTTTGTCTGTGTGATCTAAAGTTGACCTGATTGGTTACTATGGTTGTGAATTTGGCTTGTGTGACCCAGTTTTGGACTGTGTGACCCAGTTTTTGACTTCATTGCTCACTGTGGTTGTGAATTTGGCCTGTGTGACCCAGTTTTGGACTGTGTGGTCTGAAATTGACTTAGCTAGTTACTATGCTTGTGAATTTGGCTTGTGTGACCCAGTTTTGGACTGTGTGGTTAGTATTTGACTTCATTGCTCACTGTGATTGTGCATTTGACTTGTGTGACCCAGTTTTGGACTGTGTGGTCTGAATTTGACTTGATTGGTTACTATGGTTGTGAATTTGGCTTGTGTGACCCAGTTGTTGACTGTGTGGTCTGAATTTGACTTGATTCGTTACTATGCTTGTCAATTGGACTTGTGTCACCCAGTATTAGACTGTTTGGTTTGAACTTGTCTTACAATTTTAATTAAACTATTTATGTGATGTTGTACAGATCATGGCTAGGACCAGAGGAGGAATGCATAGGCCTGATGGCATAGCGGCTGAGCGGCGTAGACCGACAGCATCCGCTCGTCGACAACGGGCGGGTGTTAGTGTTCCTCAGGATCCTCCACGTGACGATCCTCCACGTGACGATGCTCCAGTTGAGGAACCACTTATTGATGCTGATATACCTACGGCGGACGATGTAGGGACTGGAGGTTTTCCAGGAGGACCGCAAGACTGTTCAGTCTTGACTGCTTACGCTGACCATGTGGCTATTAAAGTCTGGTCAGGAGAGGTATTATTTAAACAATAACACCTGGTTTAGGATAAAATGTTGGACTGTGTGGTTAATTGTAAACATCTGTCAATGTTTTTGTTACAGGAACGTGCAGAGTTGAAGTTGGCTTCCCATGGACGTAAGGTCACTAAATTTGGGAAGCCAGCTCCGGAGATTGAGGGCTTAGTGGCTGCTACTGGCCTTAGTCCGTTGATTCGCTGCTCAGTCGATACTGGAGATCGAGGATTGCTGTCAGCTTTTGTTGAGAGATGGCACGCTGAGACATCCAGCTTTCATCTGCCAGTCGGTGAGCTGACGATTACGCTGGACGATGTTGCCTCCATTCTTCATATACCTGTCATGGGAGTCTTCCACAGCTACGACCAGATTGATATCGGAGAGGCTATCACTATGTTGGTCGAGCTGCTAGAAGTCAGTGTTGATGAGGCCGAAGCGGAGACCTCACAGTGCCACGGCGCATACGTGCGATTGTCCTGGCTTCGAGAGTTGTATTTTAGCATGTGTGACAGTGGCCAGTGGATAGTCGCAGCGAGGGCCTATCTGTTGCATCTTGTTGGCTGCACTTTGTTTGCCAACAAGAGTGCGACACATATAGGCGTCCAGTTCTTAGCATGTTTTCGCGACCTCGATGAAGCTGGCCGATATGCTTGGGGAGCTGGTACTTTGGTGCATATGTATGAGAATTTGGGTTATGCATCAAAACACCACGGAAAGCATCTAGCTGGATATATTAGTTTATTACAGGTAATAATGATATTGTGTGTGTTCTTATCAAAGTTGTTATGTTTTAAACAATTTCTGACAACCATCATTTATACTTGTAGTGTTGGATATACGAGCACTTTCCCACTGTAGGCAACGGGACGGCGGAGGATACATACGACGAGACCCAGCCACGTGCCTTTCGCTGGAAGAGTGCGAAGGCATTACCGTTGTCTACGTATCGAGCTCGCATCGACCGGTTGAGGCCAGATGACATATGCTGGACAGCATACGATGCCCATCGTCCGGCTAGGGAGTTCGAGCCGATTAGCTTATTTTCTGGGTTCATCAGATGGGGTCCCCACATCGTCAGGTACTTACCTGACAGGGTAGTTCGGCAGTTTGGGCAGATTCAGCTCATTCCTGAGGTGCCTATGTCGGAAGTCCCCTCTGCAGACGATGTGGATGACCGATGGGTCCATTTCACGGAGTTCCTTATATCGACCGGTGACTTGGTTCAGTATCCAAGTCACTGTGTGCCTGGATATTTGGAGTGGTTCTTCCGTATCTCACACCCATTTCTGACTCCGACGCAGTATGCTCAGGCCCGATCACATCTTCCATATGGGCCGCTGTCTGATCCAGCTCCTCCTCCACCAACAGATGTCCAGCCGCCATCTACAGATCCAGCTCCTCCCGAGGCATCAGATGTGGCTCAGGAGGACCAGACTCCAGGGCATGCAGTGGTAAGAAAATTAATTTGACTTGATGATGTGTGATAATAGTTGAATCAATTAGCTTAATGTTTGTATTCAAATCTCTCTGTAATTGCAGCTTGTTTGTCAGCGACTTGCTGAGGGATTGCAAGCTTTAATCGATGATGGGCTTGTTACAGAGGGCACTGAGGCATACGATAGGACGCTACAGATGTTGCTTCATGCTCGTAGTGTCAGGGACTACGGTATTGTTTACACTCGAGGAAGACGTCCACGAGATGCACAGCGGAGGCGCCTTTGATTGTTTTATCACTTTTGTAGACACTTATTTATTAGTTTTTTTGTTATGATGTTTCCCATGTTGGACAGATTTGGATATTTATAAATATATATAGACCCAGTTATGCAGAAAATGACTTCATTCATCACTGTTGAAATGTTTCTACACATCATGTAAGTCTATATGTTCAGTGCGTTCCTTCATACAGTTAGCATACATTTGCATTCTACTAATGTAATAACTGGGCCAATGTTTTGCTTCACTGGTACAATGCCTATCCCACAAAAATGTAGTCAATGGTAACGGACAATTGTCTTTTAAAGAAACCTGTTACACATAAAAAAAATTAGACAATATCAGTTTTGTTTATTCATGTCCTTAATCAAGGCCTTTTTCATAAAATAAACAAATAATTGGATTACCTGCACAAAGTGGTTCCCAAAAACATGGCCAATGCACAAAATGCGATGAACGTATGGATCTCTAGGCGGTTGACTTCTCAGAGGGAAAAACGTCATGCTTTGCTTAAGTGAAAGGGAAACCACAATCACATTATATCTCGATGCAATTACATGACCCATGTCTGTAATATCCATCCACTTGTCCATATTAACCTGTAAATATACAAACGTCCATTCAAATATATGTTCACTTGAATTAAAGACATACATTGAATAAACAAATCAAAGGTTTACCTTTGACAATCCATCAACCAGTAGGGACCGCTTTAAGGTTTCAAATCTCTGTATGCCACCAAACAAGGCAATATATCCATCCGTCCACTCTCGAAGTTCTCTGAGCAAATGATTGCGAACCAAAGCCCAAGATTCTTCACCATAGTCTAATAAGGCAGCAATGACACGGTACCCGTAATTACCATCTGCTTTGACATCGGTGACATTCAAGATGAACTTCTGCATAAATGGATGAAATTGATCTAGCATCGGAATCATCCCCTGTTGCATCTGAACATCAGATGAGGCATTGGACTGCTTTGGAGTAGGACAACTACTTTGCATTGAATGAAAGTTGTCTACATACTCAAAGTAAGACGGATCCCTTCTCGTTGACCTTTCGTGCTTTGTCATCTTCTTCTTTGGAGCACCTTTAGTTTTGGACTTATCAGGGGGAGGGCACATGGAATTTAAACCAGGAAACGCAATTTCTTTAAGCTTTTGCTTAAGAGACATTTTGCCAGACAAACCAAGCTTTTCGAAACGGTTGGATATGACTTCAATCTCTTCAGTTATGGTAACGGGAAATTGATGCATATCTTGACTTTCAAAGCTTAATCTCCGCCAAAAAAAATGAACGGTGTTAACTGGAATGCTCTGAAGCACAAACTTAGCTAGCTCACATGCACAAGGCAACCCGTAAGCAGTTCTCAGAACACATCCATAACGTTTTGGGTTTTTTCCTGCGTAATGAATCCGCTCATACTCAGAGGCAATATGGTTTAACGCAACCCTGGACACCATGCCAACAAGTCTGTTGTATAAAGTAACTTTAAATGCATGCCCTACAACATGTGTGCTTTGCTCCAAAAATGCCTTGATTTCAGTATGTTGCAAGGTGATCATGTTGTTCATGGCATCCCAAACAGTGCACAAGTCTCCAACACTATTCTGCAGTAGGCGCTTTAGGGTCGAATGTGCAGACTCCACCCTGCAGTGTATCATATCATCAAATAATTATAAATCCAACAAACTTATGCAAATCATCATGTAAGCAATGTCAAATAAAAACTTACCTGTTTGTTGTTGTATTCCCAAAATGCATAACTTTGTTTGTCCAGGCTGTCACAAACTTTTCTTTGTGGGGATTCAACCAAGTGACCTTAACATAATCCATAAACGTAGGCCACGGTGAACATGCAACATCGAACTTCATAAGATATTCATCATACTGTTTTTCAGTCGCACAGTCAATAAGACATCCCCATGCTTGCATCACATGATCCCATGCATGACTCTGCCTAACATAAGTTTTACATTTTGCCTTGACATTCTTGTTAATGTGAAAGCGACACAATAAATTAGCTGCATTGGGAAAAACAGTTTTCACAGCAGTCATCAATGCTGAATCTCTATCAGTAACAATAACCTGTGGGAAGAAATCACTTTTCAAAAAAATCCCTCTAAAGCATTCAAGGGCCCAGACAACATTGTTGATGCGTTCAGCCTCTAAATAGGCAAATGCAGCTGAAAATGTCATCCCAGTTGGTGTCACACCAACAATGTCAAGCAAAGGAAGTCTGTACCTGTTCGTTTTGTAGGTACTGTCAATGAGGAACACCATATGATATGCATTACTCAACTGTACTGCATCTGGATGTGCCCAAAACAAGTCACGTACAACATTTTCATCCTTCACTCGATGCCAATGAATATACATGTCACGTTCAAGAAGTTCCATTAGCTGTTGCATTTCAGTATTATTGCCTCTTGTGCGCGTTCGGTATGCATATCTTGCATTGTAAACTTGCTTCAAACTTGTTACATTATCCGCATTGTGCTCCTTCAAAGTTAACAGAATATTTCTTGGTTTCACCATGGACCTTGTCATATCACCAACAATGATCTTCTCCTCCTCAGTTATTCGACCAGCATATGGGTGTCCACAGAATGACTTAGCCAAAACATGGTTATGATTCCCACATATTAGCTTCACCATCCACCCTTGTTCTCCCGGGATTGGTTTACCCCTCAGCTTAAACGAACACTCACATTTTCTGGTGCTAGTGGTTGAAGGTGTGAATCCTTTTTTCCATGCCCTATATTTTCCACTCCTTTCACAACCAATTAACACAAATGACGATCTTCCCATTTTTCCAGTTTTTGTATCACTCCTCATTATGACCGCTACAAAACCATTTTCAAATGCAACGGAACGAGCCCATTTCAATATCGCATCACGCGATTCAAACACCTACACAAATGGATAATTAATATTTCATATGCTAAACCGTGTCATATAACAACTTTAAATACTTTCATATACAACAATTTACCTCGTTTGTTTGAAACGCTGCAGAACAATCAATTAAACAAGCATTATCCTCATTTTCATCCGGGTCTACACCATTGTCTTCATTGAATTCAAACGCATCATCGTCTACTCCAAGGTCTTCCTCCATATTAACTTCTTCTGACATTATACTGTCATAAATCCATTCATCGTTGTCCATCCTAACAAATAACAATCCAATTAAACATAATAAAACTCCATGTGGAACACCATATAAATATACACACGCTTATAATTAAATTGTCCTTATTTATATTATTTCATTTTATCTATTGTTATTTTTATTCAACAATTAAATTTATTTACTTCATTTAATCAATTAATTTTTTGAAACAAACTCAATCTTATGCAAATACATGTTTCCAACAATTTTCACATTTTAAAAAGCCTTTTTTCAGCAATTTCCATGCTATACGGATTGACTGATCCGTATGAGTTATACGGATTGACTAATCCATATGATCCATACGGATTAACTAATCCGTATGGATCATACGGATTAGTCAATCCGTATGATACATACGGATTAGGCAATCCGTATAACTCATACGGATCATCTAATCCGTATGATACATACGGATTACCTAATCCATTTGATCTATACGGATTAGGTAATCCGTACAACTCATACGGATTACCGAATCCGTACGAAACCAACCAGCACCACTCACCTTTGCACACTTCGCCGACGGCTCTGCAACTCCGGCAACCACCAAGAACCACCCGAAGGAAATCAAATGCCACCCAAAAACACCAATGCTGTTGTAATCAACCTATACGGATGGTCGCACACCTATACGGAAATGTTTTCTGCTTTTCGGAAGCTGTTCAAATGAAGCTCATTCTCCAACTGTGCATATTTGTGTCTAAAAGCACCAGGGGCATTTTTGGGTTTTTAAAATTAAAATGATGTAGAAGAAGTTCTAGCTGGTGTATGAAGAAGCACTCCTCCACTTAAAGTTGAAACTTTCATCAGTTCATGCCTGTGTAGTGTGTAGATATGTAATTATGTACATAGGAAGTGGATTGCCTCGTAAGTCGTGAAATAGAAATCAACTGGCAATTTTTAATTATCTAAGATCTTTACCATTTATTTTATATATATATATATATATATATACCCGTCCATTACACGATTACAGAGTCGAATGAAGAAAAAATGAAAAAGTATATAATGGCTGTCCGCCAAACTTCTTTTTGGGGGTGTGTATCTAAAGAAAACAAGGTTAGGTATTTTTGTTGAAGATAATTCAGTAGAATTTTCAAGATCTACAAATGGTGTATGAAGAACAAAACTGTTTTTTAAAAATATTTAACACAATTATATATTATGTATTTCTGTATTTAAACTCAAAATTATTAATTTGAGTTAAAACAATTTTATATGTGTTCAGTAATAAATTACAGTCATGATTTTAAATTACGGTCACGGTTGTGTTGGGGTGAGTCAAAAATTTTATATTTTAAATAATTGTAAAAAAATATAGTGATGCAGTCATGTTTATGATCGTTGTATAATTACGAAAAGTCAAAATAATTTGATACTATAGCCACAATTTGAATTGCAATTGGAGAAGCTATTTAAAATCATGATTACAGTATAATTAGAATATGTTTGGGTAAATTTTTCTAGAAGTACTTTTAAAAGAAGAAAATAAGAAGGAAAAAATGAAATGAGTTTTTCTAAAAGTAAAAATAAATTTTTCATTAAGTAATTTTTTGAAGCTCACAAATATAACTTCTCTAAAAGATAAGATGACATTTATAAATGAACTCATGGAAAACTCATTTTAACTTATGAAAAAGTTTATTTCATTTTTTTCTTCTTACTTTCTTCTGTAAATATTTTTAGAGAAATTTATATGCAAACAGAACCTTAATAGCTTCTTAATGATAATAGGCATATCTCTGTACATATGCATCCCACATGAAGTGGGAGTGCCTTGGCTTGCACGACAGGGGAGTGCCTTAGCAGCCGCGTTTTGACCTTTTCTGCCTTATTAGTTGTCAAGGATGGTGGAAGTAATATCACCATGCAACTAATGGTTTTCAATTCGGTTTGCCAACTATCTATTATGCTGAGAACAATGGTTGATGGATGAAATTACAGCACTTCTAAAAATTAAACATAAAAATAAGGCAGTTTTGAAATGTATTATTGGCAAAAGACTATTTGGTATCATTGCACGAGTCAATTTGCCACTTAAAATGACAAAATTTATATGCCACATAAGAATTCAAATTAAGTGGAAGTAACTAGTTTAACTATTTAGTTAGTTTCATGCCAAGTGTTGGCAGCCAAAGTGGAACTATAGCAAGTTATTAGTCAAACTAGCTAGCTAATTCATTCCATGTCATATGTATAAATTAGACTGGCTCTCATTTTAACATGCCACATGATACTTGTCAATCAGAATAGTAAGTCCCACGTGACATGTCAATTGGAAACTGATTCCATTTTTTAAAAACTTATAATAATAATAAATAATTAAAATAATTAAAAATATTTATATACTTAAATAAGATGACAAGATAAATGTTGTGTTTAGTCTCAAATCAAAGAAAAATCAACTTGTGATAGTATAAAGGTAAACTTTACAGTGAACAAAAAGAGGGTCCTGATGTCATAGTAATAATTTTTAATCATATGTCATATCCTAATCTAATCTGAAAAAAAATATATAAAATAATAATTTTAATTTAATTATAAATTAAAAATAACAAAAAATTAAAAATTATTACACAATCTAGGTTCGATCCTTATTTAATGCTAATAACTAAATTAATTGATTTTTAAATATGTATGAATTAGTTAATAATGTCTTATAAATAGGGATAGAGGATCAACTCATATCAAGAGTAAATCTAATAGAGTTATTTTTCATATTTGCTTTTCATTTTCTTGAAATCTAACAGATAAAATTAGTGATTTATCACAACTATTTAATTTTAAGAAAATACTTGTTAAAAAATAATATAACTTAATTTTCATGTATTAGCTTTTTGGTCAAGATGTGATAAATTAAATTGTATAGAAACATGTACGATATGATAAAAAGCATGATAATCTTTAATTCGATATAATCTTTGAAGCACACCATGATATCTATCATATAATGACAGATAGTGGTAGTAATGACAACAATGACAATAATCATGATAATGATGATAATAATGATAATAATTATAATGACATGACAATAATGGTGACAATAGTAGTATTGATGATGACGGTGATGACAATGATCAGATGAACACAACAATAATTGTGACAATAATGATGATGATAATCATGATGTTGATAGTGATAATGACAACAATAATGATGATGCTAGTAGTGATAATGGTGAAAATGGTGGTAATGACAATAATAATTAACGGTGAGATTTGTGACACCAGTGATGGTGATCATGATTGTAGTGGTGGGATTGTTATGGTAGAGATAATAATGATAGTGACAATAATATGAAAATGATAGTGCTAATAAGTAATGGTGATAATAATGATAATGATAATAACAATAATAATATAAATGATAATAGTGATAATGAGAATGGTGAGAAGAGGAAGAAAGAGAGCATCTATCCTATTTTAGCTCTCGCATTAAGATAATGAAAAATACATTGCGCAACTAGAATAGTATAGACAAGGGGGTAAATAAAAATAATTGATTGAGAGTACTGTTCACATGCAGGATGTGCACATGCCAGAGACGAAACCCATGATTTAGATGCATATATACTAACATAGTAACATGTACTTATATTAAAATTAAAATCATTAAAGAATCATAATAATATTAAAAAAATGTATGTTATAAAATATTATATATATATATATATATATATAATATGTAATAATACGTGGAAGTCCAAGGACATTCATTCAAACAATGTCCATATTTCTTTCCTCAAAATAAGGCAAGATTGGTCGACATATCTGTCATTTCTTTCGTTATTTTTAGCGGTCTAACACCGTTATTGTTTGGACATAACATAAAATATCCAATTAATTCAGGTAGAATTAGACAGAGCCATTACGAGTGATTTTAATAAAAAAAATCTCGATTTACATCATTTATTTTTCGTTTGCAATATAATCAATGTACTCTCTTCTGGAACGTCGACGTCAAATGATGAATATTACACCACAAAGTCATAGACAAGATAAAGATAGCAAAGTGGAATTGAAGCAGCAGCCAATGTTGAAAACAAGTAAATAAAAAAAATATTTACTCTCATCATAGCTCATCTATAAATATCGTCATTTCCCCATTGCAACATATACCATTCATGATCACATCATACACCGTTTCTTTCACTTGACAAAAATGAAAAACATGAAATTGTGTTCGGTGATGCTATGCTTATCACTAGCATTCCTTCTTGGGGCCACAGCACAACAACGTGGAGATATTAGCAGACTCATTAGCTCTTCTCTCTTTGATCAAATGCTTAAATACCGAAACGATGGCCGCTGTGCTAGCCATGGATTCTACAGATATGATGCTTTCATTGCCGCTGCTCGCTCTTTCAATGGCTTTGGCACAACCGGTGATGACAACACTCGCAAGAAGGAGATTGCTGCTTTCTTGGCTCAAACTTCTCATGAAACCACAGGTTCATTTCTATACCGTTAGTACAAAATTTATACTATTAACTTATAAAAAAAATTGTTATATTAATTAATATAACTTTTAAAATTATTATTATAAAATCAATAAACTTATTATTATTAATAACACCGTCAAGTTAAGATATGTACTATTTATTCTTTAAAATATATTTTGAATCTTTAAAAATTACAAAACCATGTATTTTTTTCATGATTTTGTAATTTTTAGGAATTAAAAGTATATACTGAATAATTTAAATAAGAATTGGAAAAAAAATAATTTTTAAGACCAAAATATTATTTAACATTAATTGGGTAGATAATTAAGATGAGTTGCAAACACACATTAAGTAATGTTGTTACATGATACATACATATACATATATATATATATATATATATATATATATATATATATATATATATAGGCAAAGCCAGTAATCTAAATTGATTGACAACATCAATTATATGTCAATGTTTTGGGCATGCAGGTGGGTGGGCAAATGCACCAGATGGTCCATATGCGTGGGGGTATTGTTTTATCAACGAAAAAACGCAGCCAATACCAACTTATTGTGATGGTGGGAGTTGGCCATGTGCTGCTGGTAAAAAATATTATGGCCGAGGACCAATCCAACTTACACAGTAAGTCACCCTTAATTTCTAGCATTTTTTAACCTCACCCCCAAGATAAATAAAAAAAAGATGTTATAAATTTCTTTGATTAATCAAATTTGGATGAAACCCATTTCATTAAGATTGTAATACAGTAAAAAAAATGTAAAACAAGGTTTAATATATTTCCTAGTCTATGTAAATATGGAACATTTTAATTTTAATCTTAAATTTTTTATTGATTTTTTTTATATATTTAAAAAAAAATCCAGAATCATCTATATCACTATTTGTTAATGTGATTTACATTATCATGTCATATGGAGTTATTTTAGAGTAGTCATATTTGGCGTAACATGTCTATAGATACATATCATGTCATCATTATATATATAGATAAAGACTTTTGAATAGAAAAAAATTATGAAAACTAAAATTAATATCTTTTAAAGAACTAAAATAAAAATTTATCATATTTATAGGAATTAAATTTTTTTTTTAATTTAAATATTATTATAAAAAAAGTTTCACTCACATTATATAATTTTATGCCCTACTTTTTATGCACGCTTTCTCTTTTGATAAAAAGTGAGAGAAAATTAATTTAATTTGAAAAAAAAAAACCCACTTTGTTTCTTTAGAAAGTTGTAAGATTAGAATGTAAGAATATAAGATAAGGATGTGGAAATGTAAGTGCTTTATCATTATTAGATTACTTATAGAGTGGAAATATGAGTGATATATCATTATTAGATTACACTTAAGGAACTAATCAAGTATATAGAGTTTGTGAATGTTTATAATGCAATAACAGTATGGATCGATCTTGACCCTTTGTAACAGCAACTACAATTACGGGCAAGCTGGCAAAGCACTTGGTCTGGATTTGATAAACAATCCGGATCTTGTAGGCACAGACGCAACCGTGTCATTCAAGACAGCCCTATGGTTTTGGATGACTGCACAGGGAAACAAGCCATCAAGCCATGATGTGATCACTGGAAGATGGACTCCATCTAGTGCTGACAGGTCGGCGGGTAGGGTTCCTGGGTACGGTGTGATCACCAACATAATCAACGGCGGGATCGAATGCGGACACGGGCAGGATAATCAGGTCCAAGATCGGATCGGATTCTACCGAAGGTACTGCCAGATTATGGGAATAAGCCCCGGAAACAACTTGGATTGTAACAATCAAAGGCCATTTGCTTAAGCAAATTGCTCACATATATGATCCATATAGAGAATAAATAGTATGTAATAAAGGATCTACAATGGTCTTACATGTACTGGGAAACTTGTTGCTAAAGAAGTTCCCGTTATCTTGATTACATAAGAAACTTTAATATTTTACTACCTTTTATGACAAAGAGTTGCTGATGAATAACAAACAGTTAACTATAAAATTAAGGTTTCGGGAACACCACCATGTTTAAATTTTGAAAATTAGATAAACTATCAAGCTATATCCTATGTTGAAATTTTGATAACTAATTTTTATTTTAGTGTCATAATAGTTAAAATGAATTATAAATTACTTATTATCATATCCTTGTTGTAGCCAAGGAATAAGTTTAGAGTTTAAGGATTGTGTTGTTAGTGTAAATTTTTTCACCCTAACAATTAATTAAAATTTATTGTGGTATGATTTTTAAGATATATAATTATTACAAAATTTAATAAAGTTATTATATATATATATATATATATATGGCACTTCAATTACGAGTCTTCGCTAGCGATCATAGTGATTTGAATTTGACTTCGAAAATGAACGAGCTGTTCATGTTAATTTTACTTTCTAGATTAGATGCATGTTAAAAGTACATTATCCTCTGTTCATAGTACTCCAAGAGCATATCCTCGCGTAATGGGTCACTACCGGAAAGAACTTTCCATTGACTAGCCAAGTCAGGTCAAGGGAAATATCATAATCAAATGGAATGGATGTGGGAGACTAAGATCTGAAAGATATGTATTGTATTTCCTCCTAGGAATCGAAAGCCTAGCCTCTTTTGTCAATGGTCAGAAAGTAACGCAAACAACACCACAGCCTGCAAGGTTAACCTTTTGTTCTTTTCTGTTATCATGTTTAAGCAAAAAATAATTAATATATTACCATCTTATATGACAAAGAGTTGCTGATGAATAACGACTGTGAATTAAGATTTTGGGGGAGCATTACCATTTAAAATCATGAAACTTAGATAATTAATAATTTGTCATCAGTTTTTTTTATTTTTACAAGATAGTTTGTCACTTCGTCACAAGTTAAAATTTTGATAATGGTAGTTCTTAAGTACCATAATCTTTTTAAAAGAATTATACATTAGTCATTACCATGCCTTTGGTGTTGGGAAGGAATAATCTTAATATCTTTAACTTGAATGGGTTTTTGTTATGAGTCACATATTTAATTGAATAGAGAACTACTAATTTAGCTTGTGCATTGCACCTAATAAATATTTATTTTATATAACTAAAATTTATAATTTATAATTTTAATTATATAAGTTAAATTAAAATATGTAATAAATAAATATTTTCTAACATATAAATTATATTTTTATTTGTGATAAATAATTTGTGTTATAATATATTGTTATTTCAATTATTAATAATTTATTTTAAAAATTCAAATTTAAGTTAAAATTAAAGATGTTGAAAATATAGATTAAACAAATAAGGAATTAAGTTAAAATGTTCAATTGATATTAAAAATATAAGATGATATATCAAAGTCATGTAAGGAAGATGGTTGAATTTCATATATATATATATATATATATATATATATATATATATAGTTTCTGATTTTTAGTTATAGTTGGTTAAATATCATTAAGTTGATATTAAGAAATTGAACATGTTATTAAAGAATTTACAATATTTATATATTCTATTCAATCTATTGAGATGATTTTATTGTTCAAAGGTGTTATTGAGTTTATAATATCTATATTTTTTTAGATATATATATATATATATATATATATATATATATATATATATATATAATTTTAAAAAAAATTATATAAGGATTTTTTTTGGTAAATTTATATATAAGGATGTGTTAGTACATATGTTTATAAACATGTAAAAAATAAATAAAAATAGTTATAAATATTGTCATATATTTAAATAACTTTGAATAAATTACCCTCTCCTCACCTCCTGAGAGACCTGAGATGTACATATTACACTCCCCGTCCTTGAGCTTTTTTTATGAATAGATTCAAATATATAAAATTTTACATTTTAAAAAAAATTGTTAAATTTCTATTAACTTCTGTTAAAAATGTTTATTAAGATAACGGGATCCGTGCCTCACTGTCTCCTCTTTTTTACTTTTCCTCCCTTGTGTTTTTAATCTAATGAGATTTGTGGCCCTTTTTCTTTCTTTCTATTTCTTGTTGCGTTTTTTGTTTTTGTTATTTTCTTCTCTCTTTTTTTGTTATATTTTTTACTACTTTTTATTTTTATTTTTATTTATTTATTTAATTTTATTTTTTTTATCCGGAAAAAATTAGAGTATGACAATAGTGATTTGAATTTGACTTCGAAAACGAACGAGCTGTTCATGTTAATTTTACTTTTTAGATTAGATGCATGTTAAAAGTATCCTCTCGATGTAAAATTAGAAAATAAGTATATTATCCTCTGTTCATAGTCCTCCAAGAGCATATCCTCGCGTAATGGGTCACTACCGGAAAGAACTTTCCATTGACTAGCCAAGTCAAGTCAAGGGAAATATCATAATCAAATGGAATGGATGTGGGAGACTAAGATCTGTCTCTCACATAGGCAAGTCGACCCAAGTGTGGACAAAATAAAGGGAACTGGTAATTTGTTATTTGTTATGTATGTACGTATATAAAACAAATTAATGTAAATCAATAACTTTTTGCATCAATGAATCATATTTTACAATATGGGTAACGATTAAAAAACATTTTCTATTGAGTATTCGCAAAATTCACCTTCAACTTAAAAAATATTTTATTTATTTATTTATAAAATATCATACTCTCATCTAGGATACGATCCTTTTTAATAATTCAGCATATTATATTGAAAATAATGTGTAACATATGGTTTCCAAGTAAGGTCATGTTCACATATTTAGTCATTCAAATCTTATGAAATTAAATATATGTTAAACATGAAATATAAATATATAATGGATTAATTATACTTTTAGTCATGTTTTCGATTATATTTAATTTGTTTTTTATCTTTTAAAAAATTTTAAAAAATTTAGTTTAATTTTTTATATTTTAAATTGAGTCAAAATAATCCATCCAAAATAATGATCATTTTCAATTTTAAGATTGAATTTTGAATCATTTGAGTTTAAGTTATTTAAGATATAAAATTTATCTTATTTATTTACATAAAAATTATAAAATCCATCAAATAAATAAAGATAAACATTATCGTGAGACTCGTAAACAAGAGGTGGCAACCAAGTTGGTGCCTCCTTCACACACAAAAAATTTGCATACAAGAAGTAAACTGGAAAGTTGTCTCCTTGACTTTGACAAACACTGACAAGTGACAAGGGACAGACTTATTACAGGAATTCACAAGGCATGTAATAAGTTGGCGCCTCCGAATCTAGGGTGTCAAAAACAATCCCAGTCCTATATATATTTATTATTCCGATATGCGCAGGTGTATATGTTCTGTGAGCGGCTAGAAAGCATTGCAGGAAGAGAGGAGTAATAGGATGACTATATCATGGCAACACGGTTGGATGGAAGAAGATGAGGTAATCTCACTTTGATTCAATAGTTAAAACATGTTGATGGGTTAATTATTTGTGTTGGGTACTTAATGTAATTTGTCAGGCATGCATTAATTGCAATATCCTCTCATGCTTCTCAACTTCTCATGATGGATAGGATTTATGTGTACATAGGTGGTGGTTATGGTTTATTAAGACAAAAACATAAATGACACAACTACCTCTCTCTCAAAAATCAATACGTAGGAATTGGTAGGGAAATATATAGTTGGATGGAAAATTTGGTCTTGTACAGTAAATGGGTATTACTGAGATATATATATATAATATCTTTTGATAAAAAATTGTAAAATAATGATATTTATGTAGTATCATGTATTTTAACAAATAAAATAGACAAAATATATTATCGTTAAATATTTGTTCTGTATAAGTAAAAGATTCTTTTGTAGAAAAATTATATGAATTTTTTTTATAAATTAGCTAATGTATAAATGAATTTTAATTCATGAAAAAGTTTATTTTTTTTAAAATATTTTTAAAAAAGTTTATCCAAACTTATCTTAAAAGTTACTACCTCCTTCCCATATCTTTTTAGCTTTCTAAATTTTTTCCGTTATAAAATTTCAAAGTTTAATTAATGTATTTTTTTAAAAAATACATTTAATTTTTTTTTAAGTATACCAATATTTTTTCTGTATAAGTAAAATATTCTTTTGTAGAAAAATTATATGAAATTTTTATAAATCAGATAATGTATAAATGAATTTAAATTTTTGAAGAAGTTTATTTTTTTTCTTCTAATTTTTCTTTTAAAAATATTTTAAATTTTTTTATCCAAGCTTATCTTAAAAGTTACTACCTCCTTCCCATATCTTTTTAGCTTTCTAAATTTTTTCCAAAAATTTGATGTTATAAAATTTCAAAGTTTAATTAATGCATTTTTTTTAAGTATACCTTTATTTCATATTCATTATTGATTTAAGTATAAAAAATTAAAGTATTAAATAAGGTCATTTTAGTCAAAATATAATAATTTTTAATTTTATTAAATATTTTTAATATGTGTGTGATAATTTAATTTAAAATTTAAACATTTAAAAATATGAGAAGGAGAAGTAAAATATGATATGCATCATCATTTTCGTATGGCACATGCATCACTGACTCACTGTCTCTGACTGAGCCGGAGTTGTCCTCCTTTGAGCTGAAATACAATGGCAATTATTTAGAAAACTTTTACAAAAAAGAAAGGCAAAAGCTATGGCGTAGAGTAAAGTTAATTTCCTTTTGTGTATGGTGAAAAAAAAAAAAAACCTTTAGATTGATCTCATTTTATAGGATTATGTTTATCCTTCACACCTTATCATTACCTCTCATCTTCTCCCCCACCTACTCTGCTACCGACCATCGTTTATCATCACCGGAGACGATTTCGGGCAAAAGTTGATCGCCTCGGTGCTCCTCTTCAACCACCAGCCCTTCCAACAGATTTAGCAGCAGACACATCTTTGCCATCGTCTTCATCATTTTCTTCCAAAACTGTTGATTTTTTGGGGAACCCCCCTACCTGATCTACTTGTCAATTGTGTTTTTTGTTGGAGTGGTGTCAGCTAACTTTTTTTTATTTATTGGGCAAGACAGAGTCATCTCCATCGTCTTCATGAATTTTCTTTGGCTTCGGTATTTCTTCATTGTCCTTCACATTCTTTCTCTTAGCAGGGAGCTTCTGCATTTCTTTTTCATCTTTCTCCTATTGCTTGTTCGAATTAAAATATTTGCTAGTTATACTCCTCCCTGAACTTTCCTGACCTCCAACCACATGTAAGAAGAGAAAAAACCAAATTTTCTCCTTTCTACTCTTTTTTTTCCCTACATGTAAGAAGAGTGCTTCATAGTATTACGAAATGATATTAATGTAAAGGTCTTTATTTTTTTTTCATCATATAAGAAAATTTAGTTTTCCACCGGTTGTAACCTACGCTAAAAATTGTTAATAGCGGCACTTATGATTTATGATTTTCAATGATTCACCTTCAAAGGCAATTCTATAAAATGTCTGTTGCTATTAAAAAATAAATGGGCCGAAGTGAGAGTGCCATATCTTACACGAAAGGAGTTACCTTAGCAGCCGTGTTTTGACTTATATATATAAGAATATCAGCGATAATAAGTGTGTTTGGTAAGTTATTTTTAATTAGTTTATAAGTTATTTGAGGATAAATAATTATTTTTATAAGTTATTTTTATTTAGAGTGTTAATAAATTCATTTTTAAAAGATAAAACTTTAAATTCTAATCCTAGAAAATATAAAGTGTAACAAATTCATTTATATATTAACTTTAGTATATTAATCTATTATTTTTAATGAAAAAGTCTACATAATATAAAAAAATAAAAATATTACAAAAATAATTATTAACTGTTAAATATATTAAATTAAAATGTCAATAAATTATCATTAAATTAAAATGTCATTATTTTTTTTATCAAAATGTCAGTATATTTTTTATTGAATTAAAATATCAATAAATTAATATCATATCAAAATATCAAGTAAATTTTAAGAAATGAAGGAATTTCTTCACAAAAATGGTAAATATCTTGTGCTGTCGGCTAGATATAATAAATTAAAGTTTCCTTTGCATACGTAAAGCTAGGATCTCCAAATAAGTTGTAAGATATCATTTAACTTCAAATTTTTTTGGGATTCTTCTTCTCAAAACTATAGCATCATAACTTTATAACATTAAAAAATCAAAATAAGAATTATTTTATATATTATTAATATTTAAGGTACGCATAAAAGTTCAAATCAAATACAGTATATCATAATATTTAAGTTTAAGTTTAGATAATACACATAATATTATATATATATGAACACCAACAAGTTTATATCTAGAATTAAAAAATAACAAATAATTCAGGTTGTTTTTCATTTTTTTTAAAGTAAAAAATTAAAAATAGCATTATCTTAAGCACTCTGGATCTGATTCTTTGACTAGTATTCCTATAGGATAATTCTGCTATTTATTTGAACAAGATTCGATTTTTATCAACTGAGTAAATTACATTAAGACATTTCGTAAAATTATACATTTTTTAGTATTTGTATAATATATAAGAAAATATCAGTGTAATGTTTTTAAATATTAAAAAATATTAGTATAACATATAAGAGGATGATTGGGTGTAATATTTTCAAGCTTTTTTTGCTGAGTCTAATGTTTTCACTTTTCAAACATAAAGATATGACAGTATAACAACAGAAAAAAAATATTATATATAATTTAAAAAAAATTTAGTAGGCACAAGTATAATTTACACTTACCAGTTTTTCAATCAATCGAACGACTTGATTCAATTTTCAAAGTATTTTATAGAATAGTGATTAAAATTATCAATGCTTCCTTTATTGAGAAACCTGTCTTTAAAAAGGATTTGACTTTAAAAGATAGATATATTTACCTTCTCATTTCAGATATTTCATCTATTTAGAAAAGATAAATCTAAAAAAAAATTGTCATCTTCAAAATTTATTAAAAGTCAGAAAATTTGACTGGTCTAATATCTTATTTAATGATTATTTTTTTTCCCAATTTTATAATTTTTAATAAAATTTAACCAATAAAAAATTATATGTTAGAAATATATTAAAGAATATGTTCCTAACCAATCTCAATCATAATATTTCATTAAAAAAATCATATAACTTTTAATACTTTACGTATTTTCATATTATTTTTTTTTTCATCATAAAACTTAAGGTGTTTTCAATTTTTTCACAAAAAATACTTATATAACTTTTAACCAATAAGGGATTTTTTTCCCAAAAAAATAAATAAAAATAATAGGAGAATATTCAAATAAATAAAAATTAATTAAAAGTAATTCATATCTAAATAGTATTATAAAGTATGTAAAATTATTCATAATAGATGATATTATCAAAATTATTATATTTAATTTATATATTATATACAATTTATTTTAACGAAATTATATAATTCAAATTAATACACTCTCCTATTATAAGGTCTAAAATAAAAGTTTAGATTAATTATTTTGTAAGATCCAATCTAAAATGACTTGTACTATAAATATTTTTTACAAAAAATTCATTGTTAAAGTTAGTTCAAGAATGACGTGATAAAAAACATAACCCATTAATATTTAATGTTAGTTTCGTTAATGGGATAGTTTTAAAACACAATACTAATTTAAGATAAATTTAAAGTTTTAAATTAAATTAATTACTATTCTTAATTCTATTGAATTAGTTAACTAGATCTTACAGAAATCATTCTGCAGGAGTAAAATGTAACTAAATCATATATAATAATGGAAGTGGAAGGATATTTTCTCACCCCAAGGCTGCTAGATATATTGTATTTATCTCTCATTTCTTTTGTTATTTTTGGGTCTAACTCCCTGAGTGTTTGAACACGACATGATATTCAATTCATTGGGGATAGATTTAATTAATTTGGTAGGACCATTTTTACCGGTTTTTTTTTTATTTACAACATTTGATTTTTCTAAATTGGCTGCATATCAATAGTGTATACTTAGTGTGTGTGTTCGTCGAAGTAATTAGTCTCAAGGGCGCCCGAACGGAGCAAATTAATTAGTATTACACCATGCACATGCAAAGTCATAGGTAAGATTAAGATAGCAAGATAAAGCAGGAGCCAATTTTGAAAATAACTAGATAAGAAATTAATTACTCCCATCATAGTTCATCTATAAATAATATCTTGATCGTCCTAGTAAAACATATCATTCACATCATACACCATTTCTTGTACTTTACAAAAATGGGTAACATGAAATTGTGTTCTTTGATGCTATGCTTGTTTTTAGCATTCTTCTTGCTTGGGGCCACAGCACAAAACTGTGGTTCCCAAGGTGGTGGAGGGTTGTGTGCAAATGGGTTATGCTGCAGTCGATTTGGATGGTGTGGTAACACAGAAGCCCACTGTGGAGAAGGTTGCCAGAGCCAATGTAGAACTGTCTCCACACCAACACCTAGTGGCGGAGACATTAGCAGTGTCATTAGCCGTGCTCAATTCGAAGACATGCTTAAACACCGAAACAATCCAGCGTGTCCAGGCCGTGGATTCTACACCTATGAGGCTTTCCTTGCTGCTGCTCGCTCTTTCAGGGGCTTTGGCACAACCGGTGATGATGCCACCAAAAAGAGGGAGATTGCTGCTTTCTTCGGTCAAACTTCTCATGAAACCACAGGTTCCTTCCTTGATAATTAATTAATTGCATATATAGTAGCTAAAATCAGTATCAAGGTTTTCAATATCTGTTGTCCTCTGTGATTGTATCGAGTTTGTTGATATCGCAACTCCAATTGTGATCACGAACATTTTAAAAATCTTGATATTGCGAGTCAGAGACTATTTTTAAAACTTTAAAAACATTGAATTGGTGGACAACAACAATGTCATCAAATATTAAATGTGAATGTTTAATTTGTGTAGGAGGGTGGCCAACTGCACCAGATGGTCCATACGCATGGGGATATTGTTTTATCAACGAACGAAACCAGGCAGATTATTGTACTGGAGGAACCCGATGGCCCTGTGCTCCTGGTAAAAAGTATTTTGGCCGAGGACCAATCCAACTCACACAGTAAGTTATGTGATTAATTAATTTAGATGATACCCATTTCATTAAAACATTATTAAACAAACCTAATATTTACATACACTTAAAGGATAAAGTATGGAGTTTGTGAGTGTTAATATATTTGTTTAGCGTAGCAATCATATGAGAGGGCTAATGGGATGTTGACCTTATCTATCAATATTAGATTACACTAATATATATAAAGTATATGGAGTTTATGAGTGTTTATATTGTAATAATGGGAAGTGTTGACCCTTCTTGGCAGCAACTACAATTACGGGCTTGCTGGTGAACAACTTAATCTAAATTTGCTACCCGACCCAGATCAAGTATCCAGAGACCCGGTTATAGCATTCAGGACAGCCATATGGTTTTGGATGACAGCACAGGGAAACAAGCCATCATGCCACAGTGTCATTGTTGGAACATGGAACCCATCTAGTGCTGACTCGCAAGCGGGTCGGGTCCCCGGATATGGTGTGATCACCAACATAATCAATGGCGGGCTCGAATGCGGACGCGGGCCTGATTCTCGGGTCGAAAGTCGGATCGGGTTCTTCCGTAGGTACTGCCAAATTTTTGGAATAAACCCCGGGAACAACTTGGATTGCAACAATCAAAGGCCATTTTAATTGCTTAAGCAAATTACTCATACAGATAATATGTAGCATGTAATAAAGGGCCAACTATGATCCTATACATGTAACGGGAACCTTATTGCTAAAGATGAAGTTCCTTCTGTTATCATGTTTAAGCAAAAAATAATTAATATATTACCATCTTCTATGACAAAGAGTTGCTGATGAATAACGACAGTGGATTAAGATTTTGGGGGAGCATTACCATTTAAAATCATGAAACTTAGATAATTAATAATTTGTCATCAGTTTTTTTATTTTTACAAGATAGTTTGTCATAAGTTAAAATTTTGATAATGGTAGTTCTTAAGTACCATAATCTTTTTAAAAGAATTATACATTAGTCATTACCATGCCTTTGGTGTTGGGTAGGAATAATCTTAATATCTTTAACTTGAATGGGTTTTTGTTATGAGTCACATATTTAATTGAATAGAGAACTACTAATTTAGCTTGTGCTTTGCACCTAATAAATATTTATTTTATATAACTAAAATTTATAATTTTTAATATATATTTTTAATTTCTAATTATATAAGTTAAATTAAAATATGTAATAAATAAATATTTTCTAACATATAAATTATATTTTTATTTGTGATAAATAATTTGTGTTTAATATATTGTTATTTCGATTATTAATAATTTATTTTAAAAATTCAAATTTAAGTTAGAATTAAAGATGTTGAAATATACATTAAAAAAATAAGGAATTAAGTTAAAATGTTCAATTGATATTAAAAATATACGATGATATATCAAAGTCATGTAAGGAAGATGGTTGAATTTCAAAAAAAAAATAATAATAATAAATAATATATATATATATATATATATATATATATAATTGGTTTCTGATTTTCAGTTATAGTTTGTTAAATATCATTAAGTTGATATTAAAGAAATTGAACATGTTACTAAAGAATTTACCATATTTATATATTATATTCAATCAATTGAGATGATTTTATTGTTAAAAGGTGTTATTGAGTTTATAATATCTATATATTTTTAGATATATATATATATATATATTTAATTTTTTATAAAAAATTTATATAAGAATTTTTTTTTGGTGAATTTATATATAAGGATGTGTTAGTACATATGTTTATAAACATGTAAAAAATAAATAAAAATAGTTACAAATATTGTCATATATTTAAATAACTTTGAATAAATTACCCTCTCCTTACCTCCTGAGAGACCTGAGATGTAAATTTTCCACTCCCCTTCCTTGAACTTTTTTTATGAACAGATTCAAATATATAAAATTTTACATTTAAAAAAAAAATCGTTAAATTTCTATTAGCTTCTGTTAAAAATGTTTATTAATACTAAAACATCCCCTCCAATATGCAAATATTGCACTGCCCTCCCTTCTTGTGATTAAATACACACACACTCCCCTCTCTTATCGTACAAATTTTTAAATCAATATATTTATTATATATTTATATTTTCATGATAGAAAAAAAAGAGAGGAGAGGGATACAGAGGTGGGGGAGTGAGAGGCGATGGGAGATTTCAGAGTGGTGATAGAAAGGGAGGAAGAGCAATTGTGGAAACATAACAACATTCTTCTTTTTTAACTTTCCTGATAGTCATGAACCTTACGACATGTGGAAAATCTTCATTAGGCGAGGGAGAGTGTGGGAGGTTTTCATAGCTAACATACAGGACAAATGGGGAAAAAGGTATGGTTTTGTAAGATTCCTGGATGTGAAGAATATATGGGAAAGTTCAATTTAGGCCACATTTGAAGATAAATGATAAAGTGAAGGTGTTTCAGCTGTTAGTTTTCCCTGGAATGGATTAGGAAGGCACAAATTGCTGCAGAATCAAAGATATTTCTGCAAATTTCAGTCTTTTAAATTACAGTTTCCATCGCGTTTATTTCACTATACTAAATTTTGTGAAAAATTGTTGATAAATTTGACTAATGCGACCATAATTACAGTGACAACGCCGTTGCAGAAAGCATGAAAACCTTGATGTTTTCTTTTGTTTCACCAATCCACTGATAAATTTTGTACCAGTGGTGTTCTGCTATGCTATGCTTTTGCCAATTGTTAGTTTCACTTTCACCCACGTCACTCTAGAATCATCTATGGTTAGGCAGCAAGTAATGTTAGTTACTTCGACCAATTTTGGAGTCATGTCCCACTCATCTAATTTTTTTTTTTATAATCAGTATAAAAAATTTATAACAATCACACATTCTATAGATTTGACTCAACCATTCATCTAAATTTGTCAGCTTAAACTATACACTACATATTTATATTTACAGTTTACAACTACAATAGTTTTGTAACTATAGGGGCAGTCCATAATAAATTTCGGTATTTCTTTCTTTAGAATAATTGAATGAGTGAAAATGCCGTACTCTGGCAACTTGCAAACAAAGAACAAAATTGGGAGCAAAAGTAGATGCTACAGTGTCTCTTTATTTACAGAAACGACTTCAATTAACAGTCCAATTGTGTGTATTTTAGGAATATAATAAGGGTTTGCATTTTGCAACAATTTTAATATTCTATCTCTATCATAATTCCCTCATCCCCCAAGCACGAGCTATGTCCATGCCATTCTGATACATTATTTATTTATAGATCAAATTGTCCAATTTAATCTCCAAAAAGTTTAATGCCAGTGCTTCACTGAAATGACAGAATTTGGGGCCACCGTTGAAAAAGATTTAAGCAGCTTTTGAAAATTAAAAGTTTAATTTTTCATTTTATCTTTATAGTTTTACAAACTTTATTTTTAGCTCCTATACTTAAAAAATCATCCATTTTAGTTTTTAGTCTTCATGCATAATATTTTATTTCATTTTAGTCCATTTGAATTTACATAAGGATTAAAAGATAAAAAATTATGTATAAGAACAAAAAAAAAATGTATAGAAACAATAATATATGACTTTTAAGAGTAGAACGAAACTAAAAGATAAGAGTTTTTGCAACCATACAAATTAAATGAGTAATTAAATCAAAATTAAAAGATGATGAGTAATATGGTGAAAGGGTAGTAAATGTCAAAGAAGAACAAACAGAATGTACAATTACATATTTAACAACTCAATTTGTACATTTGGAAAATGCCAGAAACTCTGGTATATGCACAAGGCCTAATTGGACTTGAATTCTTAAGTACACATGTATGTCATATTCTATCTTAAGGAGAAAATACATTCAGAAAAGACACTCTAGTATTAATCAGGCGCTTAAACAAGCATTCTAATCCACTTTCAATCTCTTCAATGGCAACCACCAAAGCTTCTAACCTTCCATGTGCAGATTGAATCTTCTCAGCCTCAGCCTCAGCCTCAGCCTCAGCGTCTTTGTGCAGATTGTCCACAATCAAACTATTAAATGCAAAATCAACCTTCTCCAGCTCATTTATATCTTCCTGATGATTGTTGTAAGCAAACCCCCCCTTCTGCATCAATCTTGACACCACAAATGCCCACTTATTAGGCTTTAGTTTCAAGATTGGTGAAGAAAGGAACACAACAAGTGACTCAAAGATGGAGCTGGTGATGCAACTAGCTTCTCTGAGAACTCTTACCACTGCAGAGAGGTGCTCACTAAGATCCAAAGTTGGAGATCCCCCAAATGACTCATTTTCCATCTGCTTCAACAAAAGCAAAGACTTTGTGCACTCCTTCCTCATGTTTCTTCTGAGCCTCCAATATGTAGAGAGATAACTCTCCATGTATAATTCTCCAACCCTTTTCCTTCTAAGTGCACTCTGAAGCTCTCCAACACTTCCTTTCATCAACAGAATGGAATCTCTTGTTTTGCCTAATAGGTCCAAGAATCCTACTGGGCAATCCAACAACTCATTGACCCATTTCTCATTTTGGTGCTGGCCTATTGCTTGTTGGGTCAATGGCAATTTCAAAAGATCTTCAATGCATTTGTACAATTCTGCTAGGCCAGATAGACCACAGCAAATTGTTTCCACCTTTGGTGTAGATGATGATGCCTCCAATGATTTAAGCTTGCTCAGCTCCTCTTCAACTCTAACTGTGCTTGGATGTGATCTTGTTGGCAAACTAATAGATCTAACACCATACTTGCTAGAATGTTTTGGAGAAAATGTAGCCATACTTGCCCTTTTCATCTTAAAGGATGCTTAATTTGAACATAGACTCAATGGTGTATAATACTATAATCCAACCCTATTGATATATATACCTCTAGACATTAGAAGGCGAAGAGAGAGGCCAAGAAGTTTCTTATTATAGACCTTGATGCCATTTGATAAAAAAATTAACTAGTTAAGGTGCTATTTAAGTATTTAGTGTTTGGTTTTTCTGTGACGTGGTTATGTTGTCACATCTTGATCATCGGTGCAAGTAGCCATCCATATATTTTAAATGAAACACTTTATAATTATTGTAACACATGGGATATGTATGTTTCTCATAATTTTGTTATGTCTTCTACGATGAAAGGATAAAAAGGACCAATCTTCAATGAATCTAAAGCTAAAGCCACCGTTAATGGTACGGTACATATGGTTTATGTTTCATTATGGTCGGTTACCATTAAAGCTTGTCTTCCAAAGTTCCTTGCACCTTGATTGAGTTAAATTTTCTTTCTTTATTTTCATATATAGACGTTGGGTACTAAAATGAAAAAGAGATAACTTTTTTGGGGCACCAAATGTACGTTGTTACCACAATGTTTCTTCTGGGGATTACAACCTGCCAAAGTTTGAATTCGGTGTAGTACTTTAAGATTCTCTATATTAGTCTTTCTATTATTATTGTTCTTATGCGTAAGGATAAGGATTAGTCTCTTTCAAAAGAACATACACAATAGATCTTGTGTGTGAATGAATTGAGTCAATTCCTAACAAAATTATTCTCTTACTTTTATTCCGCTAAAATATTATGAAAATACCACAATTCATACTTTAATATGGTACATATTGCTACCAATTGCTAATCTTCCATACCCTGCCGGCCTTAAACCTAATATTTCTGTTTTACGTGATTTTAGAATATTAAATTATTTTGAATTCGATGTGACAGGAAAATTTCCAAATGCACGTAAGCACGTATATTATTTTACTAATAGTACCATGTTTAAATTATAGTTTGTAAATTATGATTTTGTTTGACTTGATAGAGTATTTTTACTTAAATCATAGACTCAAAGTTACATTAAAACCCTCGTAAAGAAGTTTGGATTTAAACACATATGACTAAATCATAAATTTGATAAAACTTATTTGTGGGTGAAATTTAATTACGCATCTTTGGAATATCTAGAGTATAATCTAAGCATACTAAAATCCGACATACACTATGCATATGTTTTACCATGGGCTTGATTCAGGAATAGTTAACCAGGAGTCTGTGTCAAAAATAAAAAAAAAAAAGTTAAAAACTAGTAGTCTAGACCACATGGATGAAAATCATAAATCTCATTTATTTATTATTTGTCCTTTAAAAAAAACACTTATTTATTGTTTGTTTTTTAAAATAAAAGAAAAAAAAAACAAATCACAGTTTGATATGGTACCAGATTCTTTGCTACCCAAAAATATGGCTGAACTATACAACTTTTGACTTTTGACAATGACTTTTTCAATGGTTTGGACTTTGGGTTAAGCTTGTGGTCCACATTTGTTACATCAAGCATTATTGAATCCAAATTCCAAAGGCATGCTTTATATTACTTCAAAAGAAGAAGAAGAAAACCATAGGTGTGCCTTGGAACAAATTACGTCATTTCAAAGATAACTACAAATAGATCTATAATTCCTAGAATTTTGTAAGAGGGAGGAAGGAATGATTTTTTTTTTATTATCAGCATGCAGGAAGGAAGGAATGATATATATTTGGTTTGAAAATTTGTTTTTTATTTTCTATTTTTTTACTTTTAATACAAATATGTGACATTGTTTTCAGTTTTATTTTTTATTTTTGGGTGAAAATCATTTTACGCATCTTTGAAATATCTACTGTACAATACTATAATATAAACATATTTTTAATATATTTTACGTCATTTCATAATGAATATAATTTACCAGGGGGGCTTTGGTCCAAGAACGACAATCCAGAAACACAAAGATTCTCCTAGTTACCGTAAAATATGGTCTTAACTTTTAAGAAGACTTCGAGAATGACTTTTTTAAGAGTTTGGGCTATGCTTGTGGTCCATGTTTGTGACATAATCTTTATTTAATCCTAATGCATGCTTTACTTAAAAAAAGACAAAAACGAAGGCATGATTTGAAACAAATTCTGAAGTGTATTTGATAGAATTTTTGACATAAATAATAATAAAAAATTATTATCTATATAAATGATACAAACCAACTATTATTTATATTTATAATACAATTATTATTTATAGGTGAGAAATTAGTTCTCCAAAAAATTATTATTTATATAAATGATACAAACCAACTATTATTTATATTTATAATACAATTATTATTTATAGGTGAGAAATTAGTTCTCCAAAACTAATTTCTCACCTCTCTTTTATTTTATTTTACAATTTTTAAGAAATTGATTTCACGTGTTATTTTTTTTTAATTTAGCATCGACTAAGCTGATGCTAAATACATGTTTAATGACATGTAGATTCGTAAACACATTTTTATTTAATTTAGTGTTGACTAAACCGATGTTTAACCTTTCACTATATAATTATATTTCATTGTAAACTTTGTAATCATAACATCTCTTCATTTTTTGTGAATTTTTTACATAAATAATAAAAAAGTATTATTTATCCAAATCATATAAGCCATTATTATTTACATTCATGGTACAAATTATTGTTTATAGACAAGAAATTGGTTCCTCTCAAAAGTGATGTGAGAAATAGGTTTGAAAAAAATAGATTTCTTACTTATGAACAATAATTTGTATCATGAATGTAAATAATAGTTGAGTTGTATTATTTGGATAAATAATAATTTTTTTGTATTATTTATGTAAAAATTCGTATTTGGTAAGACAGATTAGTAATTTATTACTTTTACTTGTTTATAACCTTGTGAAATTCTAAGATAACTCGAACAGAATTATAATTTCAGATATTGAACTCTTGGGATTTAAGAGGAAGCTAAAAATAAATTATATTTAGTATTAGAAAATGCTTCCTATTTTCAATTTTAATTACAAATATGTTACGTTATTTTTTATTTTAATTTTACAAATTTGCTATCCAACTTCAGGTTCATGCATGCAGGATGCATGACAGCAGACTCCACAATGCCTTGGATAAATCACAATGAGTGAAAAGGTGCTGAGTGATTTCTAGGTGAACACAACAGAATATGGTTTAGAACTACTGTCTACAATCACAATTATAACCACAACATTAAGGTATTTTGACATTTTACAATGTCATCAATTGTAATTGTGATAATATCAGTTACACTTTTTTTTATAATTGTTTATCATATAAAAGTTTTTTTTACTCATCGCAACTATATTTGCAATAGCAATTTAAAATCATGCAATAAATACTACAAATATAATAGAGATCATATTATAACCTTTAGAAGCTAATTTATCATCTATCGAGACTTTGTCATGGAGAAGCCGCCAAAGAATAAAGGTCTCTGATGGAGGAATAAACCTGTTCCAGAGCTAGATTAGAGAAAATAATGTTAGGCGTACCTGTGGGATTAAGTTCAGCAAAGGCTTGATTGAAAGAGAGTTTGTCATCATTAGAATTTTCTCCAAAGGAGTTTTTTTATCTCTTTCCGGGATTGTGAGGAGAATAACTTTATGTATATATAAGTTCAGCTAGATATGAGGAAGGGTCATTATACCTAGTTAGTCTAACTTTAGATATGGAAAAAGATTATTTTTGGAAATTTATGTATATATATAACAAGCCATTAAACATTTCACCACAAAAGTAATTAAGAAGCACACAACCAGTGGCGGATTTAGGACCCTGAGTTAGTGGGGGCAAACAATGGTAAGGGTTCGGGGGCAGTGCCCCCAAAAATTTTTTTATAAAAAAAATTTAAATCAACCTTTTATATACAAGGTTATGAATATGCTTAAAATTATATTATATATATGTATATAACTAACATTATTTGATTAAAAAAAATTCATCCATAATTCTATACTAAAAAATCTAAAATAACAATTGAATTTGATAACAAAAGTGTATTTATAATAAAAAAGACTGTAAATAGCAACTACGTAAATTAAAACTCAAAAGTCCATTTCGAAAATGTAATATGAAACTGCAGAAAGAAAAAAAGTGGGTACAGAAAGCAAATTAGGCCCAAATAACAGACCCCCTTCTCTTCGCTGGTCTGCTGCGCCGTTTTTCTTTCTAGGTTCCATGGCTGTTCTTATGAGCTGATTTTTCCTTCTCTTCTAACTCCAGCTGCCGGTCCTCCGCAAATGCCCCAACCACTGGGTTCAAATGTATAAAATTAGGGGGACAAAATATAAAAATATTATATAATTATATGTAGTTTTTAAAAGTGAGGGAGTGCATTTGCCCACTCACTCACACATAGCTCCGCCCCTGCACACAACATCAGAAGCCCTGTTGCCCGAAATAGATTGATTTTTGAGCCTTGCTAAAAAAATTAGCGTCCAACACTGACAAAACTATTAGTGAAGGGTACTGAATATGAGGAATTGTAAGTGGATTGTGCATGGGTAACTAGAGAAGGATGAGAAGCGTTATGCATATCAAGCGGAAGCACAGGCAATGGCACTTCAAGCTGAAGAACTTTTATTACTTGTGCAGTCCAATTAAGTACTTTGTCTTCAGAAGATAAGTGACTCGTATACAGGATTTTACTTTATATATTTTCTTGTAATTTGAGTACATTGTAACAAATGTATGAGTATAATATAGAAAATAGTTAAACTTAATACAGATTGGATGAATCAGGATAAATATTGTGTTATTTTCTTCTTTCTTTTCTCTTTTTTTGTTTTCTCGATGATTGTTGTGTTATTATTTTTTTCTTTCATTTCTTTTTTTCTATTTTCTCGGATTATTATGTAATTGATGAATCAGGATAAATACTGTTTATTATTTTTTTCTTTTTTTATTTTCTCTATTGTTGTATTATTATTATTTTCATTCATTTCTTTTTTTCTATTTTATTGATTGTCATGTAATTATTCGGTACGAATATATAAACAGGGTCTTTCCTTATCGTTTGGGTTAGTAGACCATAGCCCCACAACAATCATGCTTGTTATTAATTTCATCCACATCAAACTCATTGTTCAATCTCTCATCAACAACACCGAGGACATTCCCTTCCACATATAGTTGCCACACCCAGTTCACGAGAGGTACATGAAACTCCCCGTCTTGATAAATCCTTCTCCTACATGCAGCCACAACTCCAAAACTATAAATGTATGATTCCTTGCTAGCCCTACCTCCATTGATATATTCTGGGGCAAGGTACCCATAAGTCTCCACTACCCCTGTCGTCTGAGTCCTCAACCTTGGATCCACCAACTTTGCCATTCCAAAATCGCCAAGCTTGGTGCTAAAATCCATGTACAACAACACATTAGCTGAATTAATATCCCTATGAAGAACACTTTGCTCTGCATCCTCATGAAGATAACGTAGGGCCAAAACCACCCCTAACGCTACCTTGTACCTGTAAAGAGAATTGAGAAGAAAAGAGAGAATTAAGAAAAATGGTGACAAATGTTTAATTTCAATAGCGTAAGTTAACTCCATTACAAGAGACAAAATAGAAATACATATACGTACAAAGCAAAAAGATTATGAAGAAAATAATTGTGACCCTATTTGGATAATCTTTCTTATAAGCACCTTAAAAAAGAAGAAAAATAAAATTAGCTTTTCTCATATTATTAAATATTAGATTATGCATAAGCTAAAATGATTTTTGTAGTTTTTATTGGATTTGCATCCACCAAATTAAACGTGTTACCAAATATACAGTAAACAACCCTCAAGGAATAATAAATAGTAAAATATGCATACAAGAAAATAAAGCTAAATTATCTAACGTACCTAATATCCCAGGCCAAAGTTTTTTTCTCCCCAAAGAGATGGGTGTCGAGGCTTCCATTAGGCATGAACCCAAAAACCATCAGAAACTCGCCGAACCCATGCATGCTACAAGAAAGCTTGTATTTCCGTCTGGTCCAATAGATGTAACTGGCACCTTTCAGGTCGAGTCTGAAGCCATCTCACCACCCGATGAACGTACTGCACCAAGTTTCTTTGTATAAGTATAAGACGGCTTATGATCCTAACTTCATTGATGAAAACTCTCTCTGAATTTTCAAAGTTAGTGAAAATCCTTTTCACAGCAACAACCCTTCCTAAATCACTCAGAACCCCTTTGTAAACCTGTCCCGAGCTACCTCGTCCAAGCCTTACATCATCCGTGAACCCTTTGGCAGCTACAACTAGTTCTTTGTAATCAAATCTTCTAGGTAAAGTTGCCCTATCCAAATCAAACTTAACCTGGGTGGCTCCACGTTCACCATTATTATCATTATCAACTTACCCTTTCTCTTTTTCGTGATCCTTGCCCAAGCTGCAACAGTCACGGCCAGGACCACGACCACGACCACCAAGACCGTTGAACAGGTTACCACAACAATCAGCAAAACATTATTATTGTGTTTTTTCGAAGCAGTGGATGAACTGAGCTCCCATGAGTGAATAACGTTTCGTTGGGTATATTGTCCCGTTGCAGCGGAGAAGCCAACATCCACCCACTCGGGTAGAATGTCCATGAGTTCAATCTTGTAAGAAAGTGAAGTATTGTAATTGGAATTGTTAAAAGACCAAGACACAAAGAGGGTCTTGCTGGAAGCAGTGTAGTTTATCAAAGCGTTACATTTGTATCCGAGGTTTCTACCAATGTCAAACTCGGCAACAGCCACGGATTTGTGAGAGTCGTCGTCTAAGCCTACGTGCTGGAAGGGAGGGTCAATTGTGCCATTAAATGTGTCAAACTCAACCGCTTGCACGTGGTTATTGGGAATGTAGGCGTTAGTGGTGGCAAAGTAGTAGTTGTTGCAGTGATTTGTTCTAATATTGTTGTGCTCGTGGTAATTAGTATATTTACTTGGTTGATTATCAAGACGAGAAGAACCGAGGATGATTTTAATTTGGATAAATTAGCATCTATGCCTAGAAGGTTTGGTTATAAGGAATTAGTTGCAGCCACGAACGGGTTTGCAGATGATAGAAGGCTCGGGGAAGGAGGCTATGCACAAGTCTACAAAGGGTTTCTGAGTGATTTAGGGCGCGTGGTTGCGGTGAAAAGGATTTTTTCTGATGTCGAAGACTCCGAGGAAATATTTAGAAACGAGGTGAAGATTATAAGTCGTCTTATACATAGAAACCTTGTGGAATTCATAGGGTGGTGCCACGAGCGAGGGGAGTCATTGCTGGTTTTCGAGTACATGACTAATGGAAGTCTTGACACTCATATTTTCGGGGACAACAGCGGAAGAACTTTGACATGGGGAGTGAGATACAAGATAGCGTTAGGTGTGGCTAGGGCACTTCGTTATCTTCACGAAGATGCGGAGCAGTGTGTTCTTCATAGGGATATAAAGTCAGCTAATGTTTTGTTAGACACAGATTTCAATACTAAGATTAGTGACTTTGGGATAGCGAAGTTGGTGGATCCAAGATTGAGGACTCAGAAGACAAGGGTGGTGGGGACATATGGGTACCTGGCTCCGGAATATATGAACCAAGGAAGGGTTAGTAAGGAATCTGACATGTACGGTTTTGGGGTGGTCGTGTTGGAGATAGCATGTGGAAGGAAAACTTCTAACCAGGATGTGCCTTTGGAGAATTGGGTATGGAAACATTATGTAGAAGGAAATATTTTGAATGTTGCTGATAAGGATTTGAGGATGGATTTTGATGCCGTTGAAATGACAAGCTTGCTCACTGTAGGACTATGGTGTACCCTCCATGACCACAAGAAAAGGCCAAAGGCAGAACAAGTTATTAATGTTCTTGAGCAACAAGTGTCATTGCCAAATATAGATAATGTTTGTTGATAGTTTTATGTATGTGTGTGCTTTATTTATAGATCATGTTTTCATGTAAATATAGGTACTGGATTGAATATAAACACACTTTCAATGTAAGTTATCATTTTCGTATGATACTTATCAAATAAAATTGTTGTCGTATGATTGTATATTAATATATTTTCATGGAGCCATAAGTATCATATTATGGTTTTAATTTGTGGCATGCAACGACAATTGTTGTGATATTTTTAATTTCTTCGCATTCAAATCCCACGAGTCACATTTTTTTTTGTAATTTTGCTTATCACATCACAATCACAATCACAGTATAGTACGAGCATCACTGCAACCTCAATTTAAAATTACGATATTGCTTTGGCTTTGAAGAAATTCAAAATTAATTGTTCTATTACTACGTGTATTTATCATGGCTTTTATTGTGTTATAGCGTCTCGCTGCATAAATTTTAAATTCAACGATTGCTTGTGGCGACATTTCAATGTAGTCGTCAAAGCTGATTTTTTTTTTTGAGGCGGCGCATACCTTTACGGCTATACATAGGGAAAGACTAGCGGTCCCTTGTTTCTGCATAAATTAAGGATGTCATTCTTCAAGAAAAAAAAGTATCCATTACAAGATATTATGCCACTGTCAAAATAATGTATTTTATTTAATATATACAAGAGTGATGGAAAATAATCAATGGAAGAGTGTATGCAAATGAGATCTTGAGTGAATGAGGAAATTAACATAAAAAACAAGAAATTTGAAGATAAGAAAAATCAATATACAATTTTAATGGGTCTATTAATTAACTTTGCAACTATATTCTCTGGTATTCTTGAGTCGAGTCTAATGAATTATTATAGATTCTTTTAGTTTTAGCATCTACATACAGTCACACTTAAGGCTGAGGTTACGTACCCTTCAGGCATCCATGGGTCGAGCCAATAGTTAAAAAATTTGTGTGTTATGGCCTCTTGGTGTTATTGCACTTTAGTCTAGGGGTAGTGTACCTTCTAGTCTCTATTGGATTGAGCCCAAAGCGTAGACCATGTCGACCAAGGCATACTCAAGGACACTTCTTGCAGCATGAGGGAAAGTTGGTTTGGTGGGCAATTTGAAAATACCGAAACGCAATTATATTTGAAGAGGCTAATCGGGATATGGAGGCAGTACGTGGTAGGGAAGGTGCAATATTTTTGGTGGTGCTGGTGCAAGCCCAAAATGAAGGGATTCAATTACTCGCTTTATGCCTGAAAATTGGATCCAATGAATTCTTTACCAAGCTTACACTATAAAAGATAAGGGTATGTAGAAACTAGTTAGGTAAAAAAATTGAACTGAATTGTTTTAACTAATTCAGTTTTATATCAAATAGTCGAATTGATTTGAAAACCGATTCAAAACTAAATTGGTTTTTAACCATTCTAAGAGTCGGGACAATTTCGAATTAATTTTCAAACTATTTTTTTAAAAAAAAAAAAAGAATGCATATTATGCTAGCATCTTATTTTGTAATGCTTGTCTTATACTTCTTCCGGGTTCAAACATAAGAAAAAATAATTATTCACACTAACTAAAAAATTTAATTAATCATATTTAATTATATTAATCCTGATTAAAATATAAGTTTTTTTCCAATTTACTCTTCATTATAACTTGGTACTAGAAATAAAATTACAATTTTGAAAAGTTTTTTCAGAAAAAATGAGCGTGTATTCGAATTAAAAATTTGGACTTCAAATTAAAAAATAAGCCAACACATTGGACCAAATCCAGTTTTAGACACAAAAAACGAATTAATATTTAAATTATCAAATTTAGTTCCGAATTTATCATATGGATCCGACCCAATTAACACCTACGTTTTAGGTTTTACCAAATGTAGAGAACAAGCCACATTATTATAGTTAGGCAGGCCCAAGAATAAGCAGCAGCACAACCACATGCCCAAAGACCTAATGGGGCATGTATATATCTTTCACAAGACACCCAACGATTATGTGAACACGCGTCAATCCGACCAGCAAGATACGTGTCCTCCTTCACGTGCCTCAAGTTATGCTCAAGAAAATCTAGGGAAAGAAAATGAGAAGATTGGGACACTGACCATTATGTCATGTTCCAAATTAAAAATTTTCACAATGTGACGTTAACAATAAAAAATTTCAGACTATTATGTGGAGTATTTCACCTCATAACCCAATAAAATATGTGTATTGATATGGTGTCATTTTGTTGATCACATATTTTGTAATAGGGTCCAACGAAATAAGTGGTCAATAATTTAGTGATTGAATAAAAACGGGTAAGACATATGACAGACATAAGGTATTTTGCTGAAGGACCAAGCAAAATACATGACAACGGGCAAAGAAAAAACCGTTAGAACACATGTGACACATACATAATGTCGTTGCAGGCCTAGCAAAATACGTTTACATGGCTCATTATTTAAACCTCTCCCCCTTCCTTCCCTCCCTCACTCCAGCACACAAAGCACACATGTAAGGTTTTTTTTTCTGTTTTTTATTTTTTATAATTTAGTATTATGTATTTTAATTTTTGTAATATATTATTTATATAGTGTCAGTTTTAAAATAATAATTAGGTTTGAGATTTAAAATATTAGGTTAGATGATATTTAGTGTTAGTTTATGATTGTTAAGTTATAGGATATAGGATAGACATATTTAATTAAAAATGACAATGTTATTATATTAGGATATTAAATTTTTTTAAATTAACCTATAAGATATTTAATTTAGGTTAGGAATATAGGATTGGTTATTAATTATTTTTTTCAATCCACATAGGCTAGGCATTTTTTTTAATTAACCGATAGCATATTTAATTTAGGTTAGACATATTTAATTTAGGATTTAGGATTGGTTATTAATTTTATTTTTAATCAACATTGGCTAGGCGTAATTTTTTGTAATTAACCTATAGGATATTTAATTTAGGTTAAGCATAATTAATTTAAAATTGGTTATTAATTTTTTTAAATAACATAGGTTAGGCATATATTTTTTTTTGTAATTAACCTATAGGATATTTAATTTAGGATTGGTTATTACTTTTTTTAATCAACATAGGCTAGGCATATTTTTTTAATTAACCTATAGGATATTTAATTTAGGTTAGGCATATTTAATTTAGGATTGATTATTATTATTTTTTAATCAACATAGGCTAGGCATATTAT
>CM023948.1:36498503-36555582 GCA_013407115.1 Glycine latifolia
TTTTTTTAATTAACCTATAGGATATTTAATTTAGGTTAGGCATTTTTAATTTAGCATTTATTATTATTATTATTTATCAACATAGGCTAGGCATTTTTTTAATTAACCTATAGGATATTTAATTTAGGTTAGGCATTTTTAATTTAGGATTGGTTATCATTATTTTTTAAATCAACATAGGCTAGGCATTTTTTTAATTAACCTATATGATATTTAATTTAGGTTAAACATATTTAATTTAGGACTGGTTGTTAATTATTTTATTTATTAACTAAAAGTTAGGCATATTTAAATTATTTTTAAAAAAATAATGGCTAATTTTGCAGGAAATTTTTTGATATAGATTAATATATCACGATGAAGATGTCCCACCGCCCCCACCGCCTAGGTCTCCATTGAGCATGATTGACACCGGTCTATCCATACGGACTCTCCATTGAGCTTGGGAATTTCACACATTTGTGGATATATGTTTCTCCTGTAGTGTTAGGAGAGTCCGTATGGATGGACCTGTGTGCTCTGTGTGCTGGAGAGTGAGGGAAGGGAGTGAGAATGAGGGAGGGATGGGGGTGGGGAGGGGTTTAAATAATGGACCACGTAGACGTATTTCGCTGGACCTGCAGTGAAATCATGCATGCGTCACACGTGTCCCAATGGCTCTTTTTTTTTTCCGTTGCCATGTATTTCACTTGATTCCCCAGCGAAATACCTTGTGTCTGTCACATATTCTGTCCATTTTTGCCCGGTCACTAAGTCATTGACCACATATTTCACTAGACCTTATTGCGATAAACGTGACCAACAAAATGACGTCATATCAACACACATATTTCGCTGGGTTGTGGGGTGAAATAACTCGCGTGACAATCTGGAAATTTTTACTCGTGGCATTATGGAAATTTTTAATTTGAAACATGGCAGAATGGTCAATGTCCTTCTTCAGCAATGCAATATTATTAAGCAAAGCGTGGTTAAAACCAAAGTGGACGTGTACATGGAAACCTACAAGGAATACATGTCACCCGTGCGTGTGTGAATTTTTATAAGGATCACGTTTTCACAACACTATTTTTAGGTAGTTCTTCAAATTCAACTTTCTTTTTAGGTTTTTCCTAACATTACTTGGTTTCTATTTGCCTTAGATTCACTGCTGTGATTATTATTTGATATTTAAGAAGGTGACTCACCCCATTGCCTGTAACCTATGATGTGCACGTATCAGACACAATACGTGTATCCAATATATAGATAACGTTATTCTAACAATGCGTAAAACAGACATTAAATTAAATATGTAAAGAAAATCATAAAACCTAGAACAGATCTTCCACATTGCTTCCTGCGGGTGACTACTTTGGAAATTCAGACCACTATCATTTCCATTTGGGTCAAATACTCCTCACTTCTCCTTATCGGTGTTTATCAGCTTTACTATTGTTTCTAAACAAACGTGATCAATTCTAGTACACTATATCACTCATTATCCTAGCTAATTACCAGTTAGTTTTGTTTTAATCCAAAATCCAAATCCTACCAACCTTACTAATTCCTCTGTCCTGAATAAAGAGACAATAACAAAAACAAGAACAAAAACAAGGGGAGAATATTTTGAATCTAAAACATGGTATTACACCAAAGAGACAATAACAAGAACAAAATTAGTGTCAAAACACAAATCAATGAATTGAAATCAAGATTAAGAAAAAAAAATCAATGACAAAATCTGAATCAAAAAACCCTAATAGAGCAACGAATATGTAAAGTGATAGTGAGAGAGGGTCAAGCGAGAGAGAGGAATGAGCTAAGAGGAACAAGCGAAGGAAATGAGAGAAGAGCGAACTTGCGAGGCACTGAATGAACTGGTAGAGGAACAAGTTGATAGAGAATTTTCAAAATTCCTTGATTCCAAGTAAATGAAATTCTGTTTAAAATTTTTTAAAATTTAAAATCTTTCAAATAAAATATTCAAACATTTAATTTTATTTTAAAATTTTTTAAATTTCTATTTAAATTATTTTTCCTAGATTAAATACTCCATCCAAGCAAAAGTTTTTTTTTATCTCTTTCCGAGATTGTGATGAGAATAACTTCATTAGTTCGTCTGGTAACATCCAGATAAGCATAGAGAAACTTTGAAGGGAGGATCCAATTGTTCATTGAACACCCTTACTTTGTTATTATTAAAGAGTTTAATTTTATCCGGTTGGTGTAAAAATATTTATCATATCAATACATCAGCAATCATAAATAAATTTTTAAGTAATTATTATAAAAATTAATAAATCATTATAAATAATATTTTATAATTGAATGATAATGTAATAATCTTTCAAAAAATTTATTATAGAAATCGAATTCGATTATAAGAGGGAGTTTAGGATAATCATTTATATTATCAATAGATATATTATTTTCTAATAATTATTTTTTTCCTAAACATGAAGATCTCAAAACCCTCTATCGCTTTACCCATGGACATCTTCGCACAATTCTTTCGCTGGAAAAGTTTGAATTGGGTAATACGAGCTTCAAAGGAAAAGTAGTATCTTACATGCTTCTTGTTAGAAGTATTTTTAATAATTCGACATGAATTTTTTCCTACTACAAAAAATGTTCGGAATAAATAAAAATAAGATAAAACAATTCAATAAAAATGTAATTATTGTAAAGAGCGTATAATCATGTTGTGATCATTCTCTTGTGAATTTTATTTATTTTTATAGCAATGATTTTACCATTCCTTTACATTTAAGGGGATTGTAGCGTCTTAATTAGAACAATACATGTTATTATTTACGTCATTTTTACCTTTTATATATATTTTGTCAGTAAATTTAAGTTTTATTAAAATGTCAGTGAAAGATTTGAACTCATAATTTATTTTCCTCCTCTTTTATCTTGAATCATCAAGTCAAACTTTATAACTCCTTTTACCTTTCATTTTAACTTTTTATGACATTTTAAAAATTGAATAGCTATGAAACAGCTTAGTGGACATGTTAAAAAAATAGTGGATTAATTTGCTAAATTTTAGAATTTTATCCGGATTGAGCATGCCAATTTGCCATATATCAACCTTTATCAATACATGTCCAAAGCGTGTGGTGGATCATGTGCTTAGGTATGTATTCATTTGTAATTGTGGCTGAGTTGTGGGGATGGACCATGTGCTTGACAATTGACATAAAGCCTCAATGAGCAAAAACAGATGACTGTTAAATTATGCTCTGGATCCTTGGCCTAGTTTAGAGAATGGTCCATTTTCAAAACAGAATTACCCTCATAACTTTCATTTGAATTTATACCATGCCTGAGGCCACTTTCCCAATTTGGTTGACCCTTAATAGACAGATACAATATAACAGATAAAATACACAGGGGGAAGGTCTTAGTACAGACAATTGCCAATTATAAACTATCCTTGCATAATCTATTATTTGTGGTCACAATATTAGTAGACAAAGACAACACTGTTCTCATGTAACTTCGTATAATCTCAAATTAATTTGAAAGTATATTTGATGGTTCGCCTTAGTCGAAGTACCCTGAGATTTTAGAAAAGATTTTCTGATCAACTTGTAATATGATTAAAGAATGGCAGCTTAGATAAATCAATTGTGCAGATCTTTGTTAAAGTTGAGGTGGTAGAGTTTTGGATTTGCTACTGGTTTCTAGTTCTACACAATTTTAGACCAAAAAGAAAAAATAAAACTTATATCTTGAAGCTTCAAAGTAAACAAACTATTAAATCGTTGTCATGAGTAAATTTAATCAAAACTACTAGTGTGGCGAAATAAACGGTGTCAAGAGCTAGAAGATATCCCATTGATTCTGTATATAAAGTTCTCAAGAGCTTATGTTCAAAGTTTCCCCTTGGACATTCCAATAACTAGCAGACCATTCAATTATTTTGTGAAAAAATATGAAAAATCAAGAATAACAAAGTTTTACTGCTTTTTTTAAATAAAAAAAAGCTATGGATGGACAATTCTGATTAATTATTAAAGATGAACACAGAAAATATTAAGAGTGTATAGGCAGAGAATATGTCAAATTGTAAACATATGCTGTCTTGAGAAAATATGATTAACACAAGAAGACACCGTAATGTAGGAACAAAGATTTCTTTTTTGTTTTTACATTTCAATGTATTTCTTTTGAATTATACATATCTACAAATAATTGTAGGTAAAAATTATCATTCCTCAGCATACCCTTAAAATTTGGATGCATTGCAGAATTTGGAGAAAAGTATCTATTGAAAGTACTCTATTGGGAGATTATGTTCAAAAGGGAAGCCCTAGTTTTAATCAAGCGCCTAAACACACTCTCCAAGCCATTCTCAACACTTTCAATGGCATTCTCCAAAGCCTCCAATCTTTCATGAGCTACCTGCATCTTCTCATCATTAATAGTGCCTTCATTTAGAAGGGTGCTCAAAGATGCTTCCAGACACTGCAATTCATTGATATTCTCTGATTTGTCTTCACAAGGTTTTACCCCCTTGTGCATCAATTTTGTCACCAGCAACCATTTGGTTGCCTTTGAATTCGATGAAGACACGGTGAAGAATGACCAAATAAATTGGAATAGTGACAAGTTCATTAGAATGACTTCCCTAAGCACTCTAATCACAGCAGCAAAGTGGTGATCAAGATCCAAAAGTGTGGACACCCCAAATTTGCCATCCATCTGCTTCAAAGATGTGATCAACTTAATGGCATCCTTCTTCATTTTTTTTGTGAACAACTTGTACTTAGCCACACTTGCTTCAACACACGAGTCTCCCTTTCTTCTTCTTAGACAAGAGTGAAGGGTTTGGACATTTTCCTTAATTTGCAACATGGTGTCCCTTGTGATGCCACATATATCCAAAATTCTCACTGAACCATCCAACACCTCTTCCACACATTTTTCACCTCTATGGTGAGAAATCACCTTTTGGGTACATGCCATGTTGAGAAGATCATCCAAGCAAATATACAAATCTTCAATCAAGGATATGCCTGTGTGAATGGACCCTGATGTGGATGTGAATGTGAATGTTCCTTCCCAAGTCTTGATCTTGCTCAGCTCCTCCTCTACTCTAATGGTGCTAGGATGAGATCTAGAAGGCAAACTAATAGAGCGGACATGGTACTTATTTGCCATGATTGCTATTTTTCTTTGGTGTTTGTTTCTCTCCAATAGAAGCTCAAATTTTGGATGCTCTTACAATGTCCTCGTCTCTCTTTATATAAGAGCTATCCTCATCAATAATTCCAAAATAAAAGGTAGCACGTATCACCTTACTTAATTAACGTGTGGGCATGTGGTACACGCATATGGGCTACGCTTAAATTGCGGTTAAATTGTCACATCACTAGCCGACATTGTTCTCTATTATATTATATATGATAATAATAATTTGATATTTATGTGTAGTGAAATGGGTTTGAGCCATAAGGTGAATACCTGGCTTCTTCTCCGTGTGTTGGTTAACAGAAATCTTCATTAGTCATCACCTAGTTTGCCTCCTCTCTTGCCACAATACCGTGTTGATTTCAAATATAAAATTGGTATGCACTGCTTGGATTGTCTCAAATCTCAATATGAAGGAGCTTGAACTGCTGAAACTGATTATTATTTATTAAAGAAAGATTACTGTAGAGGTTTTGAGATCCGCAATAATTTGATTGAGTTTTAGATAACTTTTTTAAAATTCCAAGAACAATGGGTTTATGAAAGTGTATTTAGTGTTTAATATTGTGTGCACGAGTGGCGTGTATCCTTGTACACGTCTACTTCGATTTTAACCATATGCCTGTTTAATTAATTGCATTACCTTACTATATGAAGAATCTTCTCATTTTCTTTCCCTTCGATTTTCTTGAGCAATCTTGATGTACGCGAAGAAGGACGCGTATCTTGCTGGAAGGATTGACGCGCGTTCATATAATTGCTGGGTATCTTATGAAAGATATATTCATGCCCCATTAGGTCTTTGGCATGCATGTGGTTGTGCTGCTGCTTAATTATTCATGGACCTAACTATAATCATGGCTTATACTCCATACTTGGTACAACCTAAAACGTGTATGTGTTGATTGGGTCGGATCAATATGATAAATTCATTAATGTATTTGATAATTTAATTTTAAGAGAAAAAAAGCTATGTAATATAAAAATATAAAATAATTTTACAACGTTATTTAATGAGTTTATATTATAAATTTAAATATTAATTATTGATAATAAATTTGTTAATTTTTATAAAATTATTTTTAAAGTTATATAAATAATGATTTATAATTAAATGATAATATAAAATTATATTATACTATCAATACTATGTTATCATTAAACTCTAATTTTAAATTAAACTAGTTCAATTAGTTTGTTATAAATTTAAATATTAATTGTTTTGTGTCTAAAACTAGATCTGAATCAATTTGATTACGCGCACAACTTTTTTTTCTTCTTTTTAACTAGATCTGAACGTACTTTAGTCATATTAAGTATTTTGTTTTCTTTGAGCTCTTTTTTTTTTTATAGCTTTATTTTGTGTTTAATTTAATGTATCTATAATCGGATTGGTAAAAATATTTTTTTTCTGAAAGATTGGTAAAAATGTTAATTCATGTCTTATTGGTTTAATTATGATTAGATTAAGATTCACAAAAAAATATGATTAGATTAAAAATTGGAGTCGTAATAATTAAAGGTATATTGTTTAATATTTTATTAAATTAAAGTGAAATTTATAATAAAAAAAAAGAGAAAAAAATCAAATGAAGATAAAAAGAACATGCATATGATCACATAATTTATCATGAGATATAAAATTAATTGAATAGTTAAAAAAAGAAAGAAAAAAAATCATGAATTCCATCTTTCTTTTAACAAAAACTAACAAAATGTTATTTAAGAATCATTCTCTTGACCTCAATTGTTACGTGAGTGATACCCTTTAGTGCTTCCTTGAATGTAGCATTTTGAAGCCTACCATAGGCTTGCTATGGTTTCGTATCCTTATGCTATGTAGTTTTAGTTATTCTTTAGTTTTGAGTTTTATAGTGACTGAATCTAGCTAACATGCTGCCAACCAATAAATATTATGTGATTAGTTTTTGTTTAATTATAAACTTCGTAAAATTTTAAACACTCTTGTTTTATTTATAAGAAACAAATTAATGTGTTTCTTTAATCATAATTATAAAAAAACATTGACTAATTTTTAAATTTATTTTATACCTTTAGTTTATTGATAACTTTATTTAATTACTAGGTAATGAATTCTGAGCACTAATATTAAATATGATCTCTACTTAAAGCATTTAATCTTAAGGAAATTTTTAAAACAAAATTTGAATTAATTTTAGTATTAATTAAAAATAACTATTTTAACCATTTTTTTTATCTTGATGATCCATTACTATGTTTATTATAAATAAGATCGAAAGTAATATATACTACATAATGCTGGACATACTTTAAGTAAAAATAATAATAGAAAATGAACATTTTCTTTACACTTCAATGTATTACTTATGAATTGTACAAATCTATAAATTGTTATTAAATATTATATATTTTATCAGTGAAAAAAATATATCATTTTCCTCGGCAGGTCCCTAAAATTTGGATGCGTTGCAGGATTTGGAGAAAAATTGCTATTGAAAATACTCTATTGAGATATTATGTTCAAAAGGGAAGCTCTAGTCTTAATCAAATGCCTAAACAAACTCTCCAAACCATTTTCAACACTTTCAATGGCATTCTCCAAAGCCTCCAACCTTTCATGTGCCACATGTATCTTGTCATCATTAGTCCCTTCATTTAGGAGGGTGCTCAAAGCTGCTTCCACACACTGCATCTCATCATTAGTGCCTTCACATGGTTTTACCCCCTTATGCATCAAGTTTGCCACCAACGACCATTTGGATGTCTTTGAGTTCGATGAAGACACGGTCAAGAATGACAAAATAAATTGGAAGACTGACAAGTTGATTAGAATGACTTCCCTAAGCACTCTAATCACAGCAGCAAAGTGGTGATCAAGATCCAAAAGTGGGGACACCCCAAATTTGCCATCCATCTGCTTCAAAGATGTGATCAACTTAATGACATTCTTCTTCATCATTTTTGTGAACAACTTGTATTCAGCCACACTTGCTTCAACACATGAGTCTCCCTTTCTTCTTCTTAAAGAAGAGTGAAGGGCTTGAACATTTTCCTTAATTTGCAACATGGTGTCCCTTGTGATGCCACATATATCCAAAATTCTCACCGAACCATCCAACACTTCTTCCACACATTTGTCACCCCTATGGTGAGAAATCACCTTTTGGGTGGATGCCATGTTGAGAAGATCATTCAAGCAAATGTACAAATCTTCAAGCAATGAAAGGCCTGTGTGAATAGACTTTGATTTGGATATGGCGGATGTTCCTTCCCAAGTTTTGATCTTTCTCAGCTCCTCCTCTACTCTAACGGTGCTAGGATGAGATCTAGATGGCAAACTTATTGAGCGAAGATTATGGTACTTGTTTGGCATGGTAGCTCTTTTAATTTGGTGCTTGCTTCTCTCCAATAGAAGCTCAATTTTGGGATGCTATTACAAAGTCTATGACTCTCCTTATATAGGGGCAAAAAAAAAAAAAATAAAGATGCACAAATCATCTCACTTAATTAACGTGTGGGGAATGTGGTACACGCATGGGCTACGCTTAGATTTCGATTAACTTGTCACATCTCTACCCTATATTTTTCTATATAATATTGTGATATTATATGTAGTGAAATGGGTCTAAGCCTTAAGGTGTATACTTGGCCTTTTCTCCGTGTGTTGGTAAATAGAAATTTTCATTAGTTAGTTATATATCACCTAGTTTGCCTCCTCTCTTGCCACATTACCTTGTGGATTTCAAATATAAAACTGGTATCCGCACTGCTAGGGTTGTCTCAATATGAAGGAGCTTAATTGAGCTGCAAAAACGGATTACTCTTGGGTGTCTCAATGTGGAGTTCTGAGATCCGCAATAATTTGATTGACTTTTAGATAACCTTTTCAAAATTCCAAGAACAATTTGTCTGAGAGCGTATTTAATTAGTGTTTAATATTGTTTGCACGAGTGGCATGTATTCGATGTAGGTTTAATTTGCATGTACACGTCCACTTTGGTTTTAACGCTTTGCTTAATAATATTGCATTGCTGAAGAAGAATCTTCTCATTTTCTTTCCCTGATTTTCTTGAGCATAACTTGAGGCACGTGAAGGAGGACGCGTATCTTGCTGGTAGGATTGACGCGTGTTCATATAATCGCTGGGTGTCTTGTGAAAGATATATACATGCCCCATTAGGTCTTGGGGCATGTGCTTGTGTTGCTGCTTATTCTTGGGCCTGCCTAACTATAATAATGTGGCTTGTTCTTTACATTTGGTAAAACCTAAAACGTAGGTTTTAATTGGGTCGGATCCATATGATAAATTCGGAACTAAATTTGATCATTTAAATATTAATTCGTTTTTGTGTCTAAAACTGGATTTGAACCAATGTGTTGGCTTATTTTTTAATTTGAAATCCAAATTTTTAATTCGATTACATGCTCATCTTTTCTTAAAAACTTTTCAAATTGATATTTTATTTCTAGTACCAAGTTAGAATGAAGAGTAAATTAGAAAAAAAAAACTTATATTTTAATTGAGATTAATATAATTAAATATGATTTTGTTATTTTGTTTTAGTCCTTTTAATATATTTAGTTTTCAAAATTAGAAAAAAATTATATTTGTTATTTTCTTAAAAACTTATATTTTTCAAAATTATTTTTGTCAATTGTTATTTTGTTTTAGTCCTTTTAATATATCTATTTTTCCATTTTAATCCTTATAAAATTTTGTTTATTTTGTATTAATTCCTTTTTAAAATATTTGATTGGGACTAATACCAAATGATCTACATGTTATTGGGACAAATATATATATATATATATATATATATATATAAAAGAAGGGTTGAAACAAATAATAATGACAAAAAATAAATATTTTATTTTATTAGAGACTTAATACAATAAAAAATTATTAAAGATCTAAAACAAAATTTACTAATTTATTTTGGTTAAAAAATATTTAAGTCTAACAATAATTATTATTTAACTTTAATAATTCAAATGATTCATACTCTAACAATTACTTCAAAGTCTTATAATAGTATTCCACTTAATAACATTTTCCATAAAGTCTTCTTATAGTATTCCCAAAAAAAAAATTCCCATAAAGTGATATATTCCTTACATAAATAATATTTTTCCGCATAAATATTATTCATTATAATATTTTTTGCGTAAAATTCTATTTATGTCACATGAAATATTATCTAATATTAAACTTCAATAATTAAAATTATTTATACTCCTAACTATTCTTTCAAACTCCCCTTATAAATTTCACATAAAAGCATACAAAATAACATTCACTTCTCAAAATTAATTAACTTTTAAAAAGAATATTTATTTTCTCACAAAATTACTCATAAGTAATTTATTCATTTACAATCAATTAATCATGTAGTAGAAGAAAATATCATTTGTCTCTCATCCATGTAAAAACACGTGACTTTTAGGACTACTAGAGTCCAAAATTTAACTTTTTATGTGTAGCTTGAAATATTAATTTTCAAAATGATTTGTAATCATATTTATTTAGTTACAAAAACAATAGAATTTCATATTTAAAATAATTTCAATGTGACTTTTTTTTAATTCCACTTTTTATCTATATGTTTAACACTTGAGAAAAATTAACGACTCATCACATCCACCTCCCATCTTTTTCACACATGCGCGCGCCCGTTATAAGGCCTAACTTCAACATGTTTCTAATTCATTTTCAGCACCATTTTTATTTTCGAACAGCCAAATTATATTAATATATAGAAAGATGAAAAGGATTATATTTTTTATCAATAAATATTACTTATTATTTCATTAGTTTTTATTAGATAATGGGATCAAACTTGTGATATTTTTCTCCCTTTTCTTTTCTTCTTCAACTACCCTTAATTATATGAAAGAATTACATGAGTCAGGTAAGATGTCACATGAAGTTCCATTCACCCTCAATACGTATGACAGAGTATATTAAAACAAGATAACCACTGCATCAGATTCCTTTCACCTCATTTACTTTCCCCAATCAGGATTAGCCATCTTACATGATACCCTTATACCTGTAACACCATCATGCACTTGTAACAGATGCGTAGGGTGTGAAAACATCATATCAGTTCAAATCGGATTGTAACCAACAAATTAAATCGAACTGGTTTTTATTCAAATTAGTTAAAAAATAAAAGAAGTGTAGTATTTTATAAAATCAATTAGGTTAATCAAATTGTTTCTACAAAATCGAATCGATTTTCACTTAAATATTTTTTAATTTAAAAATTAATTCGAAACTAATGTATTCTTAGAGCTATTTTAAAATTGATTAAAAATCAATTTGATTCTAAATCAGTTTCCAAATCAATTCAAATATTTTTTGAATATAAAATTGAATTAGTTAAACCAGTTTGAAATCAGTTAGTTCTATTAATTTTTTTATTGAACTAGTTTTTCTACACTCCTATCTTATCTTATATAGTGTCCATCTTGTAAGTTTGCTGCATGTACATTTACACCATCGGCAGTAAAGAATTCATTGGATCCAATTTTCAGGCATAAAGCGAGTAATTGAATCCCTTCATTTTGGGCTTGCACCAGCACCACCAAAAATATTGCACCTTCCCTACCACGTACTGCCTCCATATCCCGATTAGCCTCTTCAAATATAATTGCGTTTCGGTATTTTCAAATTGCCCACCAAACCAACTTTCCCTCATGCTGCAAGAAGTGTCCTTGAGTATGCCTTGGTCGACATGGTCTACGCTTTGGGCTCAATCCAATAGAGACTAGAAGGTACACTACCCCTAGACTAAAGTGCAATAACACCAAGAGGCCATAACACACAAATTTTTTAACTATTGGCTCGACCCATGGATGCCTGAAGGGTACGTAACCTCAGCCTTAAGTGTGACTGTATGTAGATGCTAAAACTAAAAGAATCTATAATAATTCATTAGACTCGACTCAAGAATACCAGAGAATATAGTTGCAAAGTTAATTAATAGACCCATTAAAATTGTATATTGATTTTTCTTATCTTCAAATTTCTTGTTTTTTATGTTAATTTCCTCATTCACTCAAGATCTCATTTGCATACACTCTTCCATTGATTATTTTCCATCACTCTTGTATATATTAAATAAAATACATTATTTTGACAGTGGCATAATATCTTGTAATGGATACTTTTTTTTCTTGAAGAATGACATCCTTAATTTATGCAGAAACAAGGGACCGCTAGTCTTTCCCTATGTATAGCCGTAAAGGTATGCGCCGCCTCAAAAAAAAAAAATCAGCTTTGACGACTACATTGAAATGTCGCCACAAGCAATCGTTGAATTTAAAATTTATGCAGCGAGACGCTATAACACAATAAAAGCCATGATAAATACACGTAGTAATAGAACAATTAATTTTGAATTTCTTCAAAGCCAAAGCAATATCGTAATTTTAAATTGAGGTTGCAGTGATGCTCGTACTATACTGTGATTGTGATTGTGATGTGATAAGCAAAATTACAAAAAAAATGTGACTCGTGGGATTTGAATGCGAAGAAATTAAAAATATCACAACAATTGTCGTTGCATGCCACAAATTAAAACCATAATATGATACTTATGGCTCCATGAAAATATATTAATATACAATCATACGACAACAATTTTATTTGATAAGTATCATACGAAAATGATAACTTACATTGAAAGTGTGTTTATATTCAATCCAGTACCTATATTTACATGAAAACATGATCTATAAATAAAGCACACACATACATAAAACTATCAACAAACATTATCTATATTTGGCAATGACACTTGTTGCTCAAGAACATTAATAACTTGTTCTGCCTTTGGCCTTTTCTTGTGGTCATGGAGGGTACACCATAGTCCTACAGTGAGCAAGCTTGTCATTTCAACGGCATCAAAATCCATCCTCAAATCCTTATCAGCAACATTCAAAATATTTCCTTCTACATAATGTTTCCATACCCAATTCTCCAAAGGCACATCCTGGTTAGAAGTTTTCCTTCCACATGCTATCTCCAACACGACCACCCCAAAACCGTACATGTCAGATTCCTTACTAACCCTTCCTTGGTTCATATATTCCGGAGCCAGGTACCCATATGTCCCCACCACCCTTGTCTTCTGAGTCCTCAATCTTGGATCCACCAACTTCGCTATCCCAAAGTCACTAATCTTAGTATTGAAATCTGTGTCTAACAAAACATTAGCTGACTTTATATCCCTATGAAGAACACACTGCTCCGCATCTTCGTGAAGATAACGAAGTGCCCTAGCCACACCTAACGCTATCTTGTATCTCACTCCCCATGTCAAAGTTCTTCTGCTGTTGTCCCCGAAAATATGAGTGTCAAGACTTCCGTTAGTCATGTACTCGAAAACCAGAAATGACTCCCCTCGCTCCTGGCACCACCCTATGAATTGCACAAGGTTTCTATGTATAAGACGACTTATAATCTTCACCTCGTTTCTAAATATTTCCTCGGAGTCTTCGACATCAGAAAAAATCCTTTTCACCGCAACCACGCGCCCTAAATCACTCAGAAACCCTTTGTAGACTTGTCCATAGCCTCCTTCTCCGAGCCTTCTATCATCTGCAAACCCGTTCGTGGCTGCAACTATTTCCTTATAACCAAACCTTCTAGGCATAGACGCTAATTTATCCAAATCAAAACGATCCTCGGTTCTTCTCTTCTTGATAATCAACCAATTAATTATACTAATAACCGCGAGCACAACAATATTAGAACAAATCACTGCAACAGCTACTACTTTGACCTGAACCTTGTATTTGGTAATTATGACGAAATTCTCATTGTTTGCCTCTTGATTAGTGGAATTTAGATCTAGATTTGGACTGAATTCCCAGGAATGGATAACATTTTCCTCTTTGGATGACCCGGTTGCACCTGAAAACCCAACAGTGACCCACTTTGGTAGAATTTCCATGAGGTCAATCTGGTGTGAGAGAGAATCATTAGGCGTAAAACCAGAACTTGTTCCCTCAAAGAACCACGAGACAGCAAGGAGTTTGGAAGAAGCATTGTAAGTAATCAACGCATGCCCCATTTTCCCTATCTTGCTCTGAATATCAAACTTCTTATATTCGAGGGATGCAACAGAGTTATTGTTGATCCCTACGTGCAGCATCGGTGGGTCATACTCGTTTACGCAAGTGTCGAATTCAACAGCAACGATGTTATCTTGGCTGCCACCGTATAAGCCGAGACGGAAACCATCAGATGAATTGGGTGGAGTCTGGTAGTCAAAGGCAAGTGGTGCCATGTAGAAAGCAAGGCCATCACCGTAGTTGGTTTGATTCCGCGCATCGATTGTAAATGAAAAACGCGTAGAAAAGTCCGTGACATTTCCTTCAGAAGCGTTTTTCATGCGCAAAGGTTGGCCATAGATGGCTCGTCCAACTCCATTGTTGATGAGTGGATTGAGAACTATGGCTCCGTTCTCAATTTTGGCTACGCCTGTGTATTGGATGCTGCTTGCGCTTTCAGGGTCACTAAAGTTAGTTATGTTGAAGGAAAGCGGTTGAACTATTGGAAGGATCATAAAGATTATTGACAAAAGAAGACAAGTTTTGAGGTAGTGGAAATGTTCCGAGGTAGCCAACATGGTCTTTTACGGCTGAGTCTAGGATTGACAAAACTGATTTGGAGTTGTTCTTATACATGAAACCGGTTTTTTTTTATATAAAAAAGAGACCATGTTATTCGACATTACATCATTAACTTGTGATTAAAAAGAGAGAAAATAAGAAAAGATTATTGTTACAAATCCCGTCACTAACATTCCAATAAAAACTAATAATTAATATCAATTGATAAAAAAAATTACCTAACAAATAGAGGGATCAAAGCATATGTGCAAAGGGATCAAAGCACCTTCTGCAAAACACAAAACTAGTAGCATCAAACGAGTAACCAGTGCTTCTTCCTGTTTTCAGCGATTGTGCTTCAAATTGCTGGAACTGTTTTCTTATCGTTATTGCTTGTGCCGCAATAAAAGTTTTTATTTGACTGTTAAAAATAAAATAAAAAACAGTTGACAAGACATCAATGACAGCAATACTTCCCCACACAAGAAGGCATGACCATCAAACAAGTAACCAATTGACAAGAAATCAATGGCAGCAATACTTCCCCACACAAGAAGGCATGACCAGGGTTTAGAGAGGTGACAAATAATAATAATAATAGTGTTGTGAGTCATTTAATTTTTTTATTAATGTTAAATTTGATTAAATCAAATTATCAGAAATACTGGAAAGTTAAAATTTTGATCAATAATTATAAATTTTCAAGTAAATTTTACTTTTATCAATATAATATACTTTTACTATTCTACTTTCACAGCTACTGAGATTACCACTAGCTGCAGAGATGATCACAATTTTTCTTGTCTTGTTGGCCATTCCTTCTCCCCTTATTATTAAAACAGCCAAATCACTAAGTTTCAACATAACAAACTTCCGCGAGAGTGCAAAAAACATGGCATACGAGGGTGATGGAAAAGTAAACAAAAACGGTCCATAGAGCTCAACATAGTGACCTATCTATCTTTACCGCGTTGGGAGAGCCTCTTACGGACAACCTCTGCACCTGTGGGACTCATCTTCTGGTGTTGTAACCGACTTCTCCCTGCGCTTCACTTTCACTATTGCCCGAGCCACCGACGACACCATCGGTGACGGTTCACTATTCCTCAATTTTTTTTCTGATGAGAAATCTATGTGTTTAATTTACAAGATGCCATTTTATTGTTTTGGCCACTATCTTGTATGTTCTTAATCGTGAGTAGTGGTACTATGATGCCTACAAATGTAATAGGGCGATTGCAGCTGACTCGGGGGTATTTCATGGCCTTGGATGTAACCCTATTTTATAATTCTCTTGTCCAATGTGTATTTTTCGTACTTTTTTTGTTTAAGTTCCTAATACCAATTCTTTTAATTAATTAATTGTATGCATATGAAAATTGGTTCCAAGATTGATGATTCAATTAGATAGAGGGATGTATGACTCAATCGATGTTTGTTCCCTCTAATGAATCAATTGTTTGGTGATCCTAGTGGCTGGTTTGTTGGTTACTGCTGATGAAGAGGGCCCTTCAAATGGTTGTCCTCTCGATGATAATGGAAAGATGGATAGCGAACCTCTGAAGATTTTTTTTTTGTATTAGTTGAAAAAAAAAACCCAAGTACTAGCGGGTGAAGATATGGAAATGACTCTATGATGGTTTGTTGTATCATAAGAACACAAATTCAATACACATGTGTATTGAATTTTTGTTCTTATGTAATGTTGTGTCTAAGTCCTACTTATTATCATTTTATCCTAAAGTCACTTGGCATCCCATTGTGCTTCTTTTCTTTATTTTTTTGAAGATCACAAAGTTAACTCAATTCATTCAAGACAACAGTTTGAATACAATATGGAATATAATTGAAAACTTTGGAGCTAACATTCAATCGTGCCGCCTTAGTTAAGGTATGAACAATATGATTGACTTGTCTCCCAACAAAACTCACCACTGAGTTTGAAAAAGACGTTAAAGCTTCTAAACATTTTCCTAGAATGACATAATTATCTGTTACTCCCGCTGAGGAAGTATTAATGCCATATGTTATCGTCGTACAATCCAATTTAAACACAACGTACATTGTCAAGATTCATCTCTGATGCCCAGTTAACTGCTTGAAGTAGTCACCATGCCTCAGCCAATTTTGGTTCTGGGATGCCTGATTGAGCTTGTGCTTTTGCTGCTATAAACGTTTCTTGGTCATTGAGAATTATCATACCCACTCCAAAGCTTTGATTGTCATTGAAAATGGCGGCGTCGACATTTCATTTGATCCAGCCCACTTCAGGTTTCGTCCAAGATATTATGTGTCAAGTTGAAAGCTTGTTGTCTTGATATTGGTTCGTTATTTGTTGGGCTGCACTCCATTCATCAAAGTATTGATATGCCAACAAAGATGCAGTAGCTGGACTCACTTCCTTTGATTTTCAAATCTTTTCATTCCTACATCTCCAAATGCACCATAGAATAACGACAATTTTTTGTTGGAAATTATCTGTCATTGTGTTGAGAACATTTAAATTTAGCTCCTTGATTCCATCTGCATGTTGAATCTTGGAAGCTAAAGAATTTCATAGTCCCGCGGCTGTCCATATGGCATGAGCTAGATGACATTGAGCAAAGATATGTCGTTTGTTTTCTAGAATTGAGCTGCAATTACAACAGGAATTGTCACTCTGCACTCCTTTCTTCTGGATGTTTTGCTTACAAGGTAGACAACCCCTCAATATACTCCAAAGAAAGTGCTTGAATTTTGGCGGGATCTTCAATCTCCAAATTTGCATCCAGTCACCTTCCACCTTTAAATGTTCATTAATTGTCCAACATATTCTCCATAAGGTGATGATAAGCACTAAACAAGCTAAGTAATCTCCATTGCTGCCAAGCCTCCAAATGATTTTATCTTGTCCAACAACGTTGACTAAAGGCCTTTGTTGTATCTCTTTGACATCTTCATTGAATGTCTATTAGAGAATTTCGTTTCTCCAACAATTTAAATCATGGTTGATGAGAGTGTTTACCTTGAGTTGTTCGAGAGGCCATTTGGTGGGATAGATGAAGGTCTAGAACTGATTGTAGAAGAGCAAATCCATGGTTGATTCCAAACAGAAATTGATTCGTCATTCCCTACTCTCCATTTTATTCCCTCTTCGATCAATACCCAGGAAGCATGGATGCTAAGCCAAACGAAAATAGACTTATGCTCGACATGGGAATCCACAAAATCACAATTTGCAAAATATTTAGCTTTGAAAAACTTTGTAACCATATCTTGGTTGGTAGTTAATTTTCAGTCTTGTTTCCCTAGCATAGCTAGATTGAAACCATGGAGATGTAAAACCCATGTCACCATTTTCATTTTTCATACTCAGCTTCTCCCAAGAAAATCAATTAATTCTATTTCTTGCATTTTCATTTTTTTCCCCACCAAAATGAGTTTATCATTTTTTGCAGTTCATCTTCTAAGGTGGATGCGAGCAAAAAAACACTCATGCAATAGGTTGGAATTGTTTGAGCACAAGATTTGAGGATAACCTCTTTACCTGCTTTAGATAAGTACTTCCTAATCCTTTAAGAAAGCAAAGATATACCTCTTCTTCCTTCCAATGACAGATGAGAGTCCTAAATAGGGTGTCACTGGTCTGTGAAACTCCAGTAGAACTTGAGATGTGTTTCCTCATAGAGTCCTGAGTGTTGGCACTGAAAAAGATTTCTAATTTCTGGTAGTTAATAAGTTGACCAGAAGCCTTTCCATATTTATCAAAAATGGATAATAAATTGGAAGTGTCTTGTTCATCTGCCTTGCAAAATAGAAAACAATTGTCAGCAAATAAGAGGTGTGTAAGGAGGGAAACCCCTCTACACACCTTGACACCATGAATGTCTCTCCTCTCATATTTTTAAAGTAAAGATGACAGACCCTCAGTACATAATATAAAAAGATAAGGTGACAGTCACACTGTCTTAGTCCTCTCATTTTTTCATGACACCAACTAGATCACTCCATTCAACCATGTCAAAAGCTTTGCTAATATCAATTTTGAGAGCCATATACCCAACTTTCATTTTGATTTACACCTTAAATGGTGGATTATCTCAGATGCAGCAAGAACGTTGTCTAGGATAGATCTTCCTTCAATAGAGGCGGCTTCGGAAATACATTTTGACAGCAAAATCTTAAGACGATTGGCCAAAGATTTTGAAATAATTTTGTACAGCACATTACCTAGAGATATTGGACGAAAATCATTCATATATGACGGGCTATTATTCTTTGGTATAAGGACAATAGTTGTTTATTACCTGTGGAGGAAAAACACCATTTTCTCACCAAGAAGTTGTTGCTGTGAAAATTTCATGACCACAGAGGTGCCAAAACATAAAAAAATGTGGATTTAGTTTGTCTGGCCCTGGTGAATTGTCAGAACTCGCCTAGAAGAGAGCCTACTTGAGTTTGTCTAAGGTAAATGGTGCAATGAATGATAAAAGATAAGAGAAAAGAGAAAATGTGTGGAATATTTGTGTATCTGAATTACAACGTGAACAGACAGAGATAATACACCTTGCAGGTTCTCTTCAATGGCTTAAGGAGATAGGAGTATCGTGGATATGATTCCACAGGCATCGCGACCGAAAATTCCTCTTCTCCTGAATGCAATGCCGATTCCAATTTCTCTCTTTCCCCTCCTCTTATTATAGTCGTTGCACTATTAATGGCCCATTGTGCTTTTTATTTAGCTATTTTGCTTGTGTTAGTTAGTTCTTGAATAGTCATGGGGATTTAATTATGTTCTAAGATGTTATTTGTGAGTCGAAACTTTAAAACAATATTATATTTCCCACTTGCTTAATTGTTTGTTCTGTTGGGTCTATTAAATTTCTTTAAATTTATTTTATGCCAAATACTACAACTAGTTCTTTTTAATGAATATATGTTTTTACCTCTAATTCTAAATGAAGTGTGAAAAAAAGTCAACTTATGAGTAATTAATACTACCTCCATTATAATATATAAGGAAGAAATGGGAAAAAAATTTGTTTATAAATATAAGAAACATAAGACTCCTTTTAAATTCATTGTTAATTTTCTTCTATACCCTTATATATTGTAAATACGGGTAGAAATGGGTTGGGCCGTTCATCGGAGGTCAATTACCAACTCATTTAAAGTATGGTTTAGCCCAACTTATTTAGTAAAAAATATCAGGCCATGGATCTTAAGAAAAATCTATTAAGATTGATAGATGGGTTCATTTAGTAACAATATTTTTTTATAAAAATATTATTATTAATATGATGTATAATATTATAATTATTTTATTTAAATTATAAAATTATTCTAATAGTTTGACATTTGAATTGTTTTAATTAATATTTGAAAGAGATTAATTCTCATAAGCATAGATGGGTAGCAGAATGACTATTTTCTTTTGGTGGGACTCAAAAGAACTTGGTAGCATGTTACAATGTTTGTAAGCATGTTTTGTCAATATCTTGTGATTTAACATTGTCTTATTATTTTTCATGAAAATCTTTAATTTTGTTTAAAAAATAATATTTTTTACACTTTTTAATATGAAACAAGATTTGAATGGGTTAACAGATTAGGCGAGCTTATATAAAGATCAAATCCAAACCTAAACATAAGTTCGTGATGGGTAACAAACATATGTTTGAACTTTAAAAATATAAAATAAATTAAATCAAACTTAGATAGGGTCCAATCTCGTTCAACTCATTTTCATCCCTAAGTGTAAAGATTATTTATGAAATAAATTTTGGTCATTGATAGAAAAAAATATTCCTAGAAGAATGAATAGTATCATTAATGAAACTACCACTTATACTATTTGATTCAATCAATATTTTTGAAATAAAATTTAAATTTATGAAATTATAATTAAAATTAACTAAATTAATTATTTTTATTGATTTTTATAAATTAGGTATTTATTTATATAGGAAGAGATGTTGCATATTCTCTTTAAATTTACTTTATGGCAAAGATTACAATACCTTTTTAACGACTGTATCCTGCAAATTAAACTTGTAAAAAGAAGGCCAAGTTTTGGGTAATTAATATCCTGCAAATTGTCTTTGAATTTATTTTATGACAAAGACGGTAACATGTTCTTTTTGATGGCTATATATGCTTTTAATGAAGTTGTCTACAAAGTCAACTTTTGAATAAATAATATCTCGCAAATTTATCTATGAAAAAAGAATAAAACATATTATTTTATATATGGAGTATATTGCTCTACATAAAAAATCAGTTTTTAATAAGGCAAGCAATTCAAGTCATCATCAGATACATATATGAAGTCCATCAAGTAACTAATTAACGTCTTTAAATTTATATTATGACCAAGGCTAGCTATATGCTTTGACATTATTGAAAATGTTTTTTTTTTCCAGCAAAACTTATTGCAAATGTAGTAGGGCGGTTACAGCCGACTCGGGGGTATTCAAATGTTGTGGATGAAATAGGGCTTTTGCTATATTCAATTTCTGTTTAAATACAATCTCATCTGTGTGGGTTTTTTTCTGATTTTATTAATATATACACCATTTATACCCATAACATTGATACATAACCATTATTCAAAAATTTACTTTCTAAAATAATGTTTTGTTTATAGCACTCCATAAAGTACTTTCTTAAATAATTTTGTGTTTCAAAAAGTACTTTCTAAAATATTAAAAAAATGAAATAAAACACTAGTACCCTTAAAAATCCTATATAAAGGAAAATTTAAATAATAGTGAAACAATCAAAATGAAAAAATATATATAATTGATATCAATCTTTCAATTTAAACAACAACTTGGACATTGTTACATATATAAAATAATAAAGTGGCCAAAATAAAAGAAAAAAAATAGTTTGGAGCATAAAAATACTACATAGTTCCAGATATTACTTTCCCAAATAAAGTAATTTTTAAGACTATATTTTAACAAAATATACATAATTATGGAAACTACTTTTTGGAATTATATATATCAATTTTGAAAAGTATTTTCTGGAATTACGTTTTAACGACCATGCCCTTTTAAACCCTATTTTTACATCACTTCCCTTATATCTATATGTTTTATTACAACCTTTTTAAACCCTATCTTTATACCTTCGGTGTGTGTTTGTTACTTTTTAAATTTTTTCACCCTATTTTTATTATTATTTAAATCCTCATTTTGAACTCTCATCATTATTCTTTGATATGAAACGTATCATGCATAGTACCAATCATACTTCTTTTTATTAATCACAAATCCAAGTTGCAACACACCATCACATATCTCCTCACTTTTCAACCATTGGGAATTTTAGATACTTGTTATCATTCTCTCAATATCTAGTGTTGAAATAAATATGCATCTAACAATTAGCGATTATTGCAGCTGTTGAAGGAACGTATGTTCGATATTTTATATTCCACTTTGTTTATTAGTATCGAAAACTACTTTTGACAACAAATGTCAACTTTGGAAAGTAATTTCTGGAATTATATGTACTTTTTTAAAATATAGTTTCAAAAATCACTTTTTGAATTGGATATATTTTGTATAGTAGTTTCCAGAAATGTATATTTTGTTAAAACATAATTTCAACAATTATTTTATGAAATTGATATATATTATCTAGAAAATAATTTTTGAAACTATGTTTTAACAAATAAAAGGTGTAATTGACATGAATTGGAGCAGGAAAAGAAAAATATTGAAAGAAAATAGAAAAGTAGAGAGAAAATAATAAATATGATAAATGATGTAAAAAAAAAAGAGATAAATTTAGTCCTGAAATTTCAAAAATGTGTAGATTTAGTCTTTCATCTCTAATAATTCATTATGTTTTTTTTTAAGTTACAAGGAATTAAATCCGATAAGCCATATATTTTTTTAAAATTTATGGACCAAATTCATCATTATCTATATTTTTATAAAAATAGTTCAACCACCAATCACACTTACAGTGTTGTTTTTTTGCATACAAATCAATTTTTTTTTTCTCACTCACATGTTATTTTTACTTTTAGTGTATCTGCTCTCTCTTGCTTTTTCTATGGTCGTGCTTTGCATGGTGGGACTGATTTAGTTAAAGTATATGGACCTTAATTATCTTTAGCATAAAATTTAAGGACTAAAAACGCCTTTCTTTCATTAAATCAATTAACAATGAAGTTATAACATTTTGTGAATTAAATTATTTATGTCTTTAACAAATAAAAATATAGCAATATTGACTTAAAGTTATATAGAAAGTAACTATCTGCCAAATGTTCATTACTAATTTGAGGGAAGGACTTTTGATTGTGTTCATAAGAAACCGATGATGCCGAAAAAAAAGGAACCAGAATATGGAAATTTTAATAAGACACAATATAATTCAGAATCATTTTGATATTCAAACATGTATTGATTTTTGGAGAGCAAATCCTTTAAAATGCGGACTACATGAACACTCTCATTTACATTTACAAGGTATTGATATAGGCTTCACTCATCATTGTGCTAATGAACAAGCATATTAAGAAATGACACTCTATTTTGAACTATACGTCTGAAAATGCAATCTAATCCACCGTCAAGACCATCAATGCTAACATTCAATGTCTCTAATACTCTTAGAGCACTTTGAACTTCAACCTTGGCATCACTGTGTTTTGCTCTTCCAAGGAGGGAGCACATAGCACTAAGGTCCACAACATTAGTGTTCTTCTGCTCTTTATCTGAAGAAAAGAATCTCATTGGCTTTAGCTTTGAGATCATGGAGGTCCCTTTTGTTCTGAGTCCTGGCATTGATAGAAACAACAAAAGAGAACGAAATATAGAGATAGTGATGGTGTTTGCTTCTCTTAGAACTCTTGCTAGGTATATCAAATGTTGATCTTGAGATTGACCCATAAGAAAACAAGTATTAACTTTGTTCTCCATTCTCTTCATTGCCCCTAGTTGCTTGGCAATGTCCTTCTTGGCCTTCTTCCTGAAGCCACCGTATTCACAAATGCTGTTTTCGATGCTCGAATCTCCTCTTCTTCTGCGTATGGCGGATTGAAGAGTTTGCACATGTTCTTTTAGAGCCAACAACAAATCCCTTGCTGTGCCACTTGCATCTAGGAGTGTCACTGAGCCACACAACACCTCTTCCACTAGTTTCCCATTTTGGTAGTGCAGAAGTGCTTGTTGGGTCTGTGGAGAATTGAAGAGTTCCTCCATGCAGTTGTACAACTCAGCAAGCACCACCAAATCGCTTTGTATTGTCTCTGCTTCCAAACATGTGTGAGGCTTAAGATGGTTCAAAAGTTCTTCAACTCTTTGAGAAGAAGGGTGCACTCTTGTGGGCAAACTAATGGACCTTACTGGTTGATGAGTCGTAGTACTTGGCATTTTAGAAATAGCTTCCATTTTTTTTTTCTTCGTTGTAGTGCGCCAAACACAAGGGATGCTTGATTGGGAATTAGTATGACTTCAATCTATTTATAGGAACATGGTAGAAAATGAACCTAAACTTGGGAATTATAAGTGTGCAGGCCAACTATTTTTGAAGTATATGTGCATGCATGTGACAACAATGTGGGTCTCCCTACCTTTCCGATAGCTTTGTAATAGTTTAGGCTAACAATTCCGTAACTAAAGTGATTTAATTTATTCCATGGAGGTAAGATGAAGTGCTTTGAGGTTTGAGCAATTAGTGGTAGTACACAAACAAAGGACACTAGACATTGCTGGTATATGTTCCCCTGCTTCCCCGTTTGTGATGAATCAATTCAATAATAACCCCATCTTCTCAACTATAATTCAATACTATAACTTATCTCTAAATGGTCATGTGTATAATTGAAGTTGTTTTCGATTTGAATTAGTTTTGCACTTTGTCTTTCTTCAAAGTATAAGTGAGGGGTCTATTTAAATAATCCTAGCTAGCGCAAACAATGCTGCGAGTTATAGCCAAAAGTTTCCTTCATAAGCCTGGAATCTAGGCTAGCATTAAGATGTTGTTATTGGGGGACATATGAGCAAGGTTGGTTCAAATTGCTATAGTTTATGATTTAAGTGACTGAATAATGGAAAGCATGAGGTGTTGTGGTGACAATGTATTTAGTGATATTAGGAGACAAAGGGGCAATCAACAGTGATGTTTCTTCTACCTTGGGAATTGATTTGTTAGCATAATGAAAACATTACAGCATATAAATTCTGGTAATTGTTTTGGGTTGGTGGCTTGTGTTAGGAGTATAGAAGGGAAAAGGGTACTTAAGGAGTTGATTAAAGAGTAAGGGGAGCAGTATAGGAATCACATGTTAATTGTATAGCTGAGAAGGTGATTCTTCTTGTCTGTTTTTTTTTTTTTTCCTGCATGCATCTGAACCTTAAACAACATTTCGTTTCAAGAGCAATGTACCTAGCAGACATATTTTCCCATAAACAGCATAACAGAGACTAGAAACTTACGGTAGATAAATTTACACGTTACACTTGGGATGTTCAAATAAAATATTTGCCAACATCCCCTATATTGTATTACCTTACTAATTCTTTTAATTAGAAAATTCTTATTTGATTATTTTTTTTCCTCTACAGGTATCTTTCTTCGAGAAAATGTTATTTGAGATATTATCAAACACTAATAAATGTGAACACCTTTCCTTATTTAGTTTGTTTTGTTATAACATCTATTGAAATAGAAAGGACTCAAGGGAAAAACCTCAAAAGAATAACACTACAAAAATTAGGTACTTAAATTGGAGAGTCCAAAACCCTGTAAACCTCACTCTAGAATGTGGGATTCAAGTCTTTTATCTTTAATTAGATCCTAAGAAGTAAACTTACCAAAGATAAATGAAGAATAAGGTAAAAGATATTTTAAAACTAAATTGTTAAAATTAGAATTGAAAATTTAAATGGACAAAACAAAACATGTATGTTTTCAAGGACTGAAATAATAATTTCCTTTTGTTAGTTAAGGGTGCACTGTACAATTGTCCGTATATGCAAACTTCTTAATTAATGTGCCCAAACAAAGGTGGCGGGTTTCATTGGTATAGCTAGCCTATGACAAGATGTCATGTCCTAAACTTCACCTGCCATAACCATTTGAGTTAAATGCAAACCAAAAATCATTCTATTGTTATGCAACTTGTGATGGCCTGTTGTGAATTGTGATAAGCCTGTTGTTTTACAGAAGGCATGGTGCTGTTGAATTTGTAAAGGAAACAACATTGTCATTTTGCATGTGATGCAAATTAAGCATCAGATGCTGCCTGCTCATAGCCAATTGAGACAAGTCTGGCTTGGCAAGTTGGCCCTGCAATGCACCCGGAGAGGCTTGCAAGCAAGCATTCTTCCATTTATTGCCACTGCCACTGCATGTGCCTTTTGGATCTTTTGAATCCTATGCCCATAACTACTAGCAATGCTGGTAAAAATTGATCAAAATTTCTATCAATGTGACATAAATTGTAAAATGTTGTGATTATCTTTAGCATTTTTTAGCAGAGTTCCAGATAGCTCTAATGGAATTGGTTCTGATTAAGCATGGCTTCATTATAACCAATACTTTGAGGGTAGAATTTGTAGAGAAAATTATTAAAAGGCTTAATCCTTTTTGTATAAAAAAGTTTAGGTGTTGGGTCTAGGAGATTTATTAGGATGAGACTATGCTTCAAGATTCACTTAGAGTTTATACAAATACTTATAGATCATCAATAAGGTCCTCACAATAATAATTGGGATTTGAATTCACGTCTTTGTGAGATATAAATTTGATCTTTACCAACTAATCAACCAACTTTTGTTGCCTAAAGACTTGACCTTTCGGAATGATGCCATGTGATTTTAATTTAAAGCATGTGGATGATCCTCAGACGTCACAGGTCTTGTGATAGAGAAAAATCAAATGATGTCTCTTATTATATTAGTTTAGACACGATTCATGGCTGTATATAAGAAAGAAATAATAACACATTATTCAATGCTGCATCATTGTCATTCAACTGAAACTCGAAAAAATAAAGCATATGTGGAAGACAGAAAATATAGAACTTTAGCTCATCAATCATTATCAGTTCCAGAAAATATATATAAGAACAAGAAGACACTGAATTAACGCTCTAACAGAATTTATTCTGATTCCCATATGACCGTCAAGAGTCAAGGCTCACTTTTCTGCCGGCCATGCATTATTTAATTCAAAGGGCTAGAAAGGGTCACACCACGTTCATGAGAAGAACACAAAATACATGTACACAATACATACCTCATTTTTATAGGGACTTGGCTCCTTTAATTTAGAAATGAAGAGAATACACAATAAGATTGTAATAATAATTATCAATTAAAATTTAATCTTTGAAGTTGTAATTAATTTTGGATTTTATTATATATGTATTTGATTTTAAATTCTCAACTATGTAATGTGAGACACTAATGAGAGAGGGGTTGAGAGAAAAATAAAAGAAAAAAAGAGATATACATTAATAATATAAAAAGTTTTACATAATTATTTAAACAATAATTTGCAATTAAATGATAGTATAAAATTATTTTATAATATGAGTGCATAAACATTAACCTTATAAAAAGATAAAAGAGACTAAAAAAACTATACATGAATATAATTGATGCCATGTTTATATTGTTTCACTAACGGATCATATATTCTTTAACTAAAATTGTTTCACCATATATATTTTCTCTTTTATGTTTCTACCAAAAGTTGCAAACTTTCATTTTGGATTTTTTAGCGGACTCCAGCCCTCTAGTCTATAAAATATCAGAAAGTTACATATGTAGATTTGTTTCTAAAGGGAAAAAAGAGAAAATTAACGTAATAACTAATCAATAAAGATATTTTTTTATACATATATAACTAATAAATAAAGATATAACATTAACATTATTGAGTAAAAAAAACATTAACATTCTTGCAAAACAAATACAATTTTTTTTCCTTTTGACAGAACAAACAAATACAATCTTAACATTCATATTTCTTTTATTTTATTCTTATCTCTCACGCACACTCATAAAATAATTAAAATGAAAAAAGAATCGAAGCAATAATTCTAATTCCATATGTGCATGTGTTACGTAAAGAAAGGGTGGCAGGAGGGCAGAGAGGCTTGATCATGACCTGTGGTTAGATTCAATTCATGGTGGCCACATTCTCTAATCTCTACTGTTCCAAAACACCACGTCCATGTGGAAGTGGTGGGTGTCCATATCTTCTAATACAAAATCATTGAATCACGCTGACCCAAGCTCTGTTTTTGTTTGAGAGTTTTATTATTTAAACACGAAAAACAGAAAAATAATATATATAATCTTTTATCTTTTTTTTCATATATATAAATTGTAAAACCAAATGGGATAATATTTTAATTATTCTTAAAAAAACATTATCCTTTATTTAAGGCTTATCTCACGAAATTAAGCATAACTCCTCGTAGTTCTTGACAGCATCTGACCGCCCCGTGACTTGCATGTGATCTGATACGTGAATAAATCAAAATTAATACTCAAAAAAACCTTAAGTATATATGTTGCCTTAGATATTTTACATTCATTATTGTATAACTTCTCATGTCTATAACTTTTCTCTTGAAGAGGTCATCTATAATTTCTTCTAAATTAAATCAGTTTATATGATCAAATAATTAGACACAAATTAAGGTTAAATTATTTGAGTATTACTCTCAAGTTTGATCCTTGACAAACATAATTTTTTGTTATTGTTAAAAAAAAGTTTTATAAATTTCACTACCTAATAATCAAATGAACTCTCTTAAACTCGTTATTCCCTTTTTTTAAAAATAGACAATAGTTGTTTTTGACTTAGTGTGTCAATATCAAAGTATTTGTTTTTGATAAAATATCAAAGTAAATGTTAATCTGTATATATAGGCTAAATTCTTTGTTTTTAGTGGGCTTAAGTTTTATCGATGAAAAAGGTAGGCAATTGTTATTCTTACCTCCCCTAATTATTCAGCTTACTCTCTTCTTTTTTATATATATTTTTTACTATCCAAAATGTCCTTTTACATTTTTTTTCATACCCCCTGATCCAAACTTTCTACACGTATGTGTTGCTAATGACAAAGGCAACAATGAACTCTCACGCATTGGGCCATGGTTCTTCATGTTCTCGTTCTTTTATAAACTAGTCACTATAGAGATTTATGAGAGTGAGATTCCAATCATACCCAACACCTCTGCGACGTGTGAAGAAAATTCAATCAATTGCAAAAAAATATTGTGTTTTGTATGTTTTTATCCGAAGGAAGAATGGTTTTTATTTTTTTTAATTTTTATCGTAAAATCTCCCAAACCATTTATGGGATACTTCAAATTTAAGACCATACTTAAAACAGACTAAATTGAATATCAGTGGTATCATCAATTTATTATTAACAGCTCCAATGGCATGATGATTCCACAAAAAACTAACTACCCCTCACTCCACTCATTGCAATCTTTGAATTGGATCGGAAAGAGCAGCCATCATAAACTGTGACACCCACTCCGTCCTATACGATCGCACTTCCTTCCATGTTGTAAGGTATCAGGCACAGAGGCACAAGGAAAGCTACAAGATACGTAACAAGAAAGAAAGAATAAAGCTGATATTGATAAAATGTTCAGATACACGAATACAGAGAATGAAAGAGTATATAAAGCAAAGATAAAAGCTTGAAGAGAAACTAATCATAACTAACTATACATATATTACATCTATTATCCCCCCGCAAACTCAGTGGCAGAAGAGACTCTGAGTTTGGTTTTAAACTGAAGAAACGCAGCAGCTGGAATGGGTTTTGTAAGGATATCCGCAACCTGTTCTGTGCCTGGAATATGCTCAACAAAGACTTGTTTTTGAATAACCCGATCCCGAACAAAATAGAGATCAATCTCAAAATGCTTAGTTCTATGATGAAGTATAGGGTTGGCAGCAAGCATGACAGTACTGGCATTATCACAAAATACAGTAGGGAGAGCAGTGCAAGTAATGTGCAGTTCTTGAAGAAGGGATTGAAGCCAGATGATTTCTGCTAAAGTAGAGGCTAAGCTGCGAAATTCAGCTTCTGTGCTCGAACGAGATACAACTTGTTGTTTCTTGCTGGACCAAGAGATGAGGTTAGAGCCAAAATAAACACAGAAGCCACTTGTAGATTTTCTGTCATCAATATCCGATCCCCAGTCAGAATCACAAAAAGCAAGTAATCGAAATTCAGTGGACTTATGAAAGTTGAGGCCATGTGTTAAGGTGCCTGCAAGATATCTTAAAATCCTTTTGACAGCCTTCCAATGAGTATCCAAAGGTTTATGCATAAATTGGCTAACCTTGTTGACAGCAAAAGATATGTCAGGTCTGGTAATAGTGGCATATTGAAGACCACCAACAATGGATCTATAAAGAGTAGGATCAGAAAAGGCGGTGCTGCCTTCAGAGGATAACTTCTGATTTGTCAGCATAGGAGTTGGCATCGGTTTAGCTGAAAGCATAGTTGCTTTGGTTAAGAGGTCAGTGATGTATTTAGTTTGGCTTAAATGGATTAATGTGGGAGAGGGATAAGTAACTTCAAGACCAAGAAAATAGTGTAAGGAACCAAGATCTTTAAGAGAGAAGATGGAATTAAGCTGGATGATAAGAGAAGAAATTTCAGAGGAGTTGTTTCCAGTAATTATAATATCATCAACATATATAAGAATGTAGGTGGTAGAGGCAGTGGTAAATCTAACAAATAAGGAAGAATCAGACTTGGTGCTGTGAAAACCAAATTGCTGGAGAGTGAAATTGAGGGTGTTGAACCAAGCCCGAGGGGCTTGTTTAAGACCATAAATAGCCTTGTTAAGTTTGCAAACTAAATGAGGAGTAGTGGTGGTTAGGCCTTCTGGTTGCTGCATAAAAACAATATCCTGTAGAGTTCCACTTAAAAAGGCATTGTTGAAATCAAATTGTCTAATGGTCCAGCCTTTTGTGAGAGCAATGGAAAGAATAAGACGAATAGTGGAAGGTTTAACAACTGGACTGAAAATTTCAGTAAAGTCAAGACCTTCCCTTTGTTGAAAACCTTTGGCAACAAGACGAGCTTTATATTTCTGAATAGTGCCATTGGGTTGACGTTTGATTTTAAAAATCCACTTGCAGCCTATAGGTTTGATGTGAGGTGGAGGATCTACAAGAGTCCAGGTGCCATTCTTTTGGAGAGCAGTTAATTCCTCTGTCATAGCTTGCTTCCAATGAGGGCAATTGAGAGCTTGAGAGACACTTTGAGGTTCAGTATTAAATAAATCAGAGGATGAGCTGAGTAAAGCAGTAGCATAGGTCTTGGGTTTATGAATGCCGGATTTGCTACGAGTTTGCATTGGATGAGTGCCTTGAGCAAGAGATGGAGGAGCTGTAGTGCTGGTACTAGGAATGTCAGATTGAGTGGAATCAGAAGGTAAAACAGGACCTGAGGAAGGAGAACTAGAGACATTATTAGTATCAGATATAGCATTAAGGGGAAAGGAAGTAGTAGTTGAAGATTTGCAAGGAGATGCAGTAGATTGTGTGGGAATGAGACTAATGGTAGGAATGGAAGTGGAGGCAGAAATAGAAGAGGTATGTGAACTGTTGGAAAAAAAGCTGCAGATAAGGAAAATCAGTTTCATCAAAGATAACATCTCTAGAGATAAAAAGTTTACCTGTAGGAGAAAGACACTTGTAGCCTTTGTGATTTGGTGCATAACCCAAAAACAAACATTTGTGAGAACGAAAATCAAGTTTATGTTTATTATAGGGTCTAAGAAGAGGAAAGCAACTACACCCAAAAACTTTTAAGAATGTATAATCAGGCTTGTGGTGATGTATAAGTTCAAAAGGAGATTGTGAATTAGTAACAAGAGATGGAAGTCTGTTAATTATATAAACAGCAGAAGAGAAGGCTTCATCCCAAAAGGATAAAGGAAGTTTAGCATGAGCAAGGAGAGCTAAGCCTATTTCAGTAATGTGTCTATGTTTTCTTTCAACCTTGCCATTCTGTTGATGAGAATATGGACAAGTAAGCCTATGTGTGATACCATGAGTGTGCAGAAAATTAGTAAAATTATGAGAAGTATATTCCTTAGCATTATCAGTTTGAAGGGACTTGATTTTTAATCCTGTGAGTGTTTCAATCATAGCTTTATATTGTAGAAAAGCTTGATAAACCTGAGATTTAGTTTGCAGCAAATAAAGACAACTATATCTGGTAAAGGCATCCACAAATAAAATGTAATATCTGCTACCCGAATAGCCAGCAATGGGTGATGGTCCCCATACATCCGAAAAAACAAGATCAAGAGGAGCAGTGTATTGAGTGTGTGAAATAGGATGAGGCAATTGGTGAATTTTACCCAAACAACAAGCTTCACAAACAGAAGAGGAGTTGCTGTGAGAAAAAGAAAAATTACACTGTTTGAGAACAGAACATACAATTTGAGAATTAGCATGGCCTAATCTTTTGTGCCAAAGATCAAAAGAAACATGTTTGGAATACAAAGAAATAGGAGATTTTGCTTCAGAGGGCAAGGAATTAATGTGAACATTGGTAAATTGATAGAGACCATCTTTGAGAGTCCCTCTGAGAACAATTTGCTTAGTGTCCTGACATTTAACAAAACAAAAGTCAGGAAAAAATTCAAAATAAACGTGGTTGTCTTTGGCAAATTGGGAAACACTGATTAGATTTTTTAGTGATGTGAGGAACATGTAGTAATTTGTTAAGTTTGAAAGAAACAGAAGAAGTGGATGAGTGTAAATTGGAATTGCCAATATGTTGAATAGGCATACCTGTGCCGTCCCCTATATGAACTTGCTCACCGCCATTATATTCTGAGCTGGAAGAAAGGTTACCAAGATCATGAGTCAAGTGGTGAGTGGATCCCGAATCTGGATACCAAGAGTTGTCAACGAGGGAAGCAGGGCCAGCAATATAGGCTGTAGGATTATGAAAGGAGGCTGGTGGAGGAGGAGGAGGAGGTCTGAAATTCTGTTGAGTTGATGAGGTGGACTGATTATTTTGAAAGTTAGAATCATATCTATGGAAGCATTTCCAAGCTGAGTGACCTTGTCTGCCACAAATTTGGCATTGTAAACGAGTTGGGTTCCAGGAATTGCTTTGGGTTCTGCCTCCTCTGAAGTTCCTTCCTCCTCTGCCTCTTCTTCCTCCAAAGGAACGACCACCATTGGTGTCTTGTTGGTTGGATCTTTGAGTAAAGTTGGCTTGAATAGGAGTAGAATCAGATTTTTTAAACCTGTCTAGCATGTCTTCTTGGGCTAGCAAGAAAGCTTCTAATTCAATGACAGAAAAAGGAGGAAACCTAGACATGGCAGAAGTAATAAGGGGTGTATAGTCTTCATTTAAACCATCAAGAATAGCCTCTGAATGTTCTGCCTCTGTCAGAGGGTGTCCTACAGCTCCCAACGAGTCCACAGTCTTCTTGATTTCAAGAAGATATTCTGATGCAGGCCCTTTCTTTTTGATGTTCTTTAACTGATTTTTCAATTGCTTCACCTTTGCTTGAGTGTGAGAGGCAAAATAGACCTGCAATCTGTTCCAAATTTCGTGTGCAAACTGACATCCCACCATTCGATTCTTGAAGGAAATGTTCATGGAAGAAAGTAACCAAGATACTAGCAGATTATCTTGCTGGTGCCAATTTGAATAAGCTTCTGTTTCATTTTCTTCTATCGGATCATCTGGTACAGAATATTGGATGGGAATCTTATCTTTGTTGAGATGATGTTGCAGGTTATGACCATTAATGGTTGCAAGAGCAAGCTGCTGCCATGGAAGAAAACAATCTTCATCTAGTTTGTCTGCTATAGGAATAGAAAAAAGTCTTCATCACTTGCTTTGCTGATCTTGTGGCTTCATTATTTGTTGATGTTGTATTTCCACTGGTTGCTGTGGAATCAGGATTCTCCATGGATCTTTATGGCTCTGATACCATGTAAGGTATCAGGCACAGAGGCACAAGGAAAGCTACAAGATACGTAACAAGAAAGAAAGAATCAAGCTGATATTGATAAAATGTTCAGATACACGAATACAGAGAATGAAAGAGTATATAAAGCAAAGATAAAAGCTTGAAGAGAAACTAATCATAACTAACTATACATATATTACATCTATTACATGTGACCTTGTGGCAGCCAAGTTACCATCGTCAAAAGGGAAGGGTTAATAGCCAAAAAGGAGGGAGGGTAATTAAGTAAAACAACCAGAAAAAAAGAGAGGTATATTAAGCCACAGTTAGGACTTCAAGCCCAAAGCTAATCCAACAATCTAACCCCAAACTTGGGCCCACATAGCCATTAGTCAAAAGAGAAGGAAAGAAAGAAAAATAAAAAATCAAAAACTGCCACATGACTCTCCCCTTAGTATGCATATTCACGTCAACTAAATGCCACACCATTTCAGTCAAGCTCTTTCCTTCCCTTCCTTTTACACTACTTGAATCTTCAACTCTCCTAGGAGCAAGAAAAACACGAAAACCAAATTTCAAGGAAAACAACCAACAATAACAAAAACACTTATTATACAGTTATGTTAGTTACAAAGTTAGTTAGTTAGTTATGGTAGTTGAGATTGGTTAGTTACCTTTGTATAGCTTTGTATAAATACTTCTTCCACAAACACTTGTAATTCATTCATTCCATTTTATCAATGAATCAATATTGGGTTCATTAATATGATATCAAAGGATCTTTTTCCGCATTCCTTTTGCTTCTTTGAGAAGCTAGTTCGTCTTCGTCATTCTTCGTCTTCTTCATCGCTTCCTTTTTCGAAGCTTTTCTGGTCTCTCCCATGGTAGCCATGAATGATTCCAATCCTTTCTTCATACATTCTTAGGACAATCATGGTCTGATGTTAGTTTCACATCCTCTTTCTGGTGATAACTACAATTGATGGAAGAAGGAGATGCAAATGTCGCTTCTTGGCAAGAACAAATTCGGTTATGTTGATGGTTCGATTCCGGAACCCGCTGTGGATCATGCTACCCATGCACTTTGGCACCGCAAGAACAACATTGTTGCATCTTGGCTTCTCAACTCTCTTTCAAAGGCAATGCAAGTAAGCGTCTTTCATTGTTCTTCAACAACTTCCATTTGGAGTGACCTGAAGGAGAGATTCAAGCAGCGCAATGGTCCACTCATTTTTCAGTTGAAACGTGAATTGGTCACACTTCAGCAAGCTCCAATGTTCGTTTCTTCAATTTGTATTATGCGAAGTTGAGATCTCTTTGGGAGTCTTTGCAAGAGCTTAAGCCTCCACACTCATGCATGTGCAATGGTGTGAAGCCATAATGTGAATTTGCTCAAATGGTATGCTATGCATTTCCTGATGAGTTTGAACGAGGCTTACTCTTCCATTCGTGGTCAAATTCTCTCAACGGATCTATTTCCTGCTATCACCAAGGTTTTCTCTCTTGTTGTGCAAGAAGAGAAACAAAAGGAAATTGGCGTGTCTACTTCTTCAGATTCTTCTCATGCTTTTGCAGTGAAGAACACTTCTGACTCAAAGAATAAGGCTGGTTAGAAAGATCATCCTATTTGTGCACATAGTGGCATTCAAGGGCATACTAAGGCGCAATGGTACAGACTCAATGGTTTTCCACATGATTACAAGAAGAATAACAAGTCTTCTTCATCTCAGAACCACAATGCAGCTACTGCTAATGCGGTTTCAACCTCTTATGGGCAAAGGAATTCTGATACTTCAGGTTCTGCAAGCTCAGATTCTTCTCCATTTCATCTCACAGCCCAACAATATGCTCAACTGATGGGTCTGTTACAGAATCAAACCTCAAGCATTAACCAAGCTTCTCACACTTCGAATGGTATGATTTTATCAACCATTCATTCTAATTTGCTTAGAAAATCATGACTTGTCGATTCTAGTGCTTGCACCCATTTCACTTGTTCTTTAGATCCATTTCAGTCTTACAGATTTGTTTTCAATAAATATGTTACTTTGCCAAATAAGATAGTTGTTCCTATTGTAGCAGTTGGTATTGATCAATTGTCTCCAACTTTGACTCTTCACAATGTTTCATATGTACCTCAATTCAATTTCAATCTCCTTTTAGTTAGTGCTTTGTTGTCTCATGCTGACTGTTCTATCATTTTTTTTAAAATCATTTTTCCATCCAGGAGATGCCTCGCTCCAAGAGGATTGGCTATGGTGAGCTAATTGAAGGTCTTTATGTCTTGGACACTTCTCATTCTACAACTAGTTCAAATTCTGTTTGTCAAACTTCTTGTACAAATTTTGTTTCTGTTTGTCATAATTCTAGCAAACGTCATAATACTTTCGTGTGGCATTCTAGATTTGGTCATGTATCTGACAAAATTCTTAAACTTCTCAGCAGTAAAATTCCCTTTCATTTGTCTCGTGATTTTTCTACTTCAAACTGTAATATATGTCCTTTGGCAAAGTTTAGGAGATTATCTTTCATTGCTTCTAATAATGTGTCTACTTCACCTTTTGATCTTATACATTGTGACATTTGCGGTCCTTTTAAAAATCCTACCTATGATGGGAAAAGATTTTTTCTTACTATGGTTGATTGTAGTAGATTTACATGGATTGTGTTGCTTCAGCACAAATTTGAAGCACCTGATGCAATTAAGAAGTTTTTTCAACCAGTAAAAACACAGTTCAACACCATAATCAAATGTATTCGATCAGATAATGTAAAAAAGTTGGCTCTGACTGAATTTTTAGCATCCCAGGGTGCTCTCTATCAATTTTCTTGTGTTGAAAGGCCTCAACAAAATTCAGCAGTGGAAAGGAAACACCAACATTTGTTGAATGTGGTAAGAGCCTTGTTTTTCCAATCCAAGGTTTCTAATAATTTTATGGGGAGAATGTGTAATTGATATTCATCCTCATCTTCATCCCCACTTAAACAAGTCGAGTAATACCCGTATCCATACTTGGTCAAAGATGGTATTCCCCATCAAAGTTGGGTGGTACTCACGAGTACTGATTTATTTGACATGTCTAGAGTCAACGTCTTGATGGCTCACACTCTACGACACTTCACATAGTGATACTTTTTTAAACTTTCTTGTTGGTGGGAACGCTCCATGTATCAAAATTCGTCTTCTTTAAGACATCGACAACTAGGTTTGATATATGCAGCCTATTGCAACCCTGGATTATTTTAAAGATCGATGATTATCCCTACAAACTAACAAAGAGTTTTTAAAGTGTTTTAACATCACTCACATTTCGTGTAAAACTTCTCAATATATCATTCATCTCATAATTGTTCTAAGTCAAACACGTTTAATTATGAAAATTTTAAGTTATGAGCTACCAAGAAGTAGATATATCTGGTTGATATGATACTAATTAATTCTTTAAAGTTATCATCAATTATACAATATCGTAATTGCATAGCCTCTAGATTTCATTGTAAGGCCCTTGAGAGTCAATGTTTCGATGACTCATACTTTACTCTGGCGATCAAAATCCTCAACCAATCAATTTTTTTTATAGATAACTCTTTATGAAGCATTGACAATCAAGTTATTTTATATCACTTATATTCTTGTTTGCTTTTAGGATCAATGATTATCTTCACAAACTAACATTTCTTAAAAATCATGATAATAAACTAATAAAAAAAAATCTCAATCTCAAAGTTTTGAAAAAATAAAAAAAGTTCTTATACCAAACACCCCTTAAAAAAACATAATTGAACCTTCATTCTAATATATTTATTTATGTGTTTTACACATTTTTAATTAAGTTATAAGTTCCTTTAAAAAAAATTGTTATAAGTTACTATACTATTACACTTTTAATGAATGCTTTATATTTAATTATTTTATCAAATAATTACACTATGAGAAATAAAACACGATGCGAATATTAATTTCGATTCAAACGTATAAATACTCATAAATAAGGTATAAATATCAATTATTACAATATTCTGAATATAAATATATTTTGCACAGACCATTTTTTGGCAAATCTCTCTGACAAGTAATACACCTTAGCTGGTAAGTCTCACGAATCCCCATGTCACCAACGTGGCGTTTTGATGGATGCGAGATTCGACAGCACCGGCAATGAATAGGATTCCAGTAGAAGTAGAAGCTTCATTCTCAACGTGTTCCCTCTCATAACGGCTACATTTTCCCAGAGTCACACGCTCCATTACTCCCAAAAGAAAAACGACAAAAATAATTCACTTTTTCTAACTCTCCTTTTTTTTTTCATTTTCTTTCCTTTTTAGAAGACCGTTACTCTTCTCTTGTCTTCTCTTTCTCCCCTTAAACCCGGAGCCATTACTCTCCTCCACCACTTTCGCCATGACGGTCGCAAGCGCCGCCTCCGCACGCACCAAGAGGCTCTTCAAGCTCACGCTCTCTCTCCTCCGCCTCGGCTTCAACTCCTCCAAATGGTACTACTGTATCTATACTCTTCGTCTTTCTCTTTCTCATTAAACGACACACAAATAACCGAAACGACTGTTGCAGCAAAACGGCAGCGAAGATGGCCGTGGCGAGGATCAAGCTGCTGAGGAACAAGCGAGAGGTGGTCGTGAGGCAGATGCGACGCGACATTGCTCTTCTTCTCCAGTCTGGTCAAGACGCCACCGCTCGCATCAGGGTAATAATTTCAAAAATTCATTCTTTTTTTAATGAAAAATAATACAGAAATGTCAATGCTTCTTCATTGTTCTTAACCTAATTCTTCTTAGACCCTTCCATGTTATTCTGCATCTGTTTCTTTGCTTCCCAAACCTTCCTTTTATTTTTGTTGGTTCTCTTCTTCATTCTCTCTAAACTGCTCCTGAATCCTTCAAGGCTGGAGCTTTGATGCTAGTTGGTAGAATCTTGATAAAAATTTTAGGGGTAAATTGCACATGTAAAACATGGCAGGACTTTGAGAGTCAACACCTCCCAATATCTGCGTAAAGCTAATTAACTAATCAGTTGTAACTTATTAATGGTGTTATCTATAACATTAACAAGATGAGGTCACATTTAATTTTCTAATTCTTACCAAAAATTATTCTTAAATGACAACTTTTCATGTCATGAAGAAAGAGCATTTAGTGGGAAGTTGTATCTAATGTAAAGATTCATGATAACTTATTGGAATGCTCTAGTCAAAAGACATGAGACATTAATTAGCAACTTTGACTTATATCATTATATTGGACTTTGTAGTCGTAGGTTTCAAATGCTTAAGGTTGTAGATGCCGATATCTTTAGTCACTTCAGGGGATACTAAGAAAGGGTTAGAATTTGTAACGAGAGAATTTAGCTTTTATTTCAGTACAAAACTTTTAAAGAGCGTCGTGGTGAAGGTCGGTTGATAGTAACTTTTGATCGTCACAATAGCTAAGCGTCACGAGATTTCTTTCCCATTTATGACTATCGTGGCATCTCGTGTCTCGAGGCTTGAGATGTCTCAAGAACATTTTCTATGTTGAAGTGTGCCAAGCCACTTATTAAATCAGAATTCCTGCTTCTCAATAAGCTTTTTCATCATGATATCCTTTTAAAACTAAATAAAGCTAACTAATAGTAAAGATGAGGCCACATGCAAATTTTTAGTGGTATCCTTAAATGATGAATTTTCATGTAATAAAGAAAGAGCATTTAGTTTGAAATTGTATGTAATGTATATATTCATGGGAATTAGTCCAACGATATAGTTTAATTGGGATTGATTATGATGGTTTTGTTTGGTTGTTTTCCTTTGTGACTGTGGTTAATGGCTATGAGAAATGCTCACTTTTTGAGTAGGTTATCAAATGCCAATTTTATTTGATAATTGAGATTACTATTTTGCGATTTTTACATAACAATTTTTGTGGCTTTGTAGGTTGAGCATGTCATGAGAGAGCAAAACATTTTGTCTGCAAATGAGTTCATTGAACTCTTTTGTGAATTAGTGGTGGCCAGGCTCGCAATCATTTCAAAGCAAAAGTAAAGTGTTTCGGAACTCATTATCTTATTATAAACGTGACAGGCTTGAAATTCTGATACTAATCCTACTTGTTTCAGGGAATGTCCAGCAGATTTGAAAGAAGGAATTGCTAGCTTAATATTTGCAGCCCCTAGGTGCTCTGAAATCCCAGAACTTGTGGCACTTAAGAATATCTTTGAGAAGAAATATGGGAAAGATTTTGTATCTGCAGCTGTTGATCTAAGACCTAGCTGCGGTGTAAATCGCCAGGTTAAGCCTTTTTCTGACTGCAATTTGGCTTGTATTGGCTTACAAAGAAGCAGCCTTTTGGATTTTGATGCTTGCTTGTCAGTAAACTGCTTAATTTCTATTAATCCCTCAAGTATTCATATTAGTGTTTTGAATGGCGATGAATTTTTAGTTGATCGAAAAGCTCTCAGTACGAACACCACCTGGTGAAGTAAAATTGAAAGTGTTGAAGGAAATAGCTAAGGAACATCAAATTGATTGGGATACTACAGATAGTGAGAAAGAACTTCTCAAGCTTTCAGAAGAGCTAATAGTACGTTTTGTGTCTTGGTCTCCCTTGCTTGCTTATGCTTTGTCTCAAATTTCCATTGATGATTTGGCTCTTTCTCTTGTCAGGTAGGGCCAAGTGCTTTGGTCAGCGCCAGCAGCCTACCAGTGAAGCCTTCTACAGTTATGTCAATGGATTCAAATAGACCAGCTACTAGGTGATGCATATATTTATAGAATTTACCCTATTGGATATGTGCACTATATTGTCATCAACTTATTCTCTAATTGGATTTTCTGGTGATTCGTCAGATTATCAGGGGGTGGAAAACCCGATGCCGAGCATTACAAAGATTCTAAGTCTGCTGCTGAAGCAGCAGCTGAGGCAGCTAAGAAAGCAATTGCTGCTGCTGAAGTTGCTGCTTATATGGCTATGAAGGACTATAATAACGAAGCTCCTCAACCATATGCTTACAATGATAATTTGTATAACTCAGGAGTCAACTCTGGGACCTTCCAATCAAACAATCCTGAAAAATGCACCCAGAACATGACTCTTAAATCTTTAACTGAGGAGAAAATGTACAGGTCACAGAGCTTACCAAGATCTGATCATATGAACAGTGAGGAAGATACATTGCCTAACCAATATGGTGGAAATGATTATAGGAGGCACAGCTACCATCCAGCTTCTGCACATTCAGATATTAAGTTTGATGAATCAAATTATGATGAAGAAATTGAAGCAGAAGAGCCTCCTCCGTTTACTATGCCCCCTAATCGGCTTCCACCAACGGTACCATCATCTCTGGCTAAACAGGAAAGCCGCATTCGTGTTCATCCCAAATTGCCAGATTATGATGAACTTGCTGCCCGCTTTGATGCACTAAAATTCAAGAAGTCACAATCCTGAACCCACTTTAGCAACCAATCCTTTATGAATCTATTAAATTAATTTATACACAATAAATACATATAAGAATAGTATATTTTGTTATACAGTGATACTAAGAATGTATTGGATGCTAAACTTTGCTATCTATGGTTCTGCCTCAGCATGTTATAGTTGTTTCTGGTAATAGTATTATTTTCTTCATTTTGATTCTCAATAATAATATTGCATCATTCTGATTAGTTAAAAAATCACAATGTGAGCTTTCTGAATGATTTTTGCCTTAAGCTTATTATGTACTTCCTCCTTTCCATAATAATCGTCATGTAACATTAGGTATTCTTTATGTTATTATATATAAGATCTAATTATTTAATTCATCAATATTAAGTAAAACGGTTAATTTAGTTTATAGTAATAAATTTATCTTAAATTTATATTTTTCTAAAAAAAATTACCCTTATCATTAATATTTCTATCTTTTCTAATTATTTATCAATGTATTCCTTCTCTCCTTTTAGTGATTGGTATTTTTAGTCTAAAAATAATTAATATAAATAATATTATAGATTGGGTGTTGTAAAAAAGAATAAACGTCATTTCAAACTTTGGTCTTGTAAATAGAAACAGGGGAGTATTTTTTGTCTGCTTATATCTCTTATAATTAATGATGGATAACAAAAATTTAAAAAAAATTGATGATACTAAGATTAATTTTGTAAAATTGTTATTCTCTTTAATTCATTTATTAATTTTTCTTAATTTGTATAAAATAATTTAAGACGATGATTATAGTGATATAGATAAAATTTCTTATTTGTATCTTGTCTAATTTTTTGTGTGTGTTTTAGCTTACTTTTATGCTTTACTAGCTAGTGGACGAATTTCTATTAATTAATAATGACACCATAACAAGAAAGTTGTACATCTAAGTATTTTCTTTTTCTAGCTTAATTAGGATTAATGTGGATGTGGGACCAGGACAGGGCGTGTAAGTTTTTGAGGTCTTAGACAAGTCTTTTATTTGAATTTTACTTTAATACAACTTATCAATTTTTATTTTATTATTCTAATTTTGCGAATTATATTCATTAACTAAAGTTTAACATAATTTAATTTAGTTTATCTCAAATTAAATATTAAAAATGTAATCTTTTAAAAAAAGATTTTTTTAAACATAATTTAATACTTTTATTAGGACATTAATTCCTTTTGTCAGTAATTCTTTTATAAACTTTAATTTAGAAAAAAATGTCACAAGATAAATGTTTGTTTTATATAATAAAAAAACTTATTATTGTTATTTTTTTTAATCTATATTTTTCATTGTGCATCAATTAAAAATAAAATGAAAGAGAAAAAAAAATTAATAAAAAAATCCAATAATACTTCTGTTAAAGATTTTTTTTAAAATGTTCTTATTAAACAATAATTCTTAAAAATATTATCATTTTATATAGTTATATATTTTATATTTATATAGGGAAGAAATTTTACTAATTTTTTTAATAACATCTTAAATACAAATAATAAAACAAAATTTATTGTCTAATAATTTTAAAAATATAAAAAATTCAATAACTTAAAAGAGGCGATGACGTCGTTGGCCTTTTGCTAGCCACGATCCTGTGTGGGACTTACATATAAAATGAGAGTTTATGTCTTGCAACATATATTAAGATAATAAGAACAAACACAAGGAATCCCCAAATTAAGGGATGATTCAATTCAAAATTGAGATCTATTGCAGCTTCTATACCAACCCACTCTATTATACTCCAAAAGAGAAAATTGTACAGTTGTACAATGTTTTGTGCAATCTTTTTAATATTATATATAAAATGAGAAATTAAAAAGAAAAGAAAGAAATAGAGTAAAGTTATTATGTAATGATTTGTTTTAAATAGTGGTATATAAAGAATAAAATATTTACTAAATAAAATAAAATCTACGCAATAAGCATGGATCAAGTTAACCATTAAACATGTGGATGAACTGATACAGAAGATTTTTAGTTTAATTAGTAATATCTAGTTCAAATTTTGGATATGTTTATATAATTGTGTTAAATAGTATAGGAAGAACCTTATTTGATAATAGTTTTATCTAATTTGATTAAAATTGTCTAATGTACAATACTTGAAATTTGAAAAAAAAAATGTATTTTAAAAAGTATTATTTAAATATTATATTTTTAATAAAAAAAAAAACATTAACCTATTTAGTTGTCTCCTTCATTGAGAAGGGTGTTCATATCAGGTCCTCCAAGTCCGCAATCTCCTATGTAATCATTAGAAAAAACCTAGTCTAATTAATTTTTAAACGCGTAATCGAGGAGCTGTGTGTTTAGCTGTAATTGGTAAATTTGATTCTGAATTAATTAATTTTTCAAAATAATTTTAAAGTTGTGTGATTTATATTTGAATGATTTTATTATAAATAAAATTTGATATAAATTTTTTATTGAATGCAAAAGTTATTAATTTGGAATCAATTATGAACTTAAAATTAATTTTAAACTTTTTTCTTCTAGCATAAAATCAAATATATAAATATTTTTCTAAAATCGATTGTAGATTCAAAATTAATTCCCCAGCTTAATCAAACACAGGTGGATAATCGTAGAATAATTAAAGCACAGCAGGAATGTATGAAGGTGTATGAAGGCATCAATGAAGAATCTCAAATGAAAGTGACCTTTTTGTACAACAAGGAAATATTTTTGTTGGCTAATTCTTTGTATTTTGTTGCTTAACTCGTTATACTTTGTCAGGAACTTGCGTTTGCAGCGCCTGGTTTAAATTCAACACTAGAATTCACCGCCTAATGCTCCTTATTTTCCCTACATACAAAAAAAAAAAAAAACATTCTGTTCCAGAAACGAATAGAACTTTAGACAGCTGGCAGTTGAAAGAAAATTAATTTAGTTAAAGCCTATGGTCAATGTACTCATATATTTGTCCAAAGTCCAGCTCTAGTTATATAATAGTGGAAGCGAGTGACCAAACCATGCATTAACCTACACACAACTTCATATCTTACCTAGTTATTAGCCTTCATTCTATAATGGGTGTGTTAATTCTCTTTGTAGCCATATTTCTGGCTATGATTGGCTTGAGTTTGAATGTGGACACTGAAACTACAGTGCCAGCAGTTTACATTTTTGGGGACTCCATTTTTGATGTTGGCACCAACAATTTTTTGAATGATTCAACAGCCAGGGCTGATAAGAAATTTTATGGGATTGATTATCCAAACTCAAAGCCAACTGGGAGGTTTAGCAATGGCTATAACACTGCTGATCAAATTGGTATCACTAACCCATTAAGTCTAAAATTATCACTTTATGGTTAAAGTTTCTTTTATCCATAAAAATTAAAGACATTATCATCAAACATTTATAATATCTCATACTTTTTTAACGAACTGAATTAGATTCTTTTGGTTGAAATTTATTTAGTTCAACTTAATACTTCATCTTTTGAGAATACATTAATTTATAAAAATATTTGTTTATTTATTTTTCCTTAAAAATAACACAAGTTCAACCATACTGTTACTAATTATGTTTATTTTGCTAATCAGTGAAATTACTAGGATTCAACGAGAGCCCACCTGCATATTTGTATCTAGTCAACAATGATACAGAAAATTTCAACAGGGACATCCTTAAAGGTGTTAATTTTGCTTCAGGAGGAGCAGGGATTCTGGACGAAACAGGAAAACGTCCCTAATGCACGGAAACTAAACAAAAATTAGTTATTTTAACAAGGATCAAGTAAGGATATTCTAAGTAGATTTGCTCCCTTCAATTCTTTATTCCAAAATAACCTTTTTAAACTTGCTTCGTCATTTTTTCCCTCCTCAACTAGTCTTTGGTACGGCTTTTATTATTATTATAAAAGACATATATTACTTATTTAAGGTTTAATTACTCTTTTTTTGTAACATTTTTTCTTTTAATCCCTATAGTTTAAAACATTCTATTTTTTTATAGTTGCATTTTTCTACTCTTTTGATCATCATCGTCACTCATCAAGTTTTGACAAACATCATTTGAAGAAACATAAACGAAAAATAAATATAAAAATATTGACCCTGCTAATTTGTCAAAACTTGACGGTGAAAATTGAAAGGGTGAAAAAATTATAACCGTAAGAACTAAAATAAGATGTTTTAAACAATATAGACTAAAAGGAAAAGTTGTTGCAACTCTACAAACTAAAAGGGTAATTAAATCATTATTTAATTTATCCTTCATTCAGGGTTTTCCTAATTATTTTAATGAAATTTTTGAATTTCCAATTAAATAGATTGAAAAAAAAGAGAGAAAATTAAGAAAGTTGGAAGTAAAATAAAATTAATTAGAATAGGAATTGTGTGTTATTTAGATCAACAGAAATAAGAAGAAAAAAGGCTTGTGTATTTATTGTTAGTTTTTATAAAGTAAAAAATATCATATTTATTATAAAAAAAAAAAGACTTATCATATAAATTTTTCATGAAAAAATTCTTAAAATTTGTTAAGTCTCATTTATCGTAAGATTGGTCATTAATAAATCATTAATGCATTGAAGTACATCAATTTTAACTTTCTCATCAACGACTAGACCTACTTACTAGAGAATAGTCTCTTTTTTTTTTGGACAAACCAAACTAAAATATTTTGTCAAAACAGAGCGATGTGGTATCGATGACAAACCAGATCCAACAGTTTACAACTGTTCATGACAATATCTCACAATATCTAAACGACAGTGCCGAGGCTACAATTAATAAATCTCTCTTCCTTATAAGTGCGGGAAGCAATGACATATTTGAGTTCCTTTTGTATAATATGAGTAATAATCCCAACTTCAATACCACAAATGAGGTGCATGAATTCTTCAACATGCTAATGACTACTTACCATACCCATCTCAAGGTACTAACCATGTCCTTTCATTCTACCGAATAGTATTATTTATGGTCTTTTTTATAAGAAACAAGTAATAGTATATAATACTATAACTTGATAGTTATAAGAAGGATCAAGATAGTAATTAATTGAAACTATGTAAGAAATTATTTATTTAACTTCCTTCTACGTTTATTGCTACACTACAGAATCGAGTCAACCTTGGAGCCAGAAAAATTGGGTTATTAAGTGTTCCTCCTATAGGTTGTGTCCCAATTGTCACCTATGGAAGTGGTCCGTGTGAACGGCATTAATGCTCTTGCTGCATTGTTTCACTTAGAAATGGGTGGTGTGTTGGAAAATTTGCGCTCAGAGTTCCCGGACATGAAGTACTCGTTGGGGAAGTCATATGATATTACCTATATATTGTTGGACCTCACTCCTTCAGTGTGCTGGTCCAAGCACATTTGAGAGATTTAATATTTTATATCTAATTTACCATTATAAATATATTAGTTGAAGGTATAATTAGGTTAGATTTAAATTTAAGAATTGAGAAAGCGTGAGATACTCCGTCGTTTTGACATTTGAGTGCGTGAGAGATTCCGCACATTTGAGCAAGTTTGTGTGCCTGCATATTTAAGTAATCAGAGTGAAACACTTTAAGAGTTGATTATCATCATTGTTGGAGAGGTTGAGTATATCACCACCTTGATGCGTTTTGATTCATTGTAACTGTTCTCAGTTATAGTGGATATTTGATTCTGGACAAGGTCCCGTGAGTTTTTCCTTTTCAAATTCAGGAAAGGTTTTCTAAAGTAAAATAGATTGTTGTGTGATTGTCTATCTTGCTCCCTTTATTTTTTATTACGTTTTCGCATTTTGATTGAGGGTTGACGATAACCCACTTTTGACTCCGAGAATATACGTTTACCCAACTATTAGTATCAGTATTTGACTATTTAAGGGAAATAGTTTTTTCCCAACATATATAACATAATAAACAATCCTGATCCACTTCGTAGGTTTCCTGTACTGATCCATGAAAGAAAAAAATTTGTGCTTTCACACTTCACTTGTCCTGATTCTTTAGCAAAAATAATTTATGCATACTGAAAACCAATTTACACCTAAAAAGAAAGAGAGAAAAAAAGGGGGAATGAGAAAATATAAATATGTTATGATTAATAGAGAGAGAAAAATATATTATATATTTCCCTTTTTAGATTATGCTTTTTTAAATATTTAACATGATGACTTGATCCAACCCTGACCTCCAATTATTCTTGATCGGTTCAAGTAAAAAAGAAATTAATACTTATTTGACCCAACCTGTTTCACCTCTAGTTTGTTTAAGGATGACTTCCAAAAAATTATAAGATACAGTTATGAGTTTAATTTTGATATACTAGTCGATATATTTTTATATTGTTAATAAATTAAATATTATCACATACATAAATTTTAAAGTAATTATTAGAAAAGACAATTATTTTACTATACAAAAGATCGTCTATAATTGAACACAATATTTTTTATTTTATCACGGGTAAGATATCACAAATTTTCTTGCTAGATGCATTATATATAATTAAGTTCAAATTTATATAGTCATGATAAATAAATAAATAAATGTGAATAAACATGGTAGATGATTTTTAAACTTTTTAATTTCATATTATAGTTAATATGCTACCCACCAAATATTTTCTGACTCCGTCAAATGTTTGTATGTACGTACATCTCAAGGTAAATATCAGTTTTATTACCTAAGTAATAATAGCATATATTTCTTTGCTAAAATGGGTTTGCATTTGTTGTTTTGTTTGTGAAGATTTGAGTAATGTGACATCAGCTTGCTGCGGAAATGAAACGATTACTGATGGAGTACCCTGTGGGCACGATGCCCAAGTATGCGAAGATCGCAGGAAATTCTTGTTCTGGGACCAGTACCATCCTACTGCACATAAACTCTATAGTGGTGGGAGTGAATATGTAGCACCCATGAATTTCAGTCTATTGGTTCAGGAGTAGTCATCTTAATCCAATTTTGCTTTGGTTTTCTATACTAATTGGATTTTCTTATCCAAAGCTCATTACCCAATCAATAAAGCTAGGTTTTGCTATCAACAGTATGACTTGGCTGTTGTATATGTTTTATTTATAATTAAGCCTCTTCTAGTTTTTATGATGAGCCATGAGGGCAAGTTGGTTAATAATATACGTACTTGTTATCAAATTTGGAGAATTTGATTAGCCGAAATGGTGGAAAAAATGTATCATTTTGAAGGATAAATTATTAAGGGGCGCTTGTTTCCTGATATATTTTTTATTTTTGGAAATCATATTTCTGGGGATAGTATGCTTAGGAATGTTATTTCAATTGATATGTTTGGTTGGTATTTAGTAATTTTAGAAAATTTTAAAATTTATTTAATTAAAAAATTGAAATATATAGCATAATGCAGTGTGAGTAAGTAATTATTGTAAAAAATAATTTTCTTTTTTTTAAGAATGTCTAAAACAAGTTTCATTTCGTATTCTTGAGAATGTGAGATATCCATCCTCATGAGAATAGAATTTGATTGAAATGTGAAGATATAACTCTCCTCAAAATACAACATACCTAAGAATATATTTTCATAACTTTTTAACAAACATGAAAATATGTTTTCTTGTCTTCAAATTCTCATAAATAAAAGAACATGACATGAAACAAATGTTGCCCAAGTAATTTAGGACTATTGTCAAACAATCTCAACATGACATATATTTGAGGTTTTCAAACTACTTAACACTTAATTATATGTAGTATAAAGATTAATAGGGATCGTGTAATTACATAGGTCTATCTAAATCATTTTTTTACGGAGGTCTACCTAAATCATCAAATTAAAGAAATAGTTAAATTAGTTATTTTTATATAATACTAATATAAAGTCCAAAAGTATCCTTAAAGATTAATTGGTTTAAGTGGTGGTTAGACATAACGACACTCCTCATAATCCAAGAATATTTTTTCAGTCATAATGACTTATATTGTTAATAGTTCATTAAATACATTTACTTTTATAGAAAATGATTAACATCTCAATACATTTAAGGGTCTTGCTAACTAGTGTTTTTAGGATATTGATTAAGAAATTAAAATGAGAAAATATTTATTGTATAAATCATAGGAGAAAATAAAAAAGATCATAAACAACTCAATTTTCTCCTTCCCAATAAAAATATTTATAATTTAAATTTCTTAACTAATATCCTTATAATACTAGTTAGCAATTGTCTACATTTAAAAGTCATCATATATATTTTATAATTGAAATAACAAAATACTACCATTTTTTCTTTTTTAAATACATGTTATAAGTAATATTTACACTTAAATATAATGGGGGTATTAACCTTTTCTTAAGTCAATTCAATTCAACCCTTCTACCATATGTTTCCTTCTACTATGTGTTTTATTAAAATAATAAAGAAGTTCATGATGGGAAGCGGTCAAAAGTTTTTTACAATTTAAGATTTCTTTTGAATTATACTGTTAGTGTTATATGCAATTATGGAGTAATCTCTCTCATTTTATGATTATGTTTTTTTATAAGATTTTTTAAATTAATTTACATTTTTTTAAATCATATTAAAAATTTTAATTATTTTAAAGAGATAATAATTAAATAAAGATATATAGAGAAAAAAATAATTAATATATTTAAAAATTAATTTATAAAAAGGATAAATAATTTTATAATTAGAGACAAAGACTATTATTTTGTTATGAATTTTAAAGCAGGTAAATCAATTGAGCTGAAATTATTAAATTTAATAAGAGATATTGGATGTTCAAAAGCATCTGCTATAAATAATTGAAGAAAAAATGTTATGGTACACGGTAGTTTTTATCGGCTCGATCATATTATCTCACGTGTAGGATAGGATGGTCTTAAGTCTTAACAAAAAAAAAATTAGGGATTTAAATTGTAAAAAATTAAAAGTAGAAATTGTAAATTTAGTGGAAAGAAATCTTAAACCATTATTAGTTTCCAGATAACGCGAACAGCAAAGAGCCATGGCTATTCGAATCAACTCCTTCAGTCCCTCCTCCGCTTTACCTGTAATCTCCTATTTCTTTTCCTACGCAATCACGACAAGTAAATTTCAAGTTTTCTTTCATTTAAATATATACTTTACTGATATTGTGACATCAAATTCCAACCATATTATAAAATAATTTTTGTGCAGAAGATGGAGTTAAGAGGTGAAAATTCGGGCCTCTGGGTTAGCTCACAGGTAGAAGAAATTCGGAAACTTTGAATGTTTCATTTGACCCCAACTGAATGCATTCATTTTTTTTGCAAGATGATGCCCCAAATGCGAAAGGAGGGTCGTGGACGACGAGTTTGGAGGCGAAGAAAATTGGTATCCTCTGTCCCCATTTTCTTTTTCTCACAATTACTTCTTTTCACACTTGCCTCTTATTTGTTTGTCTAAATTTCCAAATTAAAAATGAAGTTGTTTGGTTGTGTTGTTGTGCTTGTTGCCCAGTATAGAAAGTTTTTTCTGGATGTAAAGTGCTAGTTTTGGGATTATTATTGTGCAAAGTGTTAGTTAAGTGTTTGAATTTATTTAGTTTGAAGGGTTGGTTACAATTTTAAAACAACAAGAGTAAAGCCTTATCTCACAAGGTTAGAATTTTGCTTCTGTTAAGTGGTTGAACCTTTGATAGTTTTAGCTTCTGCCTTGTATGGTGGTTAAGCATTCGGTTTCTGCTTTCAGCTTCTATCTTTAGTGGTTTACTCTTGAGGGTTAAGCTTTGATAGCTTTTGCCTTTATTAGGTGGTTAAGCTTTAAAGGTCTTCCATGTTTCATCTAGTCATCAACGTGTAAACTTTCTCACCAAAGCTCGTACATTTTGGCGCCACAAATTTCTAATTGACAAGATTGACATTGTCTCTGCCACCATCATCTTGCGGGGTTGCGTTGGACTATTGATATAATAAAACAATTAGTTACAAGTTATTACAATTTAATTTCAAGTTATAGATACTTAGTAGATAACTATTCCATCTTTCTATAAGTTTTAGAGTGAGGTAAAATTGTTTTTTTAGTTCTCGTGGGCGTCAGGCTCAACTGGAAGAGGTTTTGCTTTTAAGTGCAACTTGATGAGTTAGGAAATGGATATTTCGTACTAAACATTTTCCTATGGTTTATAATTTGATAGTATTCTGAACTTGTTAAGTTTCATGGGAGAGATGTGGCTAAAGAGCTTGATGGTATTATCATAGACTAATTTATTGGATTGTAAGATTTGAAAGTAGAAAAACTGGGAAAATGAAACAGAATTGACAATTTAGATTTGTACGCATTGCACATGACTGCTTGGTGGGATTTGAAGTATACATGCCAATGCTATGACATTTATATGTATCTGTTATTATTGAAGAATGTAATTGTTTGCAAAAGATAACTGCTTTTGCTCATCTTCTGAGATAAATATAAGTCAAATTCAATATAATCCATGTCTCTGCTTCCTTTTATCTTGGTTTCATTGTACAACTCCCAATATTTGACATATTAGTCTCAATGGATACCCATCTTCTGATTGATCTTGATGTATACACAATGCACATGTATATTCCTCAATGCTTTTTAAGTTTTGACAAAATGAATAAATTCAGAATGAATACATAATGGTTATGCTGGTGAATAATACTATACTTGAGTGGTGCGTTTGGAAAAGCTTGTTTATAGCTTATTTGAACTTATGACATAAGTAATTTATGATCTGTTCATATTGTTTTCAACTTATTTCAATAAACTCCAAAATAACTTATAAAAATAATTTAACCTTTTTTTTTTTCTTTTGATTATAGAAACAAGTTATACATAAATACTTATTCAATAAGTGCTTAATTAAGCTATTTATCCAAACTAGAATGTTACTGTCACGATCTTCTCTAATATCATGTGTTATTAACCTCAATGTTCAAGCAACACTTCATTTGCAGATAAAAGGATGAATATATGCACCCGAAAATGGAGCGCATGCTTTTCATGGAGGAGTAGGTAAGGATGATAAGGAAACAAGGAAAACTCTTGACGATGGACATAGAGAGATTAATGTTATCAGAAGATAATCGGTTCGATTTTGTGAATGAGATAGCAGCCGAGGCGAATTCTTATGTTGAGAACAACAGGGATGAATATGGAGGTGAGAAGAAGGCCATTCTTCATGTTTTGAGCAACCAAATGAACGATAGTGGAATTTACAGGCCAGAAGGATATTATGAGCCAGATCCCTTCAAGCCCGGACCTCATTATTTGAGAGAAGAATTTACATAAGCCTAGAAAAATATTATGCTGGCATCATAAACTAGGGACAAGAATTTAATCTTTGCTTCACTTAGCTTAATTGATTTTTGTCTTAATTAGCTGTTGTTGTTTGTATGTATGCAAATCAAAGTCATTTTCAAATCTGAAATAAATTACAATTAAAAGGTGGTATTTTCTACTCATTTCGAGGATGGATTATAACTAGCATTGCATTTGTTTTAACAGTTAATCTTTGCTGTCCTAAGAAAAAATTCTGTAAACCAACCTTCTTTGTTATCAAATTCTTGTTTATAAAGGGTTTAAGTTACTCTATAAGTATCTCAAATATTATTTGCCACTTTCAACTTTCACGAACATAAAGCAAACAAATATCCTCTGCTGATTTTTTTAAATATTTTTTTATCAGAAACCAATATTATAAACCATGAACAGAGGAATTGTAAAACAATGCTTATGTCCCAGTGGAAGTGTTAATCAGAAAAATTCATAAAAAAAACTTTTAGATTAAGAAAAATTAATCTCACTTGGCGAAGTGTGTGCGTGTATCTGGCACTAAAGGCAATTTCATTTTGTTATAAGCTTAAAAAATAAAAAGTTGTTTGAAACTGATGGACCTAATCAAAATTAGACACGATGATACCAATGATGTTAAAGCAAAACAAGGCATTGACTAGAAAACAACCATGCTTCATAATCAAAGTTTTGGTAAATGTCATTTTGTTGTTTGAATGGATGACAATTTAATTTATGAAAGAATAAATATTTTAAATTTAGTGACGGTGTAAAAAAATATGATAATTACATCTTAAATACAACTTAATGATAAATTGATATCTGAATTTTATAATTAAATATCAAATTGATTTAAAAAATACAAGTTAATGATAAATTTATCCTTAAATATTATAATTTAATGACAAATTCATCATTTACCGTCAAAAAGCTTTGTTTTACTTTTTGTCCTAAAAAAAACATTATTATACGCCATCATATTCTCCAGCTCAAATAAAACCAGGCACAGGCAGTGAGGTACGTCATAAATTCTCGTTAGTAAAATTGTATTACCAAATTTTGGCATTAGACCCATGTCGCCACTTAATTAACTTTTGCTTTAAACGGTTATCCACACCAAACAAATAAAGGACAAAATTTATATATAACTTTTATTAAATTATAATTTTAGCTCTTTATTATATTTAATCTATGAATTTGATTTTCCTGTTTTTATTTTTTTGATTTTAATGCCTTTATTTTTAAAAAAATCATAATTTTGGTTCAATTTTTAATTTTGTATATTTTATTTATATTTTAATTAATTAAATTCTATTTTTATGATATCTTAAATGAATTTGTTAGATTTATATTTCAATTGGATTAAAATAAAAGGAAAATTTATATGAAAAATTGAATAATGAACCAAAATTATATATTTTAAAATAGATAATTAAAATCACAAAAACAAAAAAAGGAGATAAAAAACGTGAATTAAGAATTATCGAGGAACCAAAATTATAATTTACTCTTTTCGTTCTCTTTTATAAGCGAAAAAAAACAATTTTTTTCTCTCTTTTATGAGTAAATTTTGATTACTTTTACTTTATGTAATGATGTTATGTTAAAAATACTCTTCATTTATTAGGTGATTTATGCTTAATATCAACTTTCAATAAATGATAATTTAGGAAAATGTTTGTTTGTTTAATTAAAAATGTCACAATTTAGAGAAATTAATTAATTTTGTTAACAAGTGTAAAATCATTATTTTCTTATAAAAGATAACGGAGGGAGTAGCCTATATTTTTTTCAAGGGTTTTTTGTATTCCCTCGATTCCAAAATGAGTATTGTTTTAGGTTATTTTGCACATGTCAAGAAAAACTAATAAATATATCAAAGAAAGTTATAGTTTTATAAATCTAACCTTATTAAATAGATGAAAAAGAATAATATTAATATTATACTCTCTTTGTCCCAAATTATATGATTCTTTCAAATAATTCACGCTCCTTAAAAAAACTAGTTATTGTATTAAATTTATCAATTATTTGTACTATTATTCCAACTTTATCATTTAATTCTCTCTCAATCCACTTACTTGTTTTTTATTAATATTTGGAAAGAGAATAATTAAATAAGGATGTGTAGGAAAAAATCATTAATACATCTAAAAATTAGAAAAAGATTTTATAAAAAGGGACAAATAATTTTTTTAAAAATGTCTTATAATTAGAGTCTGAGGGGGTATTCAAAAATTAAAGTAACATTATTAGAGATGTTGATGAAAAAGAATAATTAAAGTTAAGTTGATAAGTTAGGGTTAAATTGTGATTCTAATTCTCTTAGTTTCTCAAATTCATGAGTTTGGTTTGTTGAATTTTAATTGTAACATTTAGTCTCCATAATCTTATAAATTGGTGATTTTGGTTATCTTAATAGATTATTTACAAAAAAATTTGATTAATAAAGTTATTTAGTTAAATATGAACTAATCAAAACTATTAATCACTTAAAAAATTGAATAAAAATTATTAATCACAATTTTTCACAACATTATTTACCATGTTGGAATTCATAGTCTTTTATTAAAAAATTAATGATTAATAATTTTATTTAATTTATAATTATTTAATATCTCTCATAATCACTATTATTAGTTAATAATTTATGAGGAAAACCAAAATTACAAATTTACAAAATCAGAAAGACCAAATATTACAACTAAAAATTAAAAAGACCAAAATCATTCATTTAGAAAATTAAGAAACCAAAATTGTAATTAAGTCAATAGTTAAATGACACTCGACATTTTTTTTCTTGAAAATATAATACTTATTTTTGGGACGGAGGTATTAATGTTTTTTTATTTAGAATTCAAGAATATTTAATGGTGGGCCAGGTGGTGTATGATTTTGCAAAGGGGATTTTGTGTTTTCTGAGATATGTATTTCTGTTTACTCACGCTGGTGGTCGTAGAGGGGGCTTCATTGGCATTGAATCGGTGATTATTGCTTATTTATGATCCTCTATTATCATAAATACTACATTGTGTTATTATAATTGTTATCTTAAATTATTTTATATATATCAATAAAAATTAATAAATAAATAATAATTTTATAAAATTAATCTTGTCATTTTTCTTATAGAACAATTTTATCTGATTTTGGATTAGGATAGTCATCGTGTTGATGTAAGAAACCCTTATAAGCTGACTTTTTTATACCAGTGATATTGTATATTTATACAATAAATTTTCTATTGCAGATTAAAAAAATTACTCAAATTATCAGGATAAAATCCTAATTTGAATTGAAAAATAATACTAAAAATACATACAAAATTGTATCTAAGTTTTATCCATATAAACATATAAATTGTGAAACAATATTTTGACTATACCTTTTTACAAATAATAATTGTAACATTAACAAACAAACAAATAGGTTGCACTAATATATGCTTTGATCGGTTCCTGTTGATTATAACAAGGGCGGACAATGGTCGGCCATGTCGATGTCTTTGTTTCTATATAATCCTATAATATTTATTTGAGACAATGAACAATAATTCCACTTTATATAAACTCAACGATTTTTGCATTTGGTACCAGATATTAGAAACTAATTACTCTTGTGTGATATTTTCTCACAAGGGTGTGTAATTAAGGCACAGAAAATATGGCATCCTTTGCCAGCAATAATTATGCTTTGGTGTTTTTCTTTGTTCTCTTTTCTCTGGCCATGCACTTAGCTCATGGGACTAATTATGCACCAACATTATTCATATTTGGAGACTCAACTTTTGATGTTGGAACCAACAATTTTCTTAATTCTAAAGCAAAAGCCAACTTCCCCTACAATGGCATTGATTTTTATCCTCCATTTCCCACAGGAAGGTTTAGTAATGGCTTCAACACTGCTGACCAAATTGGTAAATTACATGTTAAGAATTAATTTTCATCTAAGTTATATGGAATATTGTACGTTTATGTATTTTACTGAATTAATATTTTCTTGTATTGTATTTGTTTTGTGAAAACTAGCTAGACAATTCGGTTATAAGCAGAGCCCACCACCATTTTTGACTTTGGAGAAAGACCAATACAGCTTCAAGAAGAACATTCTGAAGGGTGTAAATTTTGCTTCAGGGGGATCTGGAATTCTTAGAGAAACAGGGCACTCAGAATGGGTAGTTAGTTAGTAGTAACATATCTTTGCTCTTCTCTAGCTTATTATATAATCACCAAGAAAAATTGTCTTTTCCTAACATACAAAAAGTATTAAGTGTTTTTTTTTTACAAGCAAAGTATTAAGTGTTAAGATAGCATTCATTAGGGTTTAAAAAAAAATAGCATTCATTAGTACTATAACCTTTATTAAACGAAAATTAAATCGTTGCCATTAATTTTTAAACAACGTTAGAGCATCTTTAGTGGTAAATCTTAAATTGGGATCTTAGATCACTTTTTGGTGGATCCTATGTACCACATAGGATTAAAGATCTCTCAAGATCTCTCTAATTTTTTCCTTTAATGGTAGATCTCAAATTGAGATCTTAGGGAGAGAGAAAAATGGAGAAAATTTATTCTTTTTTGAATAATGTGCAGATCTTGAGGGATCTTGTACAAGAACCCATTCTCCATGTTGGAGATCTCTCCACTTCCTTTATTGGGAGATCTAGTAAAGATCAGATCTTGAACTTAAGATCTTT
>CM023948.1:36555682-36599375 GCA_013407115.1 Glycine latifolia
GGGGGGCGGAAACATAGACTTAATTTTTTTTTATTCAGAAAAACATAGACCTAATGCGGCGAAGAGTTTCGGTAGTTGTAAATTTAATTATTTTCTTAGTGATCAATCTAAAATAGTCTCGATAAAAGAAAAAAAATTGGTTAAAAGTAAAAAAGAGGATGTGAAAACGTGAAAATGAAGGGTAGAAAAGATATACAACATATCTCGTCCGACAAAATATATTATAAATTGATAAAGAATAAGGGAAAATATGATAAAAAAAATTCTTTCTATTTTTTTAAATTAGGAAATGTACATATGTGAAAATAGATTTGAATCAGAGCATATTATAATTAACATGATAAATTCATTACAAATTTTTGTACGCAATAAGTAATTTTTTTATACATACTTCGTATTGGGACATGAATTTTATCTTTGTAGGGAGAAGTGGTTTTCTTCGAAAAGCAGGTGGAACAATTTGCATCGGTTCGTGGAAACATGACTGAGATATTGGGACATGCACAAGCTGCTAAATTTGTTTCCAAGGCTTTGTTTCTCATTAGCGTTGGAAGCAACGACCTCTTCGATTATGCACGTAACGACAGTGGCTCCATTCATTTGGGCGCAGAAGAATACTTAGCTGTTGTACAACTCACATATTACTCTCATATTAAGGTATGTAGTTTTAAACAACTCTTGCATTACCCAATTATAGTATTAATTTAAATGCACGTAACAACATGTAATTAGTCTTGATAAGAATTTGACTTGATTTTTTTAAATGATGTTTTTAATTTAAACATTGTATGAAAAAATTTAATTGGAAAAGGAAACCTTACCGTCAAGTTCTTTTGTAAAAATTAATTATCAACAAAATTAATAAATATTTTATATCAATGTCATAAAAAAAATCTATGTACGCACCATAAAAAGCAAGCATAAAATGGTCTCACTACAAATCTGACCAGCATAAAAGGAGCGAACAATATTTTAATTTACTTGGTCCATTTTTTTATGTTATTAATACAAAATATCTATTATTTTTATTTTATTTTTCAAAAAAATATGAAATATTTATCAATTTTGTTGATAATTTTTTGTCAAAAAAACTTGATTAGTCAGGTGTGGAAGGTTTCTTCGAGTCTAACACCACTAAAATCAACAATTTATTGGTTAATTTACCTGATCCATGAAAAATAAAGGACTATATGTGAAAGACATTGTTGATTAATTATTGGGATTAAATTGCAGAAACTATATGAGTTGGGGGCAAGGAAATTTGGCATCATAAGCGTTGCAACCATAGGTTGCTGTCCTGCTGTAAGCTCTCTCAATGGAGGGAAGTGCGTGGAACCACTTAATGATTTTGCAGTTGCGTTTTATTTAGCTACAGAATCTCTTCTGCAAAAGTTGAGTTCAGAATTGAAAGGGTTCAAGTACTCGCTTGGCAACTCTTTTGAAATGACCACGACCTTGTTAAAGAGTCCATCGTCCTTCGGTAAGCACCACATTTATGCACCTCACACTATTTTTATTTTTAATTTCAATCTAGTGATATTATTATTATCTAATGATCCTCTCGTCCCATGACTTCTATATTGTTCGATTTTTAGATGATTGTTTACTTAATGAAAAAAAAAGACTATGTACTAGGATGTATAGTTTTATGTTATATTTAATCATAAATCATTTTTTAAAATAAGTTTTTTGATTTTTCTAAAATCATCTTATGGAATTTATGATTGATGACAATTTCACAAACTGACAATGTATCTCCATTAAACTTTTAGTTAATTACTTAATCGAATTAATCTAATTGGGAGGGTTGTAAAATACTCCCTCCAATCCTTTTATAAGAAACAAATGAGTCTATTATTTTTATCATAATTATAAGAAACATAAATTCACTTTAAGATATATTACTTATTAAATATCTTTTATATTATTAATTTATTGCGAAAGATGCTAATTTATTTTCCATACAAGTGGAGACATTGGTGAAAAAAACATCATTCATTGAATTATGTGTAGTGTCATTAAATATTGATACTACTTTTATGGATATTTTTTAAATAAGATTTAAATTTAACATATTATTTATTGATCTGAATGAATTATTTATTTATTTCTTATATAAAGGGTCAAGAGAATATAACAAAATTAGATTATTAAAGGGAGAAGAATTATTCCATGAGTTTAATGATTACAAATTATCAATATACTTGTATACAGTCAATTAATTAGAGATCACTATTAGTATTAATTTTAAAATATTCATTATAAAAATTAACCAACTTATAATATATATATATATATATATATATATATATATATATTTAATCATAAAGTGTTTAGGTCAATACATGTTTATTTTTTCTATTTTTACTGATGTATATATATGACTCAATGTCAATACACACTAAAGAAGAAAAGTCAATATTAAAACGGCAGCAACACATTTTCTAATCCTCTTTTTTTAACACACTTTTCCTATTAATAAAAATTCATGTGGGTCTCATTAATTTGGACTAGGACCCAGCAAATGGAAAATAAGATTCACCTTTTTTTTTAACGTGAATTTTACTTAATAAAAAAAGTGTGATGAGAGTATTAAAAGGTAGTGTGTTGCTACATTTCTCATGTGAAGCTATGTATCAATTATTTAAATTTCGTTTCAATCTTGGCCAATATGTAGGGTTGAAGTATACACAGTCAGCATGTTGCGGAATTGGATATCTGAATGGGCAAGGTGGATGCATAAAAGCCCAAAACGCCAATCTTTGTGCAAATCGCAATGAGTTCTTGTTTTGGGATTGGTTTCATCCCACTGAGATAGCTTCTTTGTTGGCAGCTAAGACATTATTTGAAGGAGGCAAAGAGTTTGTAACTCCAGTGAATTTTCGTCAGCTAGCTTATTCCTATTGATCATGTCTAAGCCATAACATAAGTAACAAATTACTATAATTAGAAGCGAAATAACGTAGCTGGCATCTCTCACTAGTGCCGGTTTTAGGTTCTCTTTTTTTTGAGAAAAATTCTCATGCATAATTTAATGATATGCTAACAAGAGTTGCTATTTATAATTGGTATCCAATGATTATCTTTTTTTTGTCAAACTTCTATTTTTTAGTATTTTATAAGCTGACTGAAAACAAAATTACAATGTAGTCTTTTGTTTAGTGTTGAAATTGAACTAAGAAGAAGAATGGAAGTAAAGACGTCGATTTGGTCTGCTCTAATTTTCCACCGTGTAACTTATTTACTTTGCTTATATGCAACAAATTTAAGGACATGGATTCTGTCCACAAATTGTCGATACTGCTAATCAAAACTCGTTGATCAACCACGTTAGTCTTGAGCTTAAAATGGTATTAAAAATGTGAACAGTTTTGTGACTTTGTGACATACGATGTTATATAGATAGCAAAATGAATCACGATCCAACCTGCTCGATAAAATATAATCTGGTATGAACTTAGTCCGTAAGAAACACTAAAACTGAGCTTTTAACAAACTTGAACCTCATTTTAAGCGCACAAATGAAATCTAGATTTTTTAAATCTAACCAGTTATAGTTCACAACCCGCTGAATAACCCCTTTTGCCACCTCTAACCATGTTTAAATATGCCATATTATGACAAAGACTATTTTTTAAAAATTAAGATTAAATTTAATCATAATTATAAAGAATTTAATTTACCTTTTAGATGTTTAAAGAACTAATTAAGTTCACTCTTAGAAACAAAAAAAATCGACCAACTCACTACAAATAAAGGTCGAGAGTAACAAGTTCCTAAAACCTTCTGAAAAGCTTTTATTTCCCAATTTCAGAAGCAGCAAACAAAGAAAGGCCAGTCTTTACGGAAGATGGAATGTCTCTTCAATGGTAGATTATCAACAAGTGCCGTTGTTGGTCCAGAACGAAGCTCACTTAAAGGAAAGGAGAATTATGGCACTTGGAACGTACGGCGTATATTAACAATGTATGATTGTATGAAAACATTATGCCCCCCCAAAAATACAAAATTGATCTCTACAATTAATCTATCTGCCAAAACCCCTCTTCGTTCCTCTAATACAATCAATTATTTCTACGGCCTATTCAATTTAGGTAATCCAATAATATAATTACACCTGTCTTCGAGTATACAAAGAATAAAACCAAGGCCAAAATGTAAACACTGAAATGGGGAGCAATATCATAAACAAGAAAATAAAAACTTTGTCATCTCTAATGTCATTATTCAAGTGGCTTTTCAAGATTAGTGTCTTCGTGATCTGTCTGCGAAGTAGGGCCTTCTTCGTTAACCTCTTCACCATTGACGGCTTCAGATTCTTTGGCATCAGGTGTTTCTCCATTTTCCATTTTTGGTGATTCACCATTCTCAGCTACGCTCTTGGATTCTGCATTGTTAACTGGTTTTGGGAGTTCTCTTGCAGAGGAAGTCTCTAATAGGCGGCTGATTCCACCATATACATTCTTTGCATCCATAATAAGAGTTGCTCCACCCGGATAGCAACGCCCAAAACAAGTTGCACAATGAGGATAAGCAGCCTATAAATTGAATTTCAAGGTAATCAGTATTACAGAAAGCAACTGGGGTTGAACTAGTGGTGAAATGCTAGTTGTCTGCACAGGGTTATAAATTCAAATGTCTGACATCATTGCACTGAGATTTGAGATCAAGTAATCAATATGTAGAGTCATTTTATTGACGACTGCAGATCAGTTCCAAAGAGAATCAGCAATCAAGCTGTATTGTATAAGAGTTACAAAATACCTCAATAAATGCCCGACAGAGTGAGAGGAAAAGTCCTGACTCATTAGACCTTAGAACTCGAGTTGTATTGTACAGCAACAATGAATCAGAAACAGCCTGTAATCCCTTAATCAATTCTTGGGCAAGGACATGTTTTAGACTTATTGGGGCACATGGACGTAGCTCATTCATTGCTGCAGATACACCTGAAGCCATCAAAGAGACAGATATTAATGCAAATGGATAAAGGGTTTAGAATAGAGGAAGGAGGAATATGCAATGAAGCATACATTATAAAGCATCATGGTATGATGTGATTAACATAACCTATTGAAGTTTAATATAAGAAGATTCTTGAAACATGACCCATCAACCAAGAAAATTTCCATTTTGTACTTGGTCCATATATGCAAGTGTTGTATGAGTGGTTAGTGTGTGCACATGCATTAGCATGTGAGAAAAAAAGGAAAAGGATAATGATGGGTAAGCAATTTCCTCATGATATCTAGAGGAAAACATTTACTAGACTCACCATTAATAAAAACAGCAAGAGGTGGATGCTCCATCAAATTAGAGGGGGGGAGTGACATCCTCAAGATTTTCATCACCAACAGTATGTGCAGAAAAGCCAACTCCAGGAAGGGGAACCCATCGATGTGAATCCAAGACCAACTAAGAACAAATCAATATCATAATCACAACATAAAATAGGCAACATGCTGGAAAAAGAAAGGAGGTCCCCAGATGTTAACTTGTTTGTATAAACGAAAATGATCAATTCTAGGTAACTAGCATGTAAAATATCTCAACTTCACTGCATTTACCTGAAAATTTTCTACTGCAGTACTCATATTTTTGGAGAATAAGTTGAGAACAGCTCTGTAAAGAAACCATCTTATATATTAGAAAATGCTTTTAAGTACAATTTAGCCTAATAGATCTCAAAAAGGAGCATGTTTTACTCTTCAAAAAGTGATGGGAGCAAGCCTCGAAAATCCAGTCCAACCCAACCAAGTCCCATAGCACAGTACTGTTACAAAAGAAAATAAAAGAAAGTTAAGTGTAATTTCCTCTTGCGGTATAAGTTAAAATATAACACCCAAATGCATTTTCACCTACTAAGTGGGACTATCAGAGAGAACAATCTTAAGCATTTTTCTTTTTCTTTGAGCTATTTTCCACAGGGAGGGGGTTTGCTAAAAATTTATCATGAATAAATTATGTAGTTCACATTTCTGAAACATATGTTTTAAGTCTTTGCAAATATCTTCTTTCTGTCCAATTTCAGAATCACCAGAATCAGATGGTAAAAGCTCACCATGCACTGATCCAAAATATTTGACAGTGATCCACCTTCAGTTATCTTTGGAAGCATAACTTTCAGAGTTTGTAGGTGTGAGGTAATTTGGTGCATTGCCCAACTAAAAAGAAGCCCACCATCATAATTTTCCTCACTTCCTGATGTGTCATCCGCAAATATTGCTCGATATTGATTAACAACATCAAAAAGATGCATTCTGTGACAGTTGATCATCCCTTTTAAGTACTCATATGGATTTGCCTGGTCCAGATCCTCGAGTATACCAGTAAGCCATGCCTCTCGGCATCTTAAGAACTGACAATAAACAACCGTTGAGTCAATGGAAGCCAGAAAAAAAAAGTACCAAGGAGCTGCAACTAAACTGAAAATTTCAAGGTAAAAGACAAGCAACAAGGACAAAGAAAGTTTGTATGGAAAACAAAATCATTAAACCTTACCAGCAAACGCATTCCATACTCACTAAATACTCCTATTCGCCGTAAATATCCAATAATGCGAAGGCATTCGGGTAACTAGCAAAGGAAGATACAGTAATAAGAAACTACATACAGAAACATTTTTCAAGAAAAATCAAGTGGCATTTCTTTGCATATTAAATATAATCACTGCATAAACCTGAATATTTGAGCGAAGTTTCTGTAGAAGCTGAGAAAGAAGTGATTGGGTAGTCAGCCTAACATCTGCAGCCAACCCTTGAATAACAGGTAACCTTTACACCCAAGAAAAACATTTAGTAACAAGAACAGAAATAAAATAATATTATATAACTGGAAGAAAAAAAAATCCTATTTAAAGGTATATTAATGTAAACAGCATGGAAGAAGCATATAAACTTACTTTGGATGCATGGTTGAAAGTTTGCCAACAAATGCTTCCAAATCTAGGGCTTCATCATAATTCCCATTCCGTACACATCTGCAAAAATATAGGAATTTACAAGGCTTCTCACAGAGGAAGTGATCAAATATAGGAATTTACAAGGCTTCATCATAATATGCAAGAACATTAGTACGTGGACATTCCAGGAGTGTGATTAAATAGTCTTTTTTAACATACGTGTCCATGAGTTGAGGAATTTCTAGCAAGTCAAGCAAAGTACTGTGATTAGTTAGCATTGTTTGGTTCATCTTCCTCTTCTCCAGAATCTGCTCAGCAGATTCTATGAACTCAGTGCATCCAGATGTCAGCTTTGGGATCTCATTTATCTGTGACAGAGGAGATAAATACTCAATGAGAAATGCTTATAATCATACACACACGCACAATAAATTCATTATGAGTTTATGACAAAGAGAAGGAAATTATATTATCACAAAAACTGGGAAAATTAAACAACAAAGAACAAGATGAAGCATTGAAGCAGCAGCAAAGCAGTCTAATCTCTCTACATGTCTGTTAGGGAAGTCTCTTAGCAGACCTATTAAAAGGTGAATGTTAAGAGGGATAAGGTGACATAGGGGATTAAACTTGGGTTGGTTTCTGTTATAAACAAACCAGGGTCAGCTAATTATAAAAGCGATTTAGTTAGAGATCATGAGTTATGGGACAGAAACAGATGGATGCCGTGGGGGTCAGGTGGGGCCTTCCCCCTCCTTAAATGTTTTTACAATTGCTATATGTAATATTTTTGGGTATTGGAAACCCCCTCCCTCCCAGTTCATGTTAGCCCCCTCTTCTTATGAATTGGGTTAAACAAGTAGAGGGCATGCTTCTGTTTACAAAGCCCAGTAGCTCAGTTATGAAACTTGTTCAAGTAATGAAATTTTGGATTCATCAGCTACAGCTTCTTAAAGAAGTTTCACCTCTGTCACTTTGTGTCCTGCTCAAAGAAGTTTGAGAACTACACAAGATTATTGTCTCTATTGAAGATTGCACAAAAGCACAGAGGTTATTTCCTTCCACTAAAGCTTCTACCATGTCTTTTTTGTCTACAACTCCAGGGCCACAACTATATTTTAAATGAGAAAGTGCACGAGATCGGTTGCTAAACTATAGCAGTCAATGTTCAGTAGCTTACAAAGTAATTTTTCAACAGCATATGTATAATCCCCACCATTTCTAGAATGGTATTTCATTGTTATATGATATTTAACTTTCTTTAAACAATATTGTAGCTGTTATATTATAACAAATAAATTTCATTAAGTACTTCTAATTTTAATTTTGTTCTCAAAGTATAACTAATAGTCTATGATGTATTTAACTTCTATTTAATGTCTATAATTAAGACTTATTCTCTTTCATCAACCCATTAAATAATTTATGGATTCATCCCAGGGCAGAAATGACTACACATCTGATTTTCACAATACCAGATTTCTCAAAACATTTTATTCTACAGATAGATGCATTGAATAAAGGGCTCAGGACTGTTTTGCTGCATGAAGACCATCCAGTAGCTTTCCTCAGTCAGGCTTTATCAGAAAATTTGCAAAATAAGTCATACCTTATCTCCTGCAGACCACTTGCAGATATTACTAATTCCCACTCACATACAGTCTCACATTTCCAAGGATTTTATTGAGGGATTACTCAAAGCTCAAGGAAGGCGAGGACATTTTCTTTGTGGTGGTGGATTGACTCACAGAATATGCTCACTTTTTAAGCACCTCACCTAAACCAATTAACTGCCTGAGACGTCGCCAAGGTTTTCCATCAAGAAGTAGTCTGTTTACAAGGTATTCAGCCACCATTGTCTCTGACCAGAAAGACATTTTTTGGACTGGGTTATTTCTATGGCTGGTACCAACTATCAAGCATAGCAGAAATGTGAAATACCAGCTTGGAGAGTGAGACTAGGTTTTTCTTAAAACTACAGCCTTATATATGTAGATCATTGGCTCAGAAAACCAATGAGAAGCTGCTGAGCCCTGGGTCATATGGCCCACTTCAGATTTTGAATAAGATTGACAATGTTTCTTATCAGCTGCAATTTCCCCCCACGGTGTCGCATCCATCCAGCATTTCATGTCTCTCTCCTAAAGATGGGTACATCTCTCTATGAGAGATTGATCTCTGCAATTATTCTTGTTTCTAATTGCAAGTTTTCTTCCTTCTAGGTTCAGTAACCATGATGATTCAGATTGAGGAAAAGGAGTGATATTCAATACTAATATTATTCTTTCGTACCTGCTCCTTACTTTTCTAATCCAATTCTATCAGTAACCTTAAAAAAAATACAATATTGAATTTGAGCCCAATCGCCTAATCAGACCTTATCCCAACCAAACGAAATGCTCATAAGCAAAATCACACTCCAACCAATTCCAGATTGCAATTGCAACAATATGTGAAAATACATTATTATAAAGCATGAATTTTAATATGAACCAAAATATTATTAAAAAAATGAATTGGAAATCGAAAATACCAGAGATTCAAGGTGGTTGTCTATGGAAGAAACTTCCTGGCGAATGGCGATTAAGGCGTCGGCGGCGGCAATGAAAGATCGGTAGTTGCCGACTGCGACCTCCTGCATTTGGCGGCGAATGCGGTCGGCGTCGACGCGAAGAAGTTCGGGCTCCTTGTGGAGGCGATCGAGCGTGAAGGAGAGAAGTTCAGAGACGTAGGGTTGCTGTGACTCCGATGCCAGAGGAAGAGGAAGCGCCATCTCCAACTCCGATGATGATACCGTTGCCGACTCCATTTTTCTCTTCTCCGCAAAACTGCGAAATGAAACTCAGATCTGGATTCACTCAAACTCAAACTCAAAATCTCATATTTACTTGTTGTTGCCAAGTCAGCACCAAGGACCACTCACTCCTCCTCCGAATCTGGATTCTCTGCGAGCAAGTTTACTCTGTTAAGGTTTCAAGGTTCAGTAATGGCGTTGGGTTAGCTGATAACATTTTGGTTTCAGACCAAATTGTACCAAATATTTTGTATCTTAGCGTTTTTTAACGTTGGTGTAAAAAAAAAAAATTAGTACCCGCAAATTATGTTACTTTTTTTATTGCGTTTAAAAAAAACGTTTTATTTTACTCAAAGGATGTGTTTGGAATCAGAAAAATATTTTCATTTCCCATAATCATGATTATATGAATCATGTTTTATGTTTTCTGAAAATGATTAAAAAAATTAAATATATTTTTATCGATTATTTTAATTATTTATTATATTATATTATTTAATAAAGAATAACATATTTTTATTATAATAAAAAATAGAAAAAACAAACATTCTCATTCTTATGGAAAAGTTTTGTGAAAAATTAATTTTAAAATATTTATGGAAAACCTCCTTCTTTATTAATGTTATTTCTTAAAATGCATACTACCATATGAAAAATTAAAGTTTCATTTAAGATATTTGTCAATTTATGATTTTGAAATATTATTTTAAAACAAAAACATGTTTGAAAAAATTGTTCTGAGTTGAAACTTTACTAGATTTTAAATTTTTTTTTCATAAATTGCACAAAGAAATAGGTTTTAGAATTTGTGATGTTAGTTTTGTTTTATTCTATTGAGAGTTTCTTTGTTCGTTGTGTTGCTACTTTCTCTCCCATGTCATTACCCTCTCTCTTGCATCATTGCTCTCTCTCTAGTAGTTGCTTAGCCGTCACCACTACCATCTTCTCTCTATTTCTTTCTCATTCACTCACCACCACCATTACCACTGTTTCCTCTTGTTTCTCTCCCAAAATCTGAATAATTTTCTCCCTTATTTGAGATCCACTTGGTCGCATGCAGTTTTGGGGTGGTGGTGCGATTTCGATGGTATAGGATGATGGTGCGATGACAGGAGAGAAACTATGATTGAAAAGAGAAAGGGTTCAAGTTTGAATTTTTAACGATTTCAAAATTGAGCATCAAAGTAAAAATTAAAGTCGATAACTCAAATCTAAAATTGGGTTGAGTTTTTTAGGATTTCAAGACTACAAACTCAAATCAATTTCTCAAATTGTTTTATAGATATTTTATATTAAAAAGTTTTACTAAATCCATCAAAATTCTTTTTAAAAAACAATTCATCCAATTTGTATACTTTTTAATACAAAAGACTTTTTATAAGTTATAAAAAATCTTAATTGAATACCACTATATTTTATTTTTTTTAATCTTAAAAGTTTTATTTGAATAACACAATACTTTTTTTAATTCCTTTAACATCCTAATTTAATATATTCCCTAAATTTCTCAATCTATGATTTCTTTTAATGAACACTCTCAAAGTGTCATTTAGAATGTCTTAAAGACTAAAAACAAATCAAATATAATTTGCAATAATTGAAAATAAAAAAAAATTCTAAGGAAAAGAAAAACTAAATTGTAAAGAATAAAAAAGTAAAACGTTATATATTACAAGTGAATTTTTATATACTGATTTTCCCTAATTACATTCCATATTGCTTGATCTTTAAATCCTACACAAAATTCTTTAAGACTTCTACCAAAATTCGATACTTCTAGATTTTTTTTATTCCGATGACAATTATGTAGAGACCCTTCTTTTAGAGTATCAATCTCCACATGAAGTTTCCCAACTTCATTTTGAGGTTTTTCAAAGGAAGATTCTTTTTCTTTCATAAAGGTTTTCTTTTAGAGGGCATTTGGAATAAGTAAATTTTTTAATTTCTTTTAAATCTTAAAGTGGAAAAGTTTGTTTAATTGGTTTGTTTTTTTTTAAATAAAATTTCACAAAAATAATAAAAAAAGTGAAAATTTAACTTTTTTGAGTTAAAAATAAATTTTAGTATCATAAAAATATTATATTACTCTTATTAAATCATTTAACATGATAAATAAATAAAGTTTGTAATAAAAATACTATGTTATTCTTTTATTCCTAAAAAACTTATATGATCAACCAATTAAATTTAATTATTATCAAAATTCATGGTTATCAAAATGCATGATTGATGATTGTCCAAAAAAATAATTATTGGGTTGATCAACCATTTTTTTTAAGGTCTTAATCTATGTGAAGTTTTTAACATTTCATTTGGTGTTTTGTCAAAGAGAAGGGAACTCAAGGAAGCAAAATTCCTCCTTACCTAACTTTTACTCCCCTCCAATATTTGGAGGATTTTGAAGAAGGGAGGAAAAGGTTTAAAATATTTCAATTATGATAATTAAAATATTCTTATGCTTTGAAATTTAAAAATATAAAAAGTAAATTAACTTTTAAAACCTCTTTCCTTCTTGTGAACGAAACAAGGGTTACCTTTCCACTCTTTCATTGAAATTCATCTTCTCCCCTCCTCTTAATCAGATATATAAAGTCTAAGAAAAATTCATAATCCTTTTGGTCCCTTTCCTTTTTCTCTTTTTATTTTCATTAAAATTCTTTCTCTTTTTTTTAACCAAACATTCTCTTAAGAACAAGAAATAAAAAAAAAACATATAAATAGTAATTTTTTTCTGCATCCCTCAAATCTTTTTGTTGCATATAATAAATTAATTAAAAATAAGGAGAGTAACAATCTCACTTTTTTTTATTGTCAAAAAAAGAAAACAATCTAAACTTTCAAATTATGTAATGTACTCTAAAATCTAAATCTTATGGTGAGAGTAAATATGATTAGAATCTCCTTGATTGTAATTAATACTTCTTCTGTTTTTATTTATAAGATCAAAGTTTGAAATTATAGTTATTTTTTTATAAAATTTAATTTATAATATTTTAACCCTCTCGATGATTGTTGACCCAACATTGATTTCGTGCTTGAGTTGGAGGGCCCTCCATCCATCGAGTCAAGTAATTCGCTATCAGAAATATTGCCAGCGAGCGAGTTAGCGAAGACGCTTAGGCTAATAGATAAGAGAGCGTCAGTGCGTAGGATTCGAACCTACGACCAGTCAGTTAACAGCCGACCGCTCTACCACTGCGCAGCGAAGGAATCACCTATCAATGGTCGACTTAAGGTCAAAGCAGAAACAGTCGAAACTAGGTAAACAAGAGCTACAACAACTAGAGTGTCAAGGCCAGGAGGAGGCAAGGGAAGTTTATTTTGGGAAGCAAGCCCCTCAACTTATCTGCTTATCGGATCTATTCTTTGCTCGTGAAGTCTACGAAGCGAATCTTCACTAGGGAGATAGCGACCTCTTAAACTAACTAAAAAAAAGAGATAAATGTATTAATAAATAATTAAAAAAGATAAAAAAAACATAAATATTAATGATAAAGATAATGATAATTTTATAAAAATTATAAATATAAAATAAATTTATTATTATCAACTAACTTAATCACTTTTTAAATGTTGATAAATAAATATGTTTAACAAGAAAAATATATTTATGGTGCTTTACACATAGTTTATTTTGTAACCATCACGAGATTCCTATCAATCACCTCCTAACAAATAGGATTTCCATTTATTTATTTATTCATTATTTGATGTATATATGATTCTTTGATTTTTAATTCATCAAAAAAAGACTTTTGAAGTCAACCAATCCCAACAAAACTAAATTTGTCCGTCCTAAAACAAATCTAGGATTAAAAACATTACCAACACGAAATTCAAGTCTTCCTTCAAGCTTCTCTGTATTTTCGGTCTAATCTGCTTGTCACCTTCATGTAAACTCACCAGTATCTTCTCTGAACCAAAACCAAACCCTTTTGATAAAAGCCTTCAATAGAGTGATCAAGGGCACATACCAAGTTCATTTCTCCTTCTGCAAAATCTAACGCACAAGGCAAATTTTTTTTTTTTTGAACTTTGAAGCCATGGATGGCAAAGTAGATTGGTCTGAACTTCCCATAGAGCTATGGGCAAAGATTGGAAAATCTCTCGAGAACCACATGGAAGTTGTACGGTTTCGCAGTGTGTGTGAGTCATGTCGATCTTCCATCCCTCCCCCTTTTCCAAATTCTCCTTCTTTTCCTATGCAAATCCCCCACCCTTTGAATCATTCCATAAAAACCTTGCTCAACCAAGCCACGGTTTATGTTATTGAACCAACCGATGCAAATGGAGCCTCCAAGTTAGAGCCTTTGGCGATTTCTTCCAAAGGGTGGTTGATCAAGGTTGAGGAATCAAATAATCACAACCACAACAACCCCTTGACTTTGCTGAGTCCAATATCTGATCGCAAAATCATGTACCCTCATGGCACCAATTCTCCCGTGTTGTGGAACTTGTTGGAATTTCGGGTCATTGAGTTGTGCAAATCATATACCACCAATATCTCATCTGCAGCAGTGAGCAAAGTTGTGTTCTTTCCCAATTCCCCTTGGATTGGTGCTCAAGATTCTGTGGCTTGTTGCATCTTTTTGGAGGGTAAGTTGGGGTTCATGAAACATGGGGATGAGAAATGGACCCTTGTGGATAACAAGAACTTCTTCTACGATGATGTTATTGTGTTCAAGGGTCTGTTTTATGTGACTGATCAGTGGGGTACCATTTCATGGATTGATACCTCTTCCTTGAAGTTGGTTCAGTTTTACCCTCCCTTGTGTGGGTTTGGGAACAAGAAGCATTTGGTGGAGTCATGTGGGAGTCTCTATGTTGTTGATAGGTACTACGAAAGTGAACCCCCAAGAAGAAGGAACTACGTTGGAGGACGAGCAGATCGTGATGCTGCCGTGGAGTATTTCAAGGTTTATAAGTTGGATGAAGAAGAGTCGGGAACTTGGGTTGATGTGAAAAACTTGGGGGATAGAGCTTTTGTTTTGGGTAATAGTTGTAGCTTCTCTGTTTCAGCTAAAGAGTTAACGGGGTATCGAGGGAATTGCATCTACTTCACGGATATCTTTGATGTTCGTGTGTACAACTTAGACGATCGTAGTATTGTGTCTATTGATTTTGATCCTTGCATTGACAAGTCCATGTGTTCTCACTCATCTTGGGTGAGAATTGGACGAAACTAGCTATGCAATAATGGATCATGAGTTTAAAGGTACACTTTAATTTATCATCCTCTCTATATATATGAACATACATATGTATGCATTTTTAGTAATGTTGTGTCCATCTTAAGCATATATGTGAAAGTCGTTCCATAAATGGCTGGATCTGCTTACTGTTCTCACTAACACAGTAGTTGAGCACTATAGATATCAAAGGTCCAAGAAGTTTAACTGTGTGGATGATATTGTGGGATACAGTAGCCTGGTCATTATGGAAGTTCAGAAATGGTGTAGTGTTCAAGAATGAGGTGTCGGATGTAAATTCTGCTTTGGATAATATAATTTCGATTATGTGCTGTTGGTTGACGACAAAAATGCCAGAATTTGTAATCCCCTTTAATGCATGGATTTGCAATCCAAGAACTTGTCATAAGGATTTCGGGTAAAATGTATGGTGTGCATTTGTTGAAGTTATATCAGAAAATGGCTCTGTCATCAAAGTATGTCAGGAATAATCAATTTACAAGTAAAAGGTGCAAATTATTGCATTTGTTAATGCTGGTTACAGAGAAGATGGACAAGTTACAAGGAGTGATTGATGGTAAAAGGGGGACGGGTTATGCAGAAGGGACACAGTTAACTACTTGTTTTTGGTGATCTTTGTGTTTGAAGGAAGAGCAGCGGGCGTGGTTGTTAGACATTATGTGGTCAGTGGAATGCATTATAAAGTGGCATTTTATGCATTGGGTGGCAATGTTGTAAAGGTGGGGTAATTTAGGATGACTGGTTGTTTCATATGGTGATATCCATTTGTCATGACTTCGTAGTTGGGGTTTTCTTTGTAGCTGATCCCATGATTTGTGTGATGACTTGGTTATAAGGTATTTGTGTCCATGCATAAACAAATACTTAATAACCGATAGTGCATCTAGGAACATTTTTTATCTTTCCATGTAATATGTTCGCAGATACTTCTGGTGCCTTTTATAATTAATATATATGCTCTTTTTGGCTGATAAAAAAAAAACTTATCACTTAAAACACTTCATTAACATGCATCATTTCTCACCATGTCTCTCTTCTTATCACTTGTTATGATCACTTTACTGATATGTGCTTTGTTGTGTCAACTGTTGAAGACTTTTGTATGGATCCCTCTCTCTGAAGAAGTGCAGAGTGCAGACACACTACCAAGTGGCATACAAATGGAATATTGATGTTGATTTGTAGAAAATCACTTTACCCTGTTGTGTAATTATTGGTTCATTTGCTGAATGATCCCGTGTCACGAGTTGGTTGAGATGAAAATCTTGATTAACTGGTTTGTTCTCCATGATCTGCTCATTTCAATTTGTGTTATGACGAGAATCAAGAACATAATAGTGCTATTTGTTGCACTGCCGGTAGTGTATAATGGGAATTTATATACATAGTGTTTCTATATGTTTTATTGCTACAATCAAGCATGTCTCTGGCTTTATTCATGATCAAATGAGAATTGAAGTTTCAGTTCATACAAATTTTCTATACTGCTGGATATTCAGTTGCCACTGACTTTAGGATCACGTTTGAAAAAATTTCAATAAGTATTTATAGGATAAAATAAGAATATAAAATAAATTAAACTTTTCCTATGAATTAAAATCAGTTTATAATTTATAAGATTTTTTTAAAAATAATTTTAATTTATGTATTAATTAATTTAATTTATAGAAAAAAAAACTTAACTCACTTTTTATTATATTTATTTATCTCCTCTTGTGTTAGGTGAGAAGTTTATCAATTATCAGACGGGAGTTAGGTGGACTCAGTCAACTGGAATTTTTGGTATAAAAAAATGAAAATTATGAAATGAATATAAGAATTGAGTTAAACGGCTCCACTCTCGCTAAGTCGGAAAAAAAATAGGAAAAGTCAAGAAAGGCAACCTATGTTGAAAGACTTGAAAGAGGTTGTGAGTTTTTTTTTTTTTTTTTTTTTTTGGAATGAGAGGCTGTGAGTTGTGACCAAAGTTTGCTTCTCCAAGACCCACCTGTCTCCACTTAATTAAATACGTTATATTAGTTCCTAAAATTTCAAGCATTCAACAAATTAGTTTTTTTTAGAGGGTACGTATATATTTGGATAAAATATGTTTTTAATATTTCTGTTTCTTTTTTAAATTACGTTTTAATATTCAAAATTAGTGTCTTATTTTCATCGTTCAATTTGCAAATATTTTACTTTTTGTTCTTGAAATAGTTATAATTATCATTTAATAGCGGTTATAAACTATAAAAACATATACTTTAAGGACTAAAAGTAGACTATTTTCAAATTAGATGAACGAAAATAACATATTTTTTCTTAAAAATTGAAACTGAATTAAAAATATTTTTAAGAGACTAAACTTATATTTTACTATATATATAAATAAAGGGCAATTTAGCTTTTAATTTTCACAATTATCGTTCAATTTAGTCTTTATAATGAATATCACCAATTATTACCAATTTAGTCTCATTTGACATATATAAGCTGATTTATTTCCTTGGTTTTTATACCAAATTGACTGTTGTAAAATTAAATTAAGGACCAAGTGCACCTATAAACACTAAAAGTGGGGACAAAGTGGCAGATAGTTATCAAAGTCAAGAATCAAATTGATATATCCTTGCTTATAAAATGCCTGATGGTTATTGCTTATAAAAAATGCCAGATTATTAATAGTTTTAAACTTTTTCGTCATTTTAAAGATAAAAATAACTAGTATTATATTTTTTTTTTATTAACAAATGTTAGTGCTAACTATTAATTTTTATAGCATAGAGATCAAACGCACCACTTTGTCCTTTCCTTCTTCCTTATATTTTTCAACCAAAGAAACACTAAATATAAGCAAAGACTATTGGTATATGGTCATATGGACACCTCTTCATTACAAACTCCCCATCAACACTCTTTTTTTTTCTCTCTCTTTTTATCGTATCATAATACCTACCTATCGTATTTAGTAAGTATTTATTTCATGAATAATTTTTTAGTCCTAGAAATATGAGTGGGAAAACTTATCTTGCGTTTGTTACACAGTAATACATTTTTTTTATCAGCACAAAGTAATAAAATGATTAATTTCAAACATATTTTATTTTTGGGTAAAGTATAACCTTATGTTCAGTCAATATTTAATCATAGTGAAGGGGATAGGAAAAAAATATTTGCATGTGACAGAAATCTCTCTTCTGAGTAAAAATCAAGATATAACCTCTACCGCACTATCCTCTCAATGCTTCTTCATGTTAAGTGCTATCATTTTTTCCTTTTCCACAAATTTCGGTCTTGTATGTTGCGTCAATTTCATTCCCATAATTTCATTACTTTACTACCAATTACATGCCGAATGGTTATGTCTATACTGATAGATAGGAAACTTGTTTAGCATTTATGTGTGTACAGCTTAATGAAGAAAGATTTTAGAGAACTGTTTTGCAAAAGGGAAAAAGAGGCAGAATATTTACTTAAAAAGGGGATCAAAAGGAAAATAAAGATGCATATCTTTTTCAATTACAAATAACATATACATTTGCTTTAGGATTTTGAAGAATTGATATGTTTCAGCATAGCCTTGGCAGATTCATTAGCAAAGTATTTCTGCCTAAGCATCACATATGGGTACCCAACAAATGATAAAATGTTGGCAGGCTTTGAGAAAGAAAGCACTTCATACCAAACTTGATTGTTCTCGTCAATCTCAATTGAAAAGCGCTCCTCCCCTGCCTGTGGCCAAAAAGATAACACATGATCACGGCTTGCCCATTTTTAGTAGCTTGTTTGCTAAAAGGTTCATATACAAGGTACTAATCAAGGTAAGAGAAACTCATTGAAACCATTTACACAAAGATTAACATATTAAAATTATTTAATTTCCCCATATTTGTGTAGTTCGGCATACACAATTGCTATAGAAGTACATAAATATACAATATAATCAAGCATAAAAAAAACTTATCAACAACAAAAACAATGGTTATGAAAGAAGTGAGGAATAGGATGGGGTTTGCTTTGCTTTATATCACAAAATACCACCATTAAACTAAGTATACCAAAGACTCCAGAAAGAAGCATGCTACATGGTACCGCAATTGTAGGTTTATAAATTATACCACAACTCTAGTGACTCCCCAATTTGTTATTCTGAAGTTCTGAGAATGAATGGAAAGCAACTTCCTTAAACCCTTAACAAACAAATAGTATCAAGAGCATGTTGACATGCGAAACCAGTAATTGTTTAAAAAATTATTCAGTAAACTTGAAGATCACAAAGAAGTTTCTCTGAAAGTATTAATTTTTTTTATCCTTATAGTACATCAAAATTCAACTCTGTTATACATCATTATCCAAAATATATAATAGGGACATGGCTGCAGTGAAGTGAACATAACAAAAGTGCTACTTGTATGTGTAAAGTGTTCTTTATTTATCATTATGCAATTGCACTATATAGTATATAATGCTACAGACCCAAAATAAAAGCAGCACGATGGGAGAAAAAGCAGTTACCAGCAAGTGACCATGAAGAGTTCCACTTCCAAAACCAAAGGAGCCGGCACGGTTTTTGACAGTGCCAGTTTCATTTACATACACAACCTGAAGTGGCATCATAAGCCACGGAAAGAACTCCTTGACACACACACAGAACTTCACTCCTTCTTGGACTGGTGTCTTCGGATCAACAAATGCCCAATTCAATCCAAAATGCCTGCAAGGAATTTCCCCACATTAAATCTATCTAAAGACAAACACCCACACACACCCCCCTTAGAAGAAGCAAACTTCTCTACAACAACAAAATCTTATCCAACTAGATAAGGTCAGCAACATGGATCACATGACGTCATTGGTCATTTAGAATGTTTAAAATTTAAAAATCAAAGCTTTAAAGTGAGAAAATTGAGGTGCACCCACTTCAAATTTCAGCAGATTAAAACCATTATACACCCTTATTTCCTTATTTTATACATGAACATACCTCCAACTTCTGAGGGCACTCTTGCCCTTTTCAAAAGTCTCAATACCAGAACCAACCAGAACTCGTGCCTCATTTAGTAAAAATCCATCATTGGAGAGTCCCTCGTCTGCTTTAAGGGAAGTCACTGATTTAGCAGTAGCTCCTTTATATTTGTCATCATAGTTGAAAGTACCTGACCTGGTAACACAGGAAAAAGGAACGAACCACAGAAAATAATGCACTTGGAAAACGGGACTTCCAATTTCACAATAAAGAAGTTAAATCGTGTGTTATTTACTTGTTGATGCAAGCCTTTTGGTCTTGCGGAGAGGGGCGACCCCAGTTCAAGAAAAGCATCTCTCTTAAGCATTTTCACAAACACGTCGTGGGATAAAAACAACGTGAAGCAAAACATAGTTAGAACCAAATTACGAACTAAAATTAGTGGAGAATGAGCCTTTTAGCAAATGGGAAATGGTAATTATGCTATGAATGCAATGATTAAGAGATTGGAGATACCAGGTTTTGAGTGTGTGTACGATTTTTATGTATCCGTAGCCAGCAGCTGCGTGTGTCGCTATGAGCAGGTAGTGACCAACGAACTACCGTGGCATTCATTATCCAATTTGAACCTTCATTAATTCTGGTTGATAAATTAGGATATAAAAAAAATCCAAAGTTAGAAAGTACACACATATTTATGGTTGATTTAAAGTATTATGAAATACTTTAAATGAAATTAATTAATATTAGATGAAATTATATAAATTGAGCGGAAATATAATGTAATTTAATTAATGGATCAGTGCAAATTATAAATGTGTTTGGATTTTATTTTTTAGTTTGATGGAAGTAAGTATTTCCACATCCAAAATTTATGAGATTAATTTTTAGGATGTAAAGATCACGAAAATGAAATTTGTCTCTTTTATCAAAGTTTTTTTCATATGTACATTCAAAGAATTGAATCTTTATCGATGTATTAAAAAATTCAATCATATGCTAATTGAATAAAATCTTGTTGATATTTAATTTTATTAACAAAAGACTCATAATAATAATTATTATTATAAAAGAAAAGAGAATAAGAAATGGGAGAAAAAATATGAAAAGAAAGCATTACAATTTACAAACTCGTAAACTCATTTATGTATCAATAGGAAATAATAATATTATTGTTAACTTTAAAGAGATAAAAATATTTTTAGCGATTCGAACAGGATAGTTTGTTCACACTAGAAATTGATTATAATTGAAACAAATCATGACTGCAAGTAAAATTTATTAATTTTGAATTAGTTATAAATTTTATTTCAGCTCAAATGTCATTTTTACTCCTTAGAATGGTGATAAGCATGTCTCTTAAGCATCCATGTGCGGAGATTTGCTTCTCAATCTGTGTTTATGGAAGAACAATTATTTGGAGATTTTAATTTTTTAAATACATTTCACTACCTTGAAGATTAATTCCTAATTTTTCGTATGGGAATATCCTAGATTCACTACAAAAGAAGTCTTAAATATACACCAATTAGAACAATTGCACAATTATGCTGTCGCAATTGCAAGTGTGATTACAGAAACCTCCAAAATTATGGTTTAGTATTTATAAATATGGAATCTGAGTGCAGCAATTTGTAACCGTGAGCTCATCATATAGAAAGTTGTTGATTGCGAGATAGAGAAGAGATGGAAAAAAACAATTATAATATTCACATTAATTTGTTAAATATATTTTTATTCTGATATAATCTTAAATATTGTTGTCCACTAATACCGAGATTCTCCCTTCATAAGCATGGATGGCAAAAAAACACTTGACTTTCTTGCAGAAGTCTCAAGTCTCATCCCATTTTCGGAAACATGATGAAATTATTGTTGAGTGCAAATGCAAATGCGCACTCATGCATGGCTCAGATATTGATATTTGAATGCCTTCTTCAATGCTTTAACTTAATCTTTAGGCAATCATGTTTTTATCTATTGGAGTTAAAAACAAGCATCCTGTTTGGTCGAATGTCAGAACTCTAAATCAGGTTAATTTGTTCTTCCACAGTAAGGCATCTTTATAGGGCTGTCACTTGTTGAAAAGTTAAAAAGGCTCTTGGTAATAATTAATCTTGCCTTTGCCTGTAAATATTCTGTTAATTACCTTTGAAGCATATTACGTGCCACAGATTGTTTAGAGTGATCAATTTCTCTCTTCTGTAGGGGTTCACTGGAGTTGCGGATTGCTGGAGGTTATGTTGTTTGGACTTGAGTTGAAACTTGAAACAAAGCAATATATATTAATATTAACAAGTATTCAGATCACGAATAAAAAATATCACTCTAGCCATGAGAAAAATTTCTGATAGAGACAGTTTATTCTATTCCTGCGAGGAATGCTTTGAACTCACACTGGACTAGTTAGAAAGAAAATAATCCCGCCACGTTTTCAGCTTCACTATTCTGACATCAGTATAATAGACTCCAAAGAAAATAGTAAAGTTTTTCAAACATGTTGCACACAACTCTCCCCTTTCCTTTACGCCACTTCCTCACAAAAGCGTCGAGGGCGAGACACATTTAAATCCATCACATCATATATATTATGCAAGCATTCCATTTCAAAGACAAGAAAAACTAGTAAAATGGGTGTGTCCCAAAAATGGTTCAGAAATATTGTTCGGGGCAGATTCCTCAGATCATCCAACAAAGACATCGTTCCCCCTCGCACAAGTATTTGCTCTAATGAATGCGAAGAAGCCATACTTAGGAATGAAGACTTCACTTTCCCAACACCAATTTCTTCAATCACCAAGGAAGATGCTGCGGCAATCAGGATTCAAGCTTATTTCAGGGGACATCTAGTATGCCATCTTATCCCAAACCCAGATCATATTAATTATTTCTAGCAATCATTTATTCTTGATACATTTTTTTTATACAATACTCATAATGATGTTATAACATATGCATGTTATCTAAATGCTAACCGGGTTAACAATAATAATATTTAAACTTATAATTTAAATTGGATATGATTAATAATGGGTGTAGCTCGATAAACAATACACGTTGAATTTGTGCGGAAAAATCACTTGAGTTCGATTTTTGCATAATACACTACTGAAAGATACGTAAAACTTTGAGTATGATTAAGTCTCGGATCAAAGATTAATCTTATAGTCAACCCAAAAGACTGAAACTTGTGGAAATATGCGGGAGTTTTATTAAAAAGTCAAAGATTTTAGTTACGTTAGATGAATTAGAAAAAATCCTATAACTTGGTACAAATTATAAAAAACTTGCATCGATCATTAAGCCAATCCTAGGCTAGAAGATATTTAATCTTCATTATACAATGATATAATTGACTTAATTATATGTTTGACAGGCCAGACAAGCATATAAGGCTTTGAAGAGCCTAGTGAAGCTGCAAGCATTGGTTCGTGGGGTGTGGGTGAGGAAACAATCACGTATAGCAATGCAGTGTATGCACGCACTTGTACGATTACAAGTCAGGGTTCGTGCAAGGCAGCTACTTGGTAGCTTTGATAAAGAACGAGTAACTAATTTACACAATGTATAGTCTTCTCCGTTAACGGCTAGAATTTATATAATAAATCCTGGTTTTTTTTCCAAAAGGGGGCAAAAAAAAATTTATTTACCAATTGGGGGCAACTTTTAAAAAATTATGGATTGGGGGTAAGTCGTGCCACGTGTCACGACTTCTTTTTTTTAAAAAAAATAAAAATTAGTCGCTAAAATTTGGTCGCAAATTTCGGTCTCTAATTCTGTCGCTAACACTTTTGCGACAGAATAATTGGTCGCAAACATAAAAAACCACAATATTTCTGTCGCAAAAGGTGTTAGCGACGGAATTAGAGACCGAAATTAGCGACCAAATTTTAACGACTAATTTTTATTTTTTTTTTAAAAAAAAAAAGAAGTCGTGACATGTGGCACGACTTACCCCCAATCCGTAATTTTTTCAAAAGTTGCCCCCAATTGGTAAATAAATTTTTTTACCCCCTTTTGGGGAAAAGGCCATAAATCCTTGTCCAAATTAATTACATTTTTGTCCAAAATGATTTTTACTTTTATTTACATGTAAACATTTACAAGAATGAACGGTTTGACTGAGGTTGGTTATGCTGTGTCGATGAGCGCTTGGTAACATGTAAATTAATTTTCTATCATGGTAGGATCTATAAGAAATTCACAGTAAGTAGGTGATATTTCGTGCTAGAGAAAAAGTAAAATTGCTCCAAGCCCATTCTCCCAACGCACAAAACTAATCACATGTTTGGAAACACTACACCCAAAAATATCACGTTTATGATGTGAAAAATGCAAAAGCTAGAACTAGTTATATTCATTATGATGTAAAAAAATCGTATCTATGATTGGTTTTTCAAACACACACTATGACATTACATAACCTGTTTTGGGTTTTTGAGATATTAAATACGAAAATTTTAGTCTAAATATGATAATATTTTATTTTTGTTAAATATTTTTTAACTTATATACATTTTTGGTCAATTTTTTAATTTATAAACATAAACCTTCAAAATTTATAGATAGATATGAGAAATAGATAGTAATTCTATTAAAAAAAGAAATAGATAGTAATATTAACTAAAGTCATTATAAATCAACTTAAGATATTAAAATTATACAAACAATAGTTATAATATAAACCAAAGTTTAAAACTATTTGCATAGTTATAATGGAAAGTTTTTTAGATTAAAATTAGGTCATTGATGACCATTTAATTAATACAAGAGATCAATATCTTAATATCTTATCAAGTTGCTAGCCTTTACCTTGAAATTAGGATATATTTAGTTGTATGTTGTTTGAGAGGCTCTGAACAAGGTGGGCAATTTAGGTGGCGATGATGACTCTGATCAGTAACGGTATGACAATAATTTATAGTGAACAAGACCAACACATATACAAACCATATTGATAGAAAAATAATTGAAAAAAACACCAAATAAGTTAACTAGGCATTGGATTGATGATGTCTACTGTACAATTTGGCTTCTTCAAGTATGCCTTCACTTTGTGGGATACAAAACCATGAAATATGATGATATTCTTAAATTATCACTTTTACCGATACAATAATAAGTTTTATATTTAAAAACCTTAATCATGATTCACAATTTGCTTTTCGTCTAAATATGAGTCATATTGAATGGGGATTGGGGAAACAGAGAGTACGTACATTTCGATTAACTTATGACTTGGGCTATTGCTTCTTGCCCCTCCCAAGTTGCTTGCTTCCTGTACCTCTTTTATGGCTTCTGGAGAGGTCAATCTGGAATGTAAAATTACATTCCAGAATGCACTCCTTTTTTGGTATTTGGAATGACATTCAAAATGTAAAAAAAAAAAAAAAAAAAAAAACATTCCAGGAAGGATGAAGAAAAAAACCTGGAGGTGCAGGAGGTAACAATCATAACTTGGGTCTAAGGGTTTACGTTGGAATTCAAGTCCAACCCACACTTGTGGTCTTGCTCTGGTCAAAACTATAGTCTTTTAGGATCCAATGGAATAACTATTTTGCTTTTTAAAGAAGAATATATAATTAATTCATCAAATTTAATCCTTTAAACTAAGGTGTGGTAGAAAGTTAGGATAGATGTATGAAAATTCCAGTGATGAAAAGTTATAATAGATGTATGAAATCATTTAGATTCAATCCTCATTAATGTTATTGTAAAAAAAAAAAACCCATGAAATTCAATTCTTTCATCCACAAACGATTGACAATATTGCAAGTAATAGATTGATAGAACAAACAGATAGATCCCCAAATGGTAAAACAGTTGATTTGACAACCATCCTCCATTCAAAAAATGGTTTTTCATGTATGTTGCTTAGGATTTAATTAGTTGGATTTTGGTGAAAAGAAATCGAAACCAATAAAAAGAAAATAGTTTGACGCAATTTGATTTTTAAAAATTGTAATGAATTAAATTAAGTTAAACCAATTAAGAATGAATTATTTAATTTGATTTTTTTAGTTTTGTATATATTTAATTTAAAAATTAGAAAGGGAATTTTGAGTTGGTTGATTTAGATAGCTCACCGTTTTAACTAAAATGACGATGTATATCACACATGTAAGCAAAAACAAAATAAAATTAAAGAAGAAATATAATTTCTAATAAATATTTATTTTATTTACTTGCAATGACGTCTTATTGTACATTTAAGTAAAGAAAACAATAGAAGAAGAAATTGTGAGTCAGGTAACTGATACTCGGATAAAACATGATTGAATTTTATTAGTTTAACTTATAGCCAAATTTGCAAATTAAGCTAAATTAACTTAATAATCAGTTTGATTAGTTAATTAGAATAATAAGCCAGGTAACTGATAGCGGATAGAATATGATTGAAATTTGTTAGTTTAATTTATAGCCAAAATACATAAATAATTAAACTAAATTAACTTAATCAATTTGATTTAATTTTTAGGTTTATCCAATTAAGCCAATGAAAACCCTAGAATAGAGTAATGATATTATTTAATTTTTGTCTGGGACACTCTGATTATTAAAAAAATGGTCGTATGTTATTTTAATTTTTGGTCAAAGGACAATTTATTTTAAAGCGTCTGATTTTAAGTGTAATTAAGTCTAGCATCTTCGTATCAAGAAAAAAAAATAGCAAAAAAAAAAACAATTGCAAATAATTGCTCTTATAATTTGAATGTGAGAGAAACAGGATTTATCATGGACTATCTGATATGCACTTTATTTTATTAATAGTTTTATGATTTAATTTGTTAATTATGTTTTTTTTTTAAAAATTACACTAACTTTTGTTTTTTTACGGACACTCCCTCTAATGAAAGCTGTTTAAATTATACTCTCCCTTCCTCTTATTATTATTTTTTTTCCAAAGGAGCTATTAGGATCAATTAGCCTAGTAGTGTCGGGAAATAAAAAGATGATAATCAATCTGAAAATTGAATTGGTAAATAGAGATCAACAAATTTTTAAAAAGAATTTCAAAATAAAATATGAATTTGATATTGAATAAGAATGATTTATTTGAATTGAATGTATTTTATTCAAAAAAAATATTTGTTAGGAAATAACTCTTACAGATCTTTTTTGCTTATAAAAAATATAGAAACTGAACAATCAACATGTTGATACTTGAAGAGTTTTTTTTTTAATTAACATATTTTTTTAACATATTATATATATATAATTTGGGGATGATTCTGTACTCCAATTTAGCAGAAGAACTTTAGGACACCCTTGGAGAAATGTACTAGGTGCTGAAGTTAATCGAATTTGAATGGACACTTGCTCAGATCTAGTATGGATTGTAAATGGATATAGTTGGAAGTGATGACTCTTCTAAGATTTTCTCATTATGTGAAAATAGTTAATCACACACTACATATAGCCAACCTAACAACCTAACAGAATATTAATTTATGTATGGAATTTAAAATTGAGTTAAAAACTAATAATTTAATTACTCCATTTTTTAACATTTATCATTTTAAAATTAGCAGTTATGTATAAGAGATTTTTAAAAATGTGAAACTCATTCTTGTTAACTTAATTAACCTTTTGTTCTAATACATGTTAATATAAAAAATTTGCATTGGTTGATCAATTTCACTTTCGCATCAGCACAATGGTTGTTGATCAAAATATTTTTGTACTTTCAATATCTACACTTAAATGTTGGATTTGGATCCTCTCCATCAAATAGCTCTATCCAGCTCTACAACTCTTTCAAGCTAGCAAGGATGAGGATCGTAGAATTAATCTTATGGTTGAGATTAAAATCCAATAAAATACATAAACCACGTACTGCTACGTAGACCGCATAAACAAATGGAATGTAAGTTTTACTAAATGGAAAGCTGGAAAGGAAGTAAAAGTTTTACTAAATTAATGTTATTCGTGCATTGATTTGGTTTCTTATAATTTTCTTCCATTTATCTTTTATCTTTTATGATAAAAATACTACAAAAAAGAAAACACATTTTCTATTATTTTAATTTTTTTATTAAAGATACAAGTATAAAAGAAATTGTAAAGATACAAACATATAAATAAAAATGTTATTTGCGAATAAATAAATAAAACCCTTTGCCATTCCGTGTGGTATGCTGTGTCTTATAGTTATATGTCTTTTCATGGTCATGCATTCTTACTCACTTGTTTCTAGGGGAACATTAATTACAGCTTCCTTTCGTTTTGTTTCTTCAGCTTATTCTCTAGTAAGAAAAGCCTCCATTCATATATACAAATCCAATGGTAACAGCTTAAAGTTTCGAATTCCATCATCATCAGGCTTTCACTTCATGTTTATGATTTTTTCACTTAAACAAAAAAATAAACACTTACCACCAAGAAGTAATAATTAATCACCTATTCACCACCATATGGTCCATATCCGAAGTACAAGCGAATAATTTAATATGACATAAGAAGAAGACAAACAAACCTTTGCTTTTGAGGTTGTCTTTCTACACTCCTAGGTATAATTTGCAAACATGAAAGAGCACTGAGATATTGACACGGCTCAATCAAATCCAAAACCACAACAACAAGTATTTTGTTTAAAATCTTTATAGAAAGGACACAACCGTGCTGTGGTATATATGACTGAGTGAACCAGGCCAATATCACAATAACTACTTCATATACTTGTTTCTGAACGAGGCTGCTGTGTTTGCAGAGAAGAGAAGCAGCCAAGAAGGCACAGGGAAGAAAGGAGAGAGCGTTCCATTGAAGGTTGTGTTGTGTGAGCGTTGAGAATGTCTAGGCTGGGATTTAAGATTTTTCAAGAGGTCTCTGAACATAGCATTTAAAACCCCCACTACCAAAGCATAAAGCTGGGACATGGCATTTAAATCCATACTTCTCCCTCCATCCCACTTTTTATTTTCCACCTTTTTTTCACTCATAAGTTGGTCACATATATAATAATGTTGCTGCTTTCCTTTAAGAATAATAAAGTTATATTTTTTCACAATAACTTCTTGTCAATTTTTAACATTTAATAGAGTTATATCAAATTTTATACTTTCTTTCCATCATAATTTATCATCGGTATAAAATTTAAAAAAGTAATTATTTTTTAGTAAAAATTAACCAATTTGTCATATATATTATACTTCCTAGTGACTCATATATAAGAAAAATAATTTATTTTATATTAATTAAAAAAAATTAATTGACATCATTTAATTTTATTAATCTCAAATAAAAATAAAGTTATTTTTAAAATGTTATTGGTTAAAACTTAATATCATGAATAAAAAAAAGTAATTGAAAATAAAATTGGAATTAAATGAAAGATTTTTAAGAATCATAGCATTAAATAAAAATTAGTTAGATTTATTTATATTTAAGTTTATCATATCAAATAATTTTTTTATTATATATGAGATCAAATGAAGTAATTTATAATTAAATAATAGTTAAAAATTATTTTATATTTTGCATAATTTTTTTCTTTATTTTATAACCAATATTAGATAAAAAGAGTAATAGATATGTGATGGTCAATGTAAAAGAGCTTGACAAAGTTTTGACAAAAACGTTTGATACACCAAGTCTTCTGCTGGTACTAATTCTTATCCCATTTCAGGTTTTGGATTGGTGGGTGCAGGAAGGGCAGAAGTGTAATTGTTGGGACTGACATGGGCACATTTGGGGTTAGGGTCAAGAGTGGGCAGAGGGGCAAGAAAGAAGTTGGGCATGATGATGGCGATACTGGTTGTCATAGAGGAACCAGAAAAGACCACCCCCATTAAATGAGGGAATCTCTCCCTCTAGAGTAGACAGGCTGCAACATTAATAGCCAAGGTAGTAGTAATAGTACCCATGAAACTGTGTCTTAGAAGTTAGAACTATCAAAAACACCATTTCTCTCTATCCATCCCCACTCTATACTATTTTTTTCCTTTCGGTTGAGATGAGTTATATGGTACATATAGGGTGGGGTTGACTTGCAGTGGAGGAAAAGCAAAGCAATTCCAATGGCTTAAAGGCTCTTTGATGTTTGCTCAATATGGCAAAGCAGTATCTCTGTTGCAATTGGGAACTCTTTGTTTTATATACCCACTTATTATTATAAGCTTGTGAGGGTTTGGTTGATATGGTATTTATGATCAGGACAAGTGGACGCACAACAACCGCTTTCACATTGGGGCATTTGTGTAAGGGTTTTTATGTGTTAGTGTGATGGGAATATACTACAAGAATATTAGAATTGGAAAAACTTATATGAGCTATAACAAACTTGAAAATGAACTGGAGGAGACTTTCTTGAGATCTGAAACTTGTGGTGGATTTATGTATAAAAAGAAAGTATATGGACTTCTATGTTATCCATGGATATTGGGATTTGAGAAATATGCAACCAAAACAATAAATAATTAAGGGATAAAGAAATTATATTTCGTGATGTAAATGTAACATCCCATAAAAGGAAAAGGAAAGCGCATTGCAATTGGTCTTGAAGGATTTCTCCCGAACAATTAAAACCAAACGATAAAAAATTAGAGTTATATAACTTATAACGGTTAATAAAAAAAGTTAGTTAATCTAAACAAACTTCAAGGTGTGGAGTGTTGAAAATAAAAAAGTTAAGCAAAATAAAAGTCAATCTAAATTCTTTCAAAAAAAATTGTTAATCTAAACAAACTTGAAGGTGTGGAGTGTTCAAAATAGCGTATGTATATGTAAATTTCGTGTTCTTGAGAGCTTTGCGCACCTCGCAAATAATTCTTTTGAGAATCGGTGATAGTGGTTTGTGATTTTTTCTTTTTTTATGAATTGGCCAGCAGCATGCAAGAGTCTTAGGTTGTAGGTAACTTTCTTTAAAAATATTTTTAAAAGAAAAAAATAAGAAAACAAAGATGAAATAAACTTTTTCATAAACAAAAATAAATTTTTCATTAACTAATTTTTAAAAACTCATCAATATAGTTTCTCTAAAAAATGAGATGATATCTACAAATAAACTAATAAAAATTTATTTTAACTTATGAAGAAATTTATTTCATTTTTTTTCTAGAAATACTTTTCTAGAGAATCTTATATCTAAACATATCATTAATTTCTAATTAGACGCACCAAAAAAGTAGTACTTACGAACTAGTAACAAAAGTAATTTCATAGCTAATTCATAATTTTCGTAATTAATCTGCAATTTTTTCGTAGTCTATCTCGTAAAGGTCTTTTACTAGCTACTCTTCATGAAGAAAATCAGATTGAAAATTGCGGAGATGGTGAGGTTAAAGAAAGACAGGGATTTCAATATAAGATACAGTTTCTAAAATGTTTTTTGTTGTGATAATATCTTATTAATAAGTTTTACTTTAAGAATCTATACTAATGCAAATTTTATACAAAGATTCCTGTAATAAAGCTTCATATTTAAAGCAGAATAATATTTAAAAAAATAGGGAACTATGTATAAATTTTGTCCCAAATCATTTTGTTTTTTAATCCCGTTTAGCCTTATGCGTTAATAAATTATTACTGGGCCACTTCTATCATAGTGTACGTTCTGATTATTCCTACCAGCCACAAAAAAGCATGCGAATACAACATTGCAGCAATGCAGCCCCTTGCTCTCTAGTTCTAGCTAAAATTTTGAAATGGACGTGGAAACCAGCTAGTTATCGTCTCATTAATAATATACTTTAGCCAGATATTTTTTTTGCTTTAAGTACGTCATATGTAGCAACTACGTGACCCACTTCCATTAATAACAATAATATTTTTTTAGGCAATATAATAATAATAATTAAGCTACAAGATTTTGTCCATCATGACATCAATTATTTATTTGTTTAATTAACCTATCAAGAAAACTAGATAAAATAAGAACACGAAGAGTTGAAAGTTGATACGAAATCATACATGTAAGCGATTAGAACTAAGCCCCTAACGTCACAAGTGAATTGCTTATATCCCCCGTCTCAATTGCAAATTATTAAATATAAAGAGAAATGATGGAAATATTTTTCAGATGTACTTTTTTAATACACTTTTTTATTCGTTGAAATTCATTGAAATTTTATAGATCTTACGTCTTATTAAAAAGTGTGTCTAAGAATATGTTTGCAATATGAAGTAAAACTTTAACCTGAAACTTCTTTGAAGAAGTGGCTTAAGATTCTCAAGTTTAGCTTCTTTATGACAGAATTTTCAAATGAATCTAATTCCATGGACAGCAAAGAATGTCGAATCACCGCAACAAGAAACCACAACTTAGCGATAATTCCAAAGATTCCTTAAGAAAATGTCAAAAAATGTGTCACCCTTTAAATTCCAAACTCCACCCCACCATCCAGAAAATTTTCGAAATTCTCGAGTGACATTAATTTGGTTTCATCATTATTATTATGAGTTCTGGTTCTTATGGTTTCCCTTTGCCATCGTCCCTTTTGCCAAGCGAGGCATCGCCCGAATGGAACAACAAAGCAGACAATGCGTGGCAGCTCACGGCGGCAACCCTAGTGGGCCTCCAGAGCGTTCCCGGGCTGGTGATCCTATATGGCAGCATGGTGAAGCGCAAATGGGCCGTGAACTCGGCGTTCATGGCCCTGTACGCCTTCGCGTGTGTGCTCATTTGTTGGGTTTCATGGGCACACCACATGGCGTTCGGGGCCAAGCTTTTGCCCTTCGTGGGAGCGCCCAACCATGCCTTGGCCGAGAAGTTTCTCCTCACAAAGTCAACCATTGGATATTTTCCAATGGCTGACTATGTATTCTACCAGTTTGCTTTTGCCGCAATTACTCTTGTGTTGCTTGCAGGGTCCTTGCTTGGGAGAATGAACTTCTATGCGTGGATGATGTTTGTCCCTTTGTGGCTTACGTTGTCTTATACCGTGGGTGCCTTCAGCATATGGGACGATGATGGGTTCCTTCAGGGAAAAATAATTGACTATGCTGGTGGGTTTGTAATTCATTTGTCTTCTGGCGTTGCGGGTTTCACAGCTGCTTATTGGGTACATAACATTGAAATTGTAACCTTTGATCTCTTGTGATTAAGACTTTCAATCAATCATCAAACATGGATCTAATACGTGTAGAAATATGGCATGCAGGTTGGTCCAAGAATTTCACAAGACAGGCAAAACTTTCCACCAAACAACATAATTCACGTGCTTGGAGGTGCAGGGTTTTTGTGGATGGGTTGGACAGGTTTCAATGGTGGAGCTCCGTTCCAAGTGGGAGAAATCGCATCCTTGGCCATTTACAATACCCATCTTTGCACTGCCACAAGCCTACTCGTTTGGCTTATGCTTGACATGATTGTATATACCAAGAGCTCAGTCATAGGTGCTGTCCAGGGAATGATCACTGGCCTCGTCTGCATCACACCAGGTGCAGGTAATTAATTAAGCTCACATAACACAACTAATCATATTCATCATACCACCCACTCATTAAAAAACAAAACTTATTTTAAGAACAAAGTTTAGCATGTATAATTGTATTAATAAATTAAAATATTCTAACAGATTTATAAAATATTAGATCTTACATATGTAAAGTTTAACTTATATATATTATCAATGTAAAGTATTTACAATGACATAAAACGTAATTTACCTTTACATTACATTTTATAAATAAGATAATCTGATAAATGATCAAAATTTATTGGATGTCTTTTTAAAAGTGTTTTTTTTTCTGTATAAATTCATTAAAAAAAGGGAAAAAGGAATTATCTTATCCTCTCGAGTTCTATCTTTTCATCATACAAATAATACGGGGTGATTTTAATTTTGCTACACATTTTATCAATATAAGAAAATTTACACTATCAATTAATTAAAAAACACTCTTGATATAATTTTAAAAAGAGTTTTTACAAAATCCAAATAATGTATTGTACATAACAATTTATAATTAAATATAAAAAACTTATATTATAAATAAATTCTAATTAAATTTATATGGCATCTATTATTGAATTAATAAAATTCATAGTACAGTATTTAATGATAAATTAATGATCTACTTGCATTTAGTATGATAAACATCAATTAGTACCAATAAGAAAACTATTAGTAAAAAAATTGTGTTACACAGTGTTCCAAACATTAATTCTACATTTACAAAGGCTTTCACTTTTCACTTTTCGAATTGAAAGACATATGTTGTTGGCATTCTAACCTTTTACCTATGTATGTGAAAAGGCTTGGTGGATCCATGGGCAGCAGTACTGATGGGAGCATTGTCTGGTTCCATTCCATGGTACACAATGATGGTGCTACACAAAAAATCTGCATTCTTTCAAAGTGTAGATGACACATTAGGAGTCTTTCACACTCATGCTGTGGCTGGTCTTCTTGGGGGTATCCTTTCTGGCGTGTTTGCCAAACCTGACCTTCTAAGAATAATGTATCAAGATACAAATTATTGCCCGGGCTTATTCTATACCTTTTTTAAGGGGGAAGTGGACCATGGCTTTAGGCAAATTTGGTACCAATTACTTGGAGCAGGTTTTATTATTGTTTGGAATGTTGTTATTACTAGCCTCATTTGTATTTTCATAAGCCGCATTGTGGATCTTAGGATGAAAGAAGAGGATCTTGAGGTTGGTGATGATGCTGCTCATGGGGAAGAAGCATATGCATTGTGGGGTGATGGAGAGAGAATGAGGGTCCCTCTTCGTCTTCATATAAGTCCAACAATACCTTCCTTGTTCCGAAAAAGGATTTCAATTCCTCTCACTAGGAAAGAAGGAGAATAGATGTTGCATACTTGCATATGCATTTGCAAAGATTATTCTAATTTTATGCTAAGTTCATTAAATGGTATTGAAGGCATTTTTACAGTGTGAATTGCTTTTTCTTGTAAGAAAATTGCTTACACAAACTTTGCTTAAAAGATTCTGGATACTTTTAAATCATTTGAAATAACAAATTCAAAATCTAAAGTTTACGGGGTGTATTAGATTAGGATTTTAAAAGATTATTAGTTTTTTTAATCTTTTAATAGCTAAATTGATTTTATCTTTATGTCATTCTATATTAATCCTTTTTGCAATAACATTTTTTCATTCTCACTTTTGTATTTGAACAATATATTAAAAATTATACGTTGATTTTTTTATTATTATAATTATTTCATGATAAATCTAATGACATATTTAAATAGAGTAGTGAAAAACGTGAAAAATTTGTAAAAAGATTACTAAGTTATGTGGATGATGAAATTAAAAGTGATAGTCACAAAAGTATTACGTCGAGCAAGTTATGAGAATAATTAATATAAGAAAAACATGATTATCCTTAACACATAAGTTAAACATTAATTTATAAAACAAATAGAAAAGTGCAGGAGTATATTTGATTTTTTTATTCCAAAAAAATAGGAAAAACATATATGATACACATAACTTGAAAAATATTAAATAGAGAAGATTATATTTGTGATAAAAAAAGCTAGCAAAATTTCAGAAGTTTAAGTGAAATTGTTTGATAGATGTTTTATACTAAAAAATATAATAAAATTTATTAAAATTTGTATATTTTTTAATACTAAAAGACTTTTTATAAGTTATTAAAAAAATTTAATTGAATACCATCGAGTTTTGTTATCGTTATTGAAAAATATTAAAAGTCTTAATTAAATATCATAAGACTTATTTATACTATTTAAAAAACCTAATTAAATACCACAAAACTTTTTTATATAAAAAAATATTTTAAAATCCTTTAAAATCGTAATCTATTATACCCACAAATAAAAGGTTATCCAGGAACTTGAACAACAAAATCCCCAGGGGAGAGAGCTAAATCAAGATCTAAATAAAATGTATTTATAAATTATTGACTATCAATAGTTTCATGTTAAACAAAAGAAAAGATAAAATTTTAAAATTACTCATGGTTTGATTATCTTTTACCATGTTCTTCTATGTAATTTCCATGTTACTAATATCAGCCCAAAATAAAAATAAAAAAGAGTTAAAAAGAAGCTTGTAGAAAAATTGTACTTAAAAAAAGAGTTTAATATATGGCTATGCAGTATGTACTAGTAGGGTAAATTTAAAACATAACTTTTAAGTAATTTTCACTTAATATAAAATTTTGATGATCTAAATTTAATTATATGATTAACATTTATTTTTTTAAGAATGTTAATCATAATATTAAATCAACAACAAAAAAATATGTCAAATTATTATGAGAAGAATAAATTGATCATTAATTTTATTATCAATAATAAAGATTAAAACACAGCCTTTTTAAGTGAACATATATAGTATTAAATCTTGACAATGATTAATATTTAATTTTTTCACTTTCATATAAATTCACTCTTTTATTATGGTGGATGAAAATAATTCAGGGTGGATGCAAAAAAGTTAGAATGTTTAGAAAAAAGAAATACGGTGGAAATAATTTTAAAAATCTTGAAAACTCGTTGTAGTATTTCTTTCCTATTTGTATTAATCTCTTCCTATTCTATTTCTCTTCAACCAAGCACCTTTAATTTTTATTATATATCTCATTTATTTCTCCTCATTATTTTTATTTTCATCTATCTTATTTTTCTCTTTTATACCAAACGCACCCTAAATATAAAGATAAAGATGTATAAAAATATATAAAGAAATAGATTTCTTTTCTTATATAGTATAATACGATTGTTATTTAATTAAAATAAAAAATATTTTAAAAAGGAAATTATATAGATATATATGGAAAGAGATAAAAGTAAACTAGACTTGAAAAGAAATATTAATATAATATTTAGTTCCATTGATGTAATATTTATATGAATTCAATTCAAATTAAAAAATAATAATTTTGTTTGATGATTTTTGGACAAAAAGATTGTTTGATGAATTTGGTAAAATTTATTGATAGTGTAAAGATTTTTTTACAATAATATAATAGTAATATTATAAAAGTAAGATTATTGATTTTTATAATAATTTATTTTAAAATTCATATTTAAAATGATTTCTAATTTATTAATAAGGTAAAAATCTTCTAACAATCTTTACATTAATAAGGTAAAAATATTTCTATTAGGTGATTCCAAACTTTAAAAATTGATTAGTTCTTAATTATATCTCAAAAATACTCAATGGTATAAAACAAACCCACCCCTCTATATGGTGAATGCCAACCATATTATTTTTCCAATTTCCCCATGTTCTTTCTCTAATTAATGTCATTTGTAGCTTGTTCTAAAGTCTTCTATATATCATGCCTTATTTATTGTCTACCATGGCACCATATTCATAATCATATATAGATTAACAACATAATCAAATCCATTGAGGTCATTAGCCTATGATGGAGAAATTGTCTCAAATGAAAAACAACTTGTTCAAGTTTTTGCCAAATCAACCCTTAGCTTCTTTTCAAAACCCTAATCTGAGTCCTAGTGGAAGTGTTACCTCAAGGGGAGGTCGAACACCAACACATAGGGTCTCAATTGTTCCCAAGGAAGCTCGAAGAAGGCACACAACTGAAAGCTTTAGTGGAAGAGAGACCAATTCACCCAAGGTGTCTTGTATGGGCCAAGTGAAGAGCGAGAAGAAGAGAAAGACCCATGAACAGAAAAAGGTTCAAACACAAGAGAGTGAAAAGAAGAGGTTTTTGCGTTGGATTTTCATGAGAAATGGTGAAGGCACAAAAGAAAGTGGGAATTTGAAAGAGAAGGCATCAACCGTAGAGGTAGCTCCATCGTTGGGTACAATGAAGAAATTTGCAAGTGGGCGGGAAGGATCATTGAGTGATTTCGATATCGCACTTATGGAAAGGTGAATGTTACTTTCGGAGTAGCATTATTAGAAAAGTGAATTGTGAATGTGCTTTAGAATGTGGTATAAGAATGTTAGCACTATGTGTGCGATGATATTTATGATGATGATGTTGTGAAGTTTATGAGAAACTTGAAAAGAAAGAAAAAAAGCTACAAAGTTAGTTTTGAAGTGAAATGCAATATGCGATTTGTCACACTAAACTTAGGTTTGAACTTAGTCATACTTTTTATGTGCTCCTTCTGAAGGATCTATTACATAGGGATAGAACTCATGTTATCCCTATAAACTCAATGTGTATTATCAACTAAGTTACATCCATTAAATACAATTATGTTTAGGCGCTAAGTGAGCTTGGTGCGCTAGACTCTCAATCCATCTTCCATGTCTCTGTTGTGTACTTTTTACAAAAATACAACCAACACACTATAAATCAACAAATTTTAGCATCTAGTGGATAAAAAACTCATAAGAAACTAAATTCTTACGTTTTAATCACAAAAGAAACATTAAAAGAGGAAAAATAAAATAGTTACTATGTGATTTACATGTAAACTTTACATATGCATAACAATTATCAATTATCAATTATCAAATGAGTCACACTATTAAATATCAAATCCTTTTTTATTAAAAAATAATCCACATAAACAATTAAATAATATTTTGATTATTGAATTCTAATCATATTATTTATAGTAAAGAATTAAAACATCACACTCAAATTATAAATTTAATATAAATAAAAATAATTAATAAATTAAGAATAGATTAAATTGATAAATTAAACATTTATTTTCTTTATTAGATTCATGAACTATATTAATAGAGTTTGATTAATAACTCTCAAAAAAAGAGTTTGATTAATAATGAATTGATGCATTGAATATTTTTAGTTTAAAAATATTTAATAATTAAAAACACTGATTGTTACGTTTTTAATTTTTTATACATCATAAATATAAAAAGTGAAGACCAGCACTTTTTTTTTTTTTAAGGGAAGCAAAGACTAACACATAAGATACATAACTTCCAATTTGAATATAAAATCGATCAAAATACAAGCTCGAATTGATTAGGTGACCAATTTTCAAGCTAATCGGTTGAATCGGTTGGTTCAAGTCGAGCATGATAACACTACTAAGAAGCAACACTCACTACTCATTCCTTGCACCAACGCACATCATTAAGGTCAACGTGCATCATCTTTCACCATTAAGCCTACACAACTGATGTCATAGCGCATTAGTCAAACACCATATTAGCGCAATATACGTTGTTACTGCAAAACAATGAATTATTAGGGAAGTAATGGAAATAGTAAGAAAGAAGAAAGAATAATGTTGCACAATTCTATTGCCAATATTGTGCATTTTTACACAACAAAATCTTGATGCCATTAAAATTTACAACTTAAAAGAAGAAGAAAAAAAAAACTAATCTTTAAGGACAGTGGGCCAATGATACTGTCACAACGGTGTGATGGCATTCTTGTGGCATTCTTGTGGCAAGCTTGGCGATAGACAAAAATGACCAGGAAGGGATGTTGTGAAAATAGGAAAAGAGGGAAAGTGAGGAGTGAGGGGAAGGGTTTAAGGAAATAGGACAGGACTACAAATGTGTTTTTCATATTGTTTTTAAAGGCTTAAATATATTTTTGGTTAAGTGAAGAAAAATAAATGGAGAAAACAATGAGACCCATCCATAGGTTAAGTGAGGAAATCAACTGTATATTGAACAAGGGATATCACAATTAAAAGATGTATTCAAAATATTGATTTGTTTTGCTTCGTGTTATACCCATTGTCATGAAAATCATTCATCACCATTTCATTCACTGACATTGGCAGAAGCTTCTAAATCATCATCGAATTTAATTCACAACAATCCTTGTGTGAAACCTTGAACAAATTACATGCTTCAAATGCACTTATCTGAGTAACTATTTAATTTCATCCCTTCAAGCAAAAAATCATGTTATGTGGATTTTCACCAGACCCTCCTTTTAAATCCATAATGTATACTTGTATTTTTTGCATAATGAAACTACCTTACTGAAGTCTAACCATTGGTACGTATCAGGAAGGGATTCTTCCATTAATGATTAATTTACCTAGAGTATTAATTAATTCCTATTATAGAGCATTAGAGCAGCTTCTGTAAATTCATGATCATCTCTCAGGACAGATGCAATTATCACCTCTAGATAACTAACATTCTTACAAATATGGAAAAGTTAGGGATGCTTTCTAAACTCATAAAATGTACATGATATCTCCTCTTACTCAAAAATCTAGCACTAAATAAAAATAAATAAATAAATGCTTTTAATATCTTGGAAACATAAAATATGCAAAGTCCAGGTTGTTTTGGTAAATTATTACCATGGTGGCGATGACAGGTCTCTTTCCCCATGGTTGGATATACCCGCTATATCTACCATTTCCAACAAAATGGCATCACATTGCACGAGTTTCTTTCCCCATAATCCTATCTAAGCTATGCAAGATCTGGAAGATCTGTGTTGTATGCAAATGAGTCTCATCATTTACCCCAAATTTCTGATGACCTGATTCCAGCTCTACGGAGCTATACCCAATTGGCTTCTTTATTTCTTTCTCCTTGACTACTTTCCTCACCCTGGCCGCGTCTTGCCATCTCCCTGCATCTTCGTACATCTGTGCTAGAATCACATAACGCCCGGCATTGTCAGGGTCCAAGACAAACAACTTCTCCGCAGCCAATTCAGCAAGCTCCATCATTTTGTGAATTCTACAAGCACCCAGCAATGCACCATAAATGTTTTTCCCTGGTTGGATAGGCATAGACCGAATAAACTCCACTGCTTTCTCCAAATCCCCAGCTCTCCCCAACAGATCCACGATGCAAGCATAATGTGCCTCACTCTTCGCCACTCCATAAGTTTCCATGGCATTAAAAAGGTGCCAGCCCTGCTCAAGCAAACCTGCATGACTGCACGCAGATAACAAACACAAAAACACAACACCATCAGGGTGCAAGCCAGCCCCAACCAATTGCCGGAACAAAGCAAGCGCCTCCTGCGCAAGACCATGTGTTCCATAGCACCTAATTATTGCACTCCACACTATAACACTTCTATCAGAGATCCTGTCAAAGATGGCTCGTGCCATTCTTACATAACCACAATTCGAGTACAACGATATAAGACCAGTCCCCACAGCAGAATCAAGTCCCATCCCTGTCTTCACAATATAACAATGAATCCAATACCCTGCATGAATATCCGCTGCCTGAGCAAACGCCGGAAGAACAGTTACAAACGTGGCATGATCAGGACCCCCCACACTTTCATCTCTTAACATATCATAGAAAAGCAGAATAGCATCATCCACATAACCATTCACAGTATACCCCGAAATCATTGAGTTCCAAGAAACAATATCTCTGTGACGAATTTCGTCGAACACTTTTCTGGATACTTCAACATCTTGACACTTAGCGTAAAACGCAACAAGGGCATTGCTCACAAACAAATCCAACTCCATTCCACACTTCACTGCGTGCCCATGAATCACTCGACCGTTTTTAGAAGCTCCCTCGGAGCCGCAAGCCTTGAGCACAAACGGGTAAGTGTAGTGGTTCGGGGTGATGCCACGCAAACGCATCGCATCGTAAATCTTCAAAGCCTCACCAAAGGGATCCGCATTGGCGTAAACCTTGATGACCAGGTTACAACAGAAAACATCTGGTTCGGACAAATTGTCGAACACCTTGCGTGCGTGGTCTAGGTTGGAGAAGTGGGAGTACTTATCGATGAGCTTTGCGACAATGAATGGGTCTTGCTCGTGGCCTTGGACCACAACCTGGGCGTGCGCTTTTTTAATGTTGTCGGTGGTTTTGCAAAGGTTCAACAATTCTGTGTAATAGAACGAGTCTTTGTGAAGTTTGGGTCTCAAAAGTTGTTGCACTCTTCGAGATACGCCACGCATTGGAACTCATTGAGGTCTGTGGAAGCTCTTCGATGGCATTTGGACGAGAAAGCGTTGGCATTCAGTGACTTAAGGATCTGTTAGGTACTGCGGAGAAAGGAAATAGGTGAGAGAAACAGTTAATGAAAATAAAGATGAATGAAAAATAAATAAGAAATAAGGAAACAGTAAAAGAAATACTCAAATAAGTCACATGTAAAATACAAATAACTAGAGGTCTCGTAATTTATAATTTTTCTCATCTCTCACTTCTATTCTGCTACTAGCTAACGGCGACAATAATATACTTCTTCTAACACATCTTACATGCTAAAATTTATTAAATTATAAAATAAGAAAAAAAATCATTAAATAAGAAATTTTATTAAAATCTATGGTTTTCAATAAATTTTAATAAACAATAAAAATGTATTTAAAATAGTGTATTATAAAGTATAGTACTAATATTCCTCAACACATTAAGCTTTGTATTTTTAAGATATTTCTCTCTACACCATTATATTTCCCTTCACCAAATAAAGGGTAAAGTTTGTACAATAACTAATGGAATTGCGTGAATTAGCACTAGAATTGAATTGTGTAGCATGGTTGGAATGATCGGGTGTGAATTACGGCCTGTAACGATCCATGGTTGGAATTTTTAAATTAATTTATTATATTATTTTGTTTTATAGTTTATTTTTATATGTTAAAAATAATGTATTAATATGATTATAATAGTAGTAAATATTAAATACTACATAAATTATTATTATATTAAAAAAATTTGATAATATTATTTGATAATAATAATAAATAAAAGTAAAAATAATATTTTAAATTAAAATATGTTAAATAAAATTTAATAAAAATAAATTTAGTTTAAAATAATATAGCATTATAATTAATTATATAAGTTTAATCAATATATTTTAAATCATTATAATAGTAAAAAAATCAGCAAATCAAATTAAATCGTAAAAAAAGGATTTTATTTAATTCAGATTTAATATTATATTTAAATCAAATCAAATTAAATAATATTTTTATTTTATATTTGATTTGAAAGATTTTTTTTCCTATCAATCAAATCAAATCGTATTACAAAATCTTACTTATAATTATTGATTTTTTTATTGACACAATTTTCCTCTGACCTTGACCAATTGAAAGTCGTACCCTATAGATAACACTAACACCCGTGCTGATTTACCTTAAATTCAATTCATTTGGGCAACCTCCCTGTTCCAAAACCCTAATCCTTCGTCTTCCAAGGAAATGGCAAGTTCTCTACCTCAACAACGCTCTTCGCTTTCGTAATTCTTCCTTCAACACAATCTAACACTTTTATAATTTTACTTTGCAGGCTGATTCTCCCCTCGCAAGGTAAACCCTAAAACTCTCTTTGGATTCGATATTCCTCTCGCGCATTTCCCCAATTATGCCTCGGCCATTGATAATTGGCAGATCTGAGTTCACGCATGCATTTTGTTTTCTAACATGATCTGCGATGGACTTTTTTTTCTGGTTTTATTCGTACCTGTATAGTTTTATAAAACAAAAGAAAAATAAAAAGAATTCGTAATAGTTTTAATGGGAATTATTGGTTTCCTGTGATCATTTGAAGGATTGTGTAGTCGTGTGTTGTTGAGCAGTTTGATTAGAAATTGAGAATTTGCCTTAGCATTGTCGATAGAATGTACGTCGAATGTTGCTAGAATTAATTGTGTTGCTGTTTGATGGAAAGTGGTCACTCTTAGTTTTAGACTCTGGGTTAATGAAGCCATGTTTTTATTTTTTTTAACTCTTTTTATGGATTGTCTTGCTGTGAAGCTATTTTATCTGGTCGTGATGGTATTTCAGGAACTCAAGGTCCCCTTCCCCGTGGAAAGCTCAGTTGAGATCGAGATCTAGGTCGAGATCTAGGTCGAGGTCTAGGCCTAGACAAAGGCCAAGATCCCGTTCTAGAAGTCGTGGCAGGTTAGTGACAATTGTGGTTTAGTTTGAAAGTGTTGAGGCAGGTGACTATGCCACTCAAGGTTTTAAATTGTGCTCTATGATTACTGAAATTATGAGAAAAATTATGCCAAATGTAGATAGTAGATACCATT
>CM023948.1:36599385-36653462 GCA_013407115.1 Glycine latifolia
TATATATATATATATATATATATATATATATATATATATATATATATATTTGTTGTTCTGAAAGTACCTGAAACTTATTCCTTTTGTTTCTACCACTTTCTGGGTCTGTACTTCTTCAGGTCAAGGTCACCAATTCGTGAAAGGTTGGTCTTTTTCAATTTTGTATATATTTTTGTCGTTCTGAAAGTACCTGAAACGTATTCCTTTTGTGTCTTCTGTTCTTACCACTTTCTGGGTCTTCTTCAGGTCAAGGTCACCAATTCATGGAAGGTTGGTCTTTTTCAATTTTGTATATATTCTGTCATAATACTTTACTTGGAAGGCTTACATCTAATCTCGCAAGTATTTCTGAAAGAGTTAACTGTATTTTTATGTTAACTATTCTATATTGTATAGTGATGTGCTGATAAAGTCACAATCTTTTTTTTCCTTTCTCTTGGGTACAATGATGCCAATGAGATTTGTAAATATGAACTCATGCTAGCTACTCGAGTTTCTCTCCACTAGTTCAATCCTAGTGGCTTAACTTCTAATCTTTTAAAATATATTGTAGGTCTGAACCTACAAATCCTGGTGACACACTTTATGTAACTGGTCTATCTTCAAGGGTCACCGAAAGAGACCTTGAGGAGCATTTCTCCAAGGAAGGAAAGGTGAGTATCATACTGGTTTACTCTTCAATTTTTTTGCTGAATTTTATTATTCATCCATCCAATGATTGTTTTATTTCGTAGGTTTCTTCATATTGTTTTATTTCGTAGGTTTCTTCATGTTTTCTTGTGGTGGAGCCTCGTACACGGATTTCTCGTGGTTTTGCTTTTGTTACAATGGAATCTGCTGAAGATGCGGAGCACTGTATCAAGTATCTCAATCAATCAGTTTTAGAGGGTCGTTACATCACTGTTGAGCGGGTAATGGATTTTTCCACGGTAGTAGTTGTTAAAACAATTGTACTTGTCATTTTTTTCTTGACTTGAAGGTTTTCTGGTTATATTCAGAATGCATTGCATCAGCTATGTTGGCAGCGATCAGAGATGATCAGTTCATCCATGTGAACTTTAGTGAAACAGCTTGATCAATGGCAAGCTTAAACAGCTAATCAAATGCGTCTGATCAACTAAACATAGCAACTATATTGCCCAACAACTTTACAACCTCAGCATTCACTTTCAACTCTCTACTAAACAACGGACATTATCAACAACTTTCTAATCAGGCTTTTATGGTATCTCACACCAGGCATTAATCTTGTGTGTGGATATAAATATTTTACCCTCTTCTCAGAAGCTAGGTTCTGTATCTGGATGAAATTTTCTTATTGAGGATTCTCTTAATATAATGTAAAATGTTACTCTGTAGAATTTATAGAAGCAAGAAAGATGTCACTGATTCAAGTTTATTAGCTGTTTAGTGTTATTTGGATGTTTTATGTCCTTTATCAAGGAAGCACTAAAGATTAACTCCTGTATTTTCATTTCAGTCACGAAGAAAACGCGCAAGAACTCCAACCCCAGGGAACTATCTTGGACTGAAAAACACTAGGGAGTATGGTAAGTTTAACTTATGGGATATCTTATCATAAATGGACAATCTAATCTGTGTTTGTTTTATTAAAGTTCTCGATAATTTTGTACTGAATTGTATCTTACATTTTGTTAGGCTATCGTGGTGACCGAGGTGGTGACCGGGGAAGGTATCGCGATGGTCCTGACCGTGACAATTATTCACGTCGTAGGTCTCCTAGGCGTTCACCATACAGAGGTGGCCAAGATTATTCACCCCGGCGTTCACCCTATGGGGGAAGGTCTAGGAGGGATAGGTCTAGGTCGCTTCCTTATTCTCCACATGGTAGCCCAGACAGGAAGTATGCTCGTGGATCTAGGTGATGTTTATCTTAGCATGCTACTATGTGAACAAGCTAAGCAAAAAATTGTTGACTATATGGTGCTGTGACTACCAGTTTGCGCTTATATACAATGTATACGTTTATTGGTGGAAGCTGATGTTCCTGTGTGACTATCAGTGTGCCTTTTCTCGAAGTCACAGAAAGTTAGAGTGGACAAAAGTGTGGAAATTTGAATTTGAAGTATTTAAGCATTTACTATAGGGAATTGAGACTCTGGCTAAAAAATGAATTTTCTGTGTCTGCGTATGCCTCAAACGTTTTAGCATGCGATGCTGCCTACAATTTCAACACCCATTTTTACCCAAACCATAACTCAATATTATACCCCGACTATTCCATTTGGGTCCAACAGTTGCAGCAGTTGACCGAGGGCAGCATTGTCTGAAATCACATCCTAAGGCTGATAAATTGGCTAAACATGCTTTGAATGTTGATGGTATTTATAATGTTTATTCTTTTGCTCCAGACTTTATTGTTCCTAAACTAAGAGCTGATTAGCTCAGGTTTGCTTCCCTAGCCTCTCTTAATATTATTCATTAAAAAAAGAATTCTTTTACCAACGATTACGCAGATATTAACGGAGTTTATTTGTAATATAGCATTTAGTAAAATAATAGGTATATCTCTAAATAAGTTAATGTGCCTATATATTCATCTAAATTAATGTATTCACACCTATGAAAATAGGTCAATAAGGGTAGTACGTCACACAAAGGAAAGTTTGCTTTTTATTTTTTCTTGAAGTGCAAACTGGTTAAAAAGTTACATGTTCTAAAATGAAGAATAATAATACACAATCACTTCATTATTTTGAAAACTCCAAAAATTTTATTTTTATTTTTATCATATTATAAATCTAATTATATTTATTTATTTTTTCTTTTTCTCCCTCTAGGTGTTATATAAAACATTGAGTGTTCATATAACATTTTTCTAAAAAGAAAGTCTTGGCACTTGTTTTTCATACTCTAAACGTGACACACACATGACGCATCCCTCTTGCTTCCATTTTTATAATTATCCATTATGCTTTTTTTCTTAATTTTTCATATTATTTATTACTTACCTATTTTTTGGCATACATCTATTTTTTTGTTTTATATCAACACTTTTTTTTTGAATAAATATTCTTTAAAATTTTTATAGAGAAAATAAAAAGATTAAATTGGGTCAACAAATTTGTAGTCCAAATACAATCCAAATCAAATAGATCAACGTACAATTCAAAACAAAAATATTTATATAATACATGGTATTTATCTCAAACACATAATTACTAATCTTGAAATAATATTGTTTTTTTAATATATCTTAAAAATAGTATATAAAAATTATAAAAACATAAGTGAATTTGAAACTTTATTTATTCAACTATAAAATAAACTAAATACTTTTCTGCTGCAAGAAAGTCAAATATAATTTTAAATGATAATGATGATAGGAATAATTGAATTATGATTAAGAAAAAAAGTTAGCTAGCTATCACTTACTAGTTACAATATGTGATTTTTAGCTAATTAAACGAAAGAATTTTTAATTATCATGATTTAAGAAATTACTTTCAAACGCTAATGTTCACATGCAAGGGGTGAAAAACTTGTAAGATACCAAGACAAAAGAAAATACAAGAGACATGACAATAACACAAATCCACTGCATTCATAAATGGGTCACCAGACAAAAAAGAATCCGTGAATCAATGTTTTGTGCCACTTCATACAATGAGCTGATTAATCTGTAAAATTAAATCACCTAATTAGCTAATTTGATCTTTTATCTTGATATGTCCAAACAAGACACCTCCACCACTTCCTCAAATCACCATATAATCTTATATTGTGTCTCTTGATCCCATGTTAACTCATGCACCCCTTGACAGTTTAGAGATGAAAAACATGTGAGAAAAATATTATATGTACGTACCATATACTTTTTTTAGAATTGTACAAATATTTTACTTGGTAGGAAAATGATAAGGAATTTACCACTAGTCATAGAACTCATGTTCATATAAATTAAACTATATATATTTTTCCAACTTGTCATTTGATCAAATATGTTTTTAATTCCTTCTTAATTGTTGAATCTCATCTCTGTTTTGGAATACCTCGATAAAATAGTGTCCCTTCCAATGTTTTATTCATTAAACACTGTTAGATTAAAAAACCCGCAATTGTGTACCCTATTCTTACTGTGACCCATAGAATTATACACTATTCATCACAGGCACTTTCTCATTTTTTTTGTTACTTGCTTTCTGCCATTTTTTTTCACTTGCTCATCATTTACTATTTCTTTTGTTGATTTACCATGCTCAACTTTTATTTCTGTTCATATTCAACCACTTGTTTTTCCCATGCTATTTCTTTCTTTTTCTGTTTTATCCACATAAAATGATAGCACTTAATCATGTCATTATTTGATCCTATCTGCTCTGCTGATAATGTTCTTTAAACCGACACTGTCACTGAGTTGTTTCTGCATCACCCAAGAACTTATTTCTTGATATTAATACTGGATTTTGGTCATGTTGCTCCCCATAATGATAGTTTCTTACATTTAAAATTTTCATATGTTAAAAGCCTGATATAAAAACAGCATTTATAACAAGCAGTATAAGCAAGACACTGACACTGTGGCAATCCATCATTTGCTGTAAGATCAGTGTGTCAGGGAGGAAGGTAATCATAAAATAAAGTAAGAAAGCAATGAATCCAATTGGATTTCTTAAGCAATTTTTTGTGATCCCCACAGTATTTTTTATGATTTCTACAGTGTCATGTCACTCCTAAGAAACTTACCTAATATTTTGTTCAAATACAAAAAATAACAAGGAACTCAAAAAAATCTACATATTTATATTTTTTTTTTACTTAACATTTTTTCAATTTTCATAAATATAAATTAAAATAAATAAAACAAAATAAGTAACAATATAAAACGTAACAATATAAATTAAAATAAACTTAACATTCTTACTCCTTTTTTTTTTATTAAAACTCTTCATTGACCTCCAAAGTTTTCTTAACGATTATTTTTTTTCTTACTCCTTTTTTTTATTAAAACTCTTTATTGACCTCCAAAGCTTCCTCAACGGTTATTTTTTTTTTCCTTACTCCTTTTTTTTATTAAAACTCTTCAACCTCTCACGCGAACCAACACCACTCCCTTCACCTTATCTCTTCCACACTTCCACATGCACCACCTAACCTCCAGAACCTTCCCCAGAGTTCACCTCTTCCACTTCCACTCACAAAACTCACACGCTCCTTAATCTCTCTTCACTTTCACCAAACCCTTCCTCTTCCCCTCAACCTCTTCATCTCTCTTCTTCATTTTCTTTCTTCTCCACAGCCACGGCCTCCCACGTGCACCACCACCGTCACCCGCGGCCTCCTTCGCGCAACCACAACTAGCGCCCGCGAACCTCCTTTGTGCAACCACCACTAATGCACGTGGACCTCCCTCGCACAACCACCATGGGCACCCGCGGACCTCCCTCGCGCAACCACCACTGATGCCAGCGGACCTCCTTCGCGCAACCACCACCGTAAGACGGTTTATTGTCCATGTTCTTCTTCTTGTTATTTTCCCTCTTTTTTTAGATAGGTGCTGGATAATAGTTTTTTATTGTTAAGAACAGATTGCTTATATAGGATGCGCTTCTTTGTTTTGAAGAAACCGTTCTTCCACATAGGCACTCTCCAATGCAGAGTTTCTTGAAGAAACAGTTCTTTCATTTGAAGAAACCTTGTAAGCATCTCCCATTGAAGATGCTCTAAGTCTCCACCTAAAGAGTTTAAGAATGAATTTTACTTACCACACCATAATAATAACAATAATTGTATGTTTCATATGCATTCTCCCCGGTGAACGTTTCTTAAAAAATTTCATCTATCAAAGCCAAATAAGAAAATACCTATAATAAATCATATAATCAACACAAGCACACAATATGTCAGCCTATAATTTGTACTAAGGAGAGAGAACCAGGGAGAAAGGAAAACATAAAAGGAAGTGAAAACTGAATAATCTGTAAAGATTCTAACCTGAATAGTTATGCTTGATATAAGGATATAACTTTCAGCAATTTATAACAGCAACTTTGGTTCGTGGAGAAGAGTTCTTAAGTAAGTAATCCACTGTCTTGATTACTCCCTTATCGGATATCTTGCTGATTGGAACCATTCTAATTTTTAATGACTCCAATGTAAGAAAGCACGGAGGTTGAATTTCCATTACAGCGGGATTTGATAAGTCCTACACAATTAGAGTGGATTGGAGACATTTCAATGGATATATTGAAATGTAAGATTGAGTATTTACAAAATAATGCGGACATCTTATGAGCATTATGAAAATTAAAAGAGGAGAATACATAATAAAGTAACTTACCTTTATTATATTAAGGATAAGAGAAGAGAGTGTAAATATCTTTACGTTATAGAGAACTTGCAACCAACTTACGAGGACCGAACAATCTATACAAGAACTGGATTCGTCAATATTTACTTCTTCAAGACAAGAAAGAACACACGTGGAAGAGAGTTGATGATAAGTGAGAAAGAGGTTGTCGTTAAATGTGACTGAATAAGTATTTGGAGTAGAAAAAGTACAATTTTGGGTTGATAGGTGAACTTGTGAGTAAGATCTCCAAGTTTATCTTCTAGTTCCAAAGTGAAAAGATTAGCATTTATATGCAGAGGACTTTTGAACCACTGTGGAAAGAGTAATATTTAAGAATCAAAGTATTCAACAAGTTACAAGTTGAAAAGGGCTAAGCAATGCAAGGTTTCTAGTTTTGGTAAATTCAGAGATCTTGGAAGTTTCTGTTTCATGGTAAAATCAACCGAAATCTTAAGAAATGTTAGAGTCTGAATCTGACAGGAAAAACTGAGTGGTCAAAACAACTGGGTGGTGTGTAACTGGAATCGAATTTCAGATTAAGAGCTACTCAACATGTCACTGTATTCAGATATTTGGATGCGGTCACACCGAAGGCACCCAATTTAAGATTAATCAGGGAAATAGAACCATCCCGACTAGAGAGAATTGAGATACAGATTTGTTGTAATGTTTAATTCCTTTGAAGTTCTTGCGGCTGAAAGCGAGATTAGTGAGAGATTTCCGAAGATTCTTCCATCAAGTAGACAACACACGAGTCCGAAACAAATCTTTTGTATCCATAAATTTCATTATGTAGAGCAGAACTAGGTCAGGTAGGTCACTCAGTTTGTCATTTTATGTATTCACGTTCACTTGTCCTTTGTCTCTTTGCTTAATCCATTGATATCGCACCAAACAAAAGTTATGTAAATTCTCATCCAATTTAACATGAATTAAATTGTTCACAATCATGTTATTTAAAAAAACTATGATAGTTTATTTTAACTTTAATTAATGATAATATATATATATATATATATATATATATATATATATATATATATATATATATTTATTTATTTTTATATTTTTATTTATAAATATTATATATATATATATATATATATATTATGTTTCATAAAATTAGCTAAAAAATAATGTGAAAGTTGAACAATTAGTTATTAAAGTATAAGTATAATATCATAAATGTTCATCTAATAAAAATAATTATTTCATTTATTATTTATTCGCAATACCTAACATCAATCTTTTTCATTTATCCTCACTTGAAACATGTCATGTATGCACATATAGACGAAATTAGCTTATTAAAGTAAAAGTGTTTAGTAAAATTAGCTTGAAGTAGCTAAAAATGTAAAATGACTAAAAAATAATAAAATCACAATTTATTTAAAAAGGATAAGAATGAAATTTAATAAATATATTAAAGATAAAAATAAAATAAAATACAAAAGAATAGAAGTAGGAAGCTAGTGTTTTAAAAACGTTGCTGTCAGTAGTTTTAAAAAATATTAGAAGCTATTGTGAAGATAATAAAAAAATTTATTTACACTTAAATGAACTTTTCAGTTAGTAAAAAAAGTTAGAAAATAATTAAAATGTTTTGCCGAACATAACCATAATAAAAAATAGTTATAATAATAACATTGAATATTATATATATTTTATATATTATCTATCTATTATGTAAGTAGGTGGATCAAAATTTTAATTTGTTAATAATTATTATTGATTTAATCATATTTAGAAAAGTTTACTTAAACTAATACGTACCAACCATTGGTGAAAAATATTACAGTTAACAATAACCATTGATTAAATTTCATCAGATTTAACATCATCGAAGGATTACAATATTTTAAAGCAACCAATATTAGAATAATTTATCATTAAATAACATATATTAAATATTCCATGAACAATAATGATTAATAATAAGGATATTATAATTAAAATATACATTTTATCAATATGTAATTAAATCTAAAATAATTTATAATTTAAGCTACATATTTTTTAAATAACTAATTTATAAATAACTAACAGATTTTGAATCATATAAGACGTTAATTCACCAATGTCTATTACAATAAAAAAAGAAAAAGAACCAAATATTTAACCAACGTCTTTGAATTTAACAATTGATAATTTTATTTATGTAAATAATGATAAAAAACAAATAATATATAATAATTATATAATTTAAATAAAATTGTGTAATGCACGGTTTAAAATTTAGTATATATAAGTAAAATTCACTTTTGAATAATATTAATAAATATTATATTTATTGAATATAATATATAGTCAATTCAAACAATATGGTCAAATATAATATAATATATTATTAATTTTCTATAAAGTGTAACTGTTAATTATAGAAAAAATGATATTATGATATGATTAACAAAAATACCAAACTAAAATTGGAATTAATGGATATAGGAGGAGGACAATTCTAATAGCAATAAGTACTTTTTTTCAGGAATTTGTTTGTGACTTGTACTTAGTTATAAGATCTTTAAAAAGCAGTGCGGGAACAGAAGCACAAGCCAGATTTCCTCATTCTCCTTCTCACTTGTTCAGCATTGCCTAGTTGGTTCACAAATACACAAATGGTGAAAGCGAGGCAGTCTCGGCTAGGGCACCGGAAAACGTCGAGGAGGTGGCCGTGGCCGGTGATGCTGACGTTGCTGGCAACGTGCTCGTTTCTCATTCTCATTCTGCTCGCTCTCCCAATTCTCTCAACTTCCAATGCCAACGATCTCAACTCCATTGCTCGCAACACTACTACTCACATGTATCTATATTTTATGTACCTTATTTATGGATCTATTCTTCTATATGCAATTCATTCAACTCCATTTCCTTCTCATGTTTCTATGATCTTTCTTTCTTTCTTTTGTGCAGAAGCGAAGGTGAATACGACCAGCTGGGAGAGCGGTGGGTTGAAATAATATCGTGGGAGCCTAGAGTTTTTCTCTACCACAATTTTATGGTCAGTTTTAATTCTTTCAGTTTCTCAATGGTTATCCCCTGGAAAATCCAATTCTAATGGTAGAATGTATAGTAGCACAAACTAACAAGGGAAAATAATAATAATAATAATCTCTACATATAATAAAGGCCATACTCATATTTGATTTTCACTTTTTTTTACCTATTTATCTTTTAACTGCTATAAATCACTCATCACTCTTTTAATCTCATTTTTTCATTTTTTTTAATTTAGTCTCTTGCATGCTTCTCATATCTGATATCTCTTCATCTATATTTTAATGTTCATATTTTTTGTAAATAATAACTTTCATAATATGTAGTGATAATAACAATACCAAGGAAATATTTGAAGAAGTTATTTTAATACTATATATCTATATATATATATATATAGAGAGAGAGAGAGAGATGGTGGTGCTCCTTTTGGCACTTTCCTCACACAAGAATTTGTCATTAATTGTTAATGATCTTGTGCTTGTCACCGGATTTATACATGTTAAGAGAATGCGTGGTGGGTGAAGTGTGAAGGGGAGTAAAAATGGAGTTTATTGGCAAATGGAATGTGAATGAGAGTAAAGTTGGAGTAACTAGAAATTATGAAGCTGAGTACAAATGGACAGTGTTCTACTCTCAGCATCCTCACAATTTTCTGATACAATCGAGAATCAAGTAATTTGCATTGCAAATATTATGTTTATCTTTTTTTCCACTTGCAAGCCTGTAATCTTTACCAAAGGTGAAGATTTTCTTTTTAATTATAGCCGTGATTGTATATGAAGATAATTGATAAAGTATCAATTGTGGAAAAAATATAACACAAAATTAATTAAGGTGATTTAATTAGACATATACAAAATAAGCATAAGGAGGCATCAATGAGAATAATAGTTTGTATAGTTTAAATCTTGCAAAGAGGAGAAGGAAGTCAAGAAGGACATTAGAGAATTTGGTAAAGAGATAATATGTCACGCTGTAACATCCCTGAAACTTTAAGTGAGGTAAGGAACGTCGCTTTATCCATTTAACCAACTTCATTTAGTGGGATAAAATTTTGTTATTTGTTGTTTTTATTGTTATTGTATAGTCATGGTTAAGGAAGTATTAGAAAAATGGAGAACCTATGCTCATCACCACTCTAGCATTTCTCTTTCGAATATATATCACTTTAACGTCATATGGTTATATTGTGTTTAACCATTATTTTAGGTTAGTGCTCAGCTATATTATTAATATTTCAGTGCCTCCATTTTTTTAAATACTTAAATTTGGCTGATTAATCTTAATTAACAGACCAAGGAGGAATGCGAGCATCTAATTAATATAGCCAAGCCAAACATGCGAAAGTCAACAGTTATTGAAAGTGAAACTGGAATGAGTATAGAAAGCAGGTTGGTTATCTCTCATTATTTTCTTGTCAAGTGTCCTTTGAATTCCTTTAATTAGTATTGAAAATAAAAATTTTGTATAGCTTGTTTAGACTGCCCTTGCCACACTTTGTTTATGGCAAACCTTATACTTATTTATTCCTTTTGCATTTAGAGTACGGACAAGCTCTGGTACTTTTCTGGCTAGAGGACGTGATAAAATTGTGAGGAATATTGAGAACAGAATTGCTGATTTTACTTTTATACCTGTAGGTATGTACTTTCTTCCTTTGCCACTTTTTATGAGTTTTTTAATTGTTGAAAAAATCAAGAATTCATTGCTTTTGTTTTTTTTTTTTTTCTAGTTCACCAATGTATCAAGTTAATGATATAGCTTGGGACGTATAGTGACACTGCCCTCAAAGACATATGAGTGTGGTGTGCAATACCGCTCATCCAAATAAAAGTTGGGGCAACAAAAGTAGACTTTTCTTATTATAAACCCAGAAACTCATAGAAACGGGAGGAAAAGAATGATGTGAGATAGACTCATATATAAAAACCTTCTAAAGTATAAATATTTATAAGGAAAAAGACTTAAATATGCTTGATGTTCCTTGATAAACAATTATTTTTTTTAGATTTTTAATAAATTTTTGTGTTGAATTAGATCTCTAATATATTAAAACTTTTATTTTGAGTTTTTTTTTTATCAATTAAGTAATGACATGCATAGATTTATACACTTTTTCTGATAATATTATAAAAAAATCTTTCAAATATATCATTGACTCAAAATAAAAGTTTAAATATGTCATAAATTGAATGTAACACAAAAATTTATTAAAGATCTAAAACAAAAATCAATTATTTATCAAGAAACTTAAACCTAAAGAAAAATTAGGATTTCTAAAACTATCTCAACTGACCAAGTCTACATATATGGTAAGACCAAGTCTAAAAAACCAATTAAAAAATAATTTGATTTTGATAATCACTAAATTAATTTCAAAATGATTTTCTAAGTTAAAATGAATTGGTTAAATAAAAATGTTAACCATTTGAAATATCAAACAATATATATATGACTGCTAAAAAAACCATCCCTGCATCCTGTACCCAAAGTTTCCATGAACCAGCCTCATTGGGTTCCCTTCTTGTGTTTGGAGAATCCCGGGATATATAAATTTAGAACAATGTTGGACCCGTAAAATTTGGGTTGTAATAACAACAAATAAACAATATGTACGCAAAAGAATTAAGAAACAAATTTTCAAACCTTTAAATTTACATTAATAACTACAATAATGTAATATGATGAGTTTAATTTTGATTCACATGTAGAACTTTTTTACATTATTTGCAATATCATCAAGAGTTTGATATTTAAGGTAGTTGTTATCATATTAAGACCTTTTCAATGAAAAACAGATAACTCACATATCCTTATTCAATCAATTAAATTAGATTTTTTTAACTAAATAGTTTTACATTGATCGTGGATTAAAATTAAATTGTAAAAGAATATATAGAAGGTAAATTGACAATTGTTCTAAGTAATTTTGTATTTTAAATATTAATTAATTATGCATTAGTAAAACAATAATTCATCTTTTATAAGCTTGCTTGTCAGAATTTAAAATATTTTTAGTGGTCAAATGTTAAATTAATCCGTCACTTAAAGTTTGTGTACGTACTATGTTGTGCGTGTGTCAATTGAATATTGAATATTTTTTCAAGCCTGCATGAGACTGACATCTCTCAATAATGCGGAGTTGAAGTTTTGTTTGTGCTTCTTTATTCTGCTAGCTATTCCTTGTGAATCGCTAGGCTTTTCTTTTGTTTAAGAATTGTAAACAAAAATCATGTATAATAAATTCCTGGTTTAAATAAATTTTTAGGGTTAGTAATTTAATGTTTTTATTATTTTGTTTTTGGAAATTATTTTTTTATTTTTAGTTTTTGTAAATTATGTTTATTATATATTTTTTTTATCTTTATAGTGTTTTATAACATTTTTTCCTATTATTTAAAGTATTATTGATAGTATTTTAAGGACTAAAAACAAAATAAATATAATTTATAATGAATAAAAAAATGTAAGGACGAAAAATAAATAAAATGTGATATCATTTTATTTTTTTAGCAATTAATTTGCTTAATGAAATTGAAATATTAATTGTATAGTTATGTAAGAAATATATCTAGGTTGTGCTTCTACTTTCAATGAGATATGTTCGCATTCCATCTAGTTGCCTCGACATTGCCATGCTTACATTTTTTTCTATGTTTGAATTTGTTAAATGTTGAAACAATTATAGCTAAAGCTAGCAATGACCATCATGTTGTGTGACTATTTTATTCAATTTATAAAGTGCTATAGATAAAGGATATTTTAAAATTGATTTTCTATTGAGCAAACAAGATGAGGCATAATATGCAGATAATGGTGAAGAACTTCAGGTCTTGCATTATCAAGTTGGAGAAAAGTATGTGCCTCATCATGACTACTTTATGGACGATATTAACACTGAGAATGGGGGTGATCGTATCGCAACAATGTTGATGTACCTGTAAGTGATATCAATTGCCTCTTATTTGTTAACTTCAATTTGTCTTGGATATGAAACCAGATGCTCGTGTTAAGCACTTTTGTATTTTAATGATACAGTTCAGATGTTGAAGAAGGGGGTGAGACGGTGTTCCCAGATGCGAAGGGAAATTTTAGCTCTACGCCTGTGTGGAATGAGCTTTCTGTCTGTGGAAAAAAGGGACTTTCAATTAAGCCAAAGATGGGCAATGCTTTACTTTTTTGGAGCATAAAGCCTGATGCAACTTATGATCCATTAAGTTTACATGGTTAGTTGCTATGTTGTTGTTATTATTATTATTATTATTAGGTAAATGTTAACTGATCTTGTTTAAGAAAATAAAAATATTTTTTTTATTATAATATGTAAAACTCTATTTTTCATAATTTTCTTTCATGTAATTTTTACAATAAAATATTTACTTTTTTTAGTTTTTTAATCAATACTCGAAGATAATGATTAACCAAATTATCATTATTATTATTATTACAGATCTTGTAAGATATATTAACAAGCCTATCCGTTTTTATGATAATTTTCAGGTTCTTGTCCAGTGATTAAGGGCAATAAGTGGTCAAGTACAAAATGGATACGCGTCGGTGAACACAAACTTTAAATAGGCATTACTATTTGTATCTGTCTCCCCTTTCTTATTTTACTATTTAACTAGTATTGAAACCGTGCATGCACGAATTTTGAAAGAAAAAAAGAGTAAAATAATAAATAATAAATTTAATAATTTAATAAAATAAATGAAAAAAATTATCCATGGCGATGACTGGACAATTTTAATAATATTATTGATGACATAAATATAACTTTACGATCAAGGTTAGACAACAATGTTTATTACACAATGTTTTACTTTGTTGGTAATTTAAGTCGAATAAGTTGATAGAATGCTTACATAAAATTTCATGTAAAAAGTTGTCAAGTCAATTTTTTTTCTCTTGCACAATTATATTTATTGATTTCCGTTGCTGGACATCGTTACAAATATATTTTGTGGTAATTGTGGAGATGGTTAAAAATATTCTATATTCCGTTGTTGGACATAGTCAACTCCTTCCGCTGATCTCTGTAAAATGAGGTAAGGGAGAATAGTTCATTAGTGAACTCCTTATTTATTCATTGATTTGTTGGTGTGTATATATAGACTGATTTCCAAAATTATTTAAAAAACTAAAAACTAATGGATCTAAGTTATTTACTATTCGAATATATAAGGAAGTTACAAAATTCAAAATTTAACAATAATCTTAAAAATCAACAGATTTATAAAATTTAAAAACTAACAAGTTTACCTATAATTCTAAAATTAAAATAACATATATGCATATCTAAATCTTAAAAAAATGCTGACGAATTAAATTTAAAACTTATACTCCTTAAAGTAACAAGGTTGTCAAAGGGTTTGTCTCAACGCTAAGAAGACTCTCGAGTCTCGACTCATTCATGAAAGCTGTAGCGTGTAGCTCTCTGTCCTTGCCATGGTCGAAAGATAAAGCCTTTTAGTTAGAAGGTATCAAAATCTTTTTTATTAGTTTTACACTATTACTTTTAGTTTTGTAGCAATTTTAAAAATCTAAATTTAACGACGTTAAGAAACTTTAGACGACAAAGATTAAAAAAAAAATAAAAAATTAAAACCGTAGAATCAATATGAGATGTTTTAAACTAGTGGGAGCAAAAGAAAAAGCTTTTTCAGCTATAGAAACTAAAGATAATTAAACCTTATTATTAATTCAAATAGGTGACCACCAGATCCATTAACTTTATTGAAAGGGCAAATAAGAGCACCACTATGATTATTTGAGTGGTGCAGATAGGATAGTAGTTAAATTAGAGTCTGTAGAATTATTTTGAGAGTTTCTCTGTTAATAAAAAATTCTAAAAAACATTTGTATTGTATCTAAAGAGACCTTTAGTCTTGATACAAGAAGGTCCATTGGAAGCGTAGAATGTTTATTATTCTTCCGATTAATAATAATATTCCAACACCGAAATGAAAACCAGGCGCGCAAACGGAAGCAGAGCCCACAGAACAAAAGCCAATAGAAAAAAAAGAAAAAGTCATGCCTTCCTCTGTTTCCTTGATTCAATTCAATTTTCAAGTCTTACTAGTTCGGCAATGTACTCTTCCTCTCGATCAATAACACAAATGGTGAAAGCGAGGAAGTTTTCTCGGGTGTGGTGTCGCAAATCATGGTGGCGGGTGACGTGGCCGGCGACGCTGATGACTCTGCTGCTGCTGACGTGCTCGTTCCTCATTCTCATTCCGCTAGCTCTCCGCATTCTCTCCACTGCCCATGCTAACTCCTCCGTTTCTCGCAACACTCACATGTATGTCCACTCTCTTTCTCTCTGCTTCATTCAACTACATTTCGTTCACTTTCTCTTATCTTTTTTCTGTTTTATGCTTAAGCAGCGAAGCTGAAGAAGACGATCGGGTCGAGTGGTGGGTGGAAGTAATATCCTGGGAGCCCCGAGCTTTTCTCTATCATAACTTTCTGGTCAGTTTTTATCTCTTTCATTTCTATATATGCCTCCCTATCTAGCTTCAATTATAATCCAATTTCTATGGTATAATGTGCTTTGTATCTCGATAAAACGGATATGAAAGATTAGAAGAGAACATAATAATACTACTAAAGACTAAAATTACATATAGTTTGTTAGTTAATGTTGTTGGGAGTTGTTCGTTCTTCGATGCTTGGCTCAAATTCCAAGGCATCGAAACTTTCAACTTTGAGTGCAAGGTTCAAGGAGTGCAAGACTCAAGAGTTACATCTTTTGAGGTTGAAGAGGTTAGAGAATGAGAGAGAAAAATTTAGAATACCATCATACTTGATGATGTTTGATTGTAAATCTAGTGAAAGGTTAGAAAAGTTTGACTTTAACACATTATTCTTATAGTGAAAGTTAGATTCTGGACTAGTGTTCCGTGAATTTTACTTATTCTCATTGAGAAAGATTTTTTCACGTTAAATAAATTTAATTTTGTTATTCTCTATTTCTCTCTTCTTACATTTTACTATTTTGCTTCCAAAATATTTTCTATTTCTCTCTTCTTACATTTTACTATTTTTACTATTTTGCTTCCAAAATCCACTGAGGGTTTGACTTTACCAACAAATGTTGTTTGTTCTCTTATTTGAATTACAAGTTTGTCTAGTAATCCGCATTATAAATGATTGTATAAAAGATGTTTTTTTTATTAACAAAAATGTTAAATGTTAATTTATTAATTTTTTATATGAGATGAATTCGAATTCATAACTTCTTTCTAATTTCTTCTCTCTTTAATTATTAAGTCCAATAACCTTATAACTCCTATTAGTATATGTAATTGTAGTGAAACTTTAATTTTAAATGAAAAATAATACTAATTTTTTTAAAAATTGCACGTAAGTTTTGTTCTAAAAATAACAACAATGAAGTCTATGTTCAGGTTATCTAAATAATATATAGAGCTTTTGATTGGTTGTTCCTATAGGTACTTTGCTCACGCAAGAATTTGTCATTGTTAATGATCTTGTGCTTGTCATTGGATTTGTACATGTTAGACTGGTTAAGCAGAGATGTGGGTCTAGTTTGTTTGAGTCGCTAGAAAATTGTGAGGTGGGAAGTGTGAATCAACTCACTTTTACAGTATTGGAGGAGTGATAAAAAATTATGAAGTGGAGTATAAATTGATAGTGTTTCACTTTGAGCATTCCCACATTTTTCTTATACCAAACAAGCATCAAGAATTGCCATTCCAAATGTTCTCTTTATCCTTTTTTCCACTAGCTAAAGGTGAAGTTTTTTACTTAATAATAGTCATGGTTTAGGAAATATTAGAAGAATGGACTACCTAGACTCACTTCTCTTAGTTATTGAAACGCGGTGTACGTTATTCTAAATTTTGAATACCAAATTAGCATGATATGGTTATATTGTGTTTAACCATTGTTTAAGGTTAGTGCTCAATTGTGGTACTAATATTTAGGTGTCTCCATTTTGAAATACTGAAAATTGGCTGATTAATCTTTACAGACCAAGGAGGAATGTGAATATCTAATCAATATGGCCACACCACACATGCAAAAGTCAACAGTTGCTGATAATGTATCTGGAGAGAGTTTAGACAGCAGGTTGGATTCCCTCCTTTATTATTCTTTTCTGTCATTTGAGTTCATTCATCATTGAAAATAAATATATAATTTTATCTTTACTTATTTCTTTTGCGTTTAGCATGCGGAACAGCACTGGTGCTTTTCTGGACAGAGGACAAGATGAAATTGTGAGGAATATTGAGAAGAGAATAGCTGATGTTACTTTTATACCCATAGGTATGTACTTGCCGCCTTTTGCCAGTTTTTCATGAGTTTTAATTGTTGATAAAACTAAGGAATCATTGCTTTTGTTATTTTTCCTGCTTCACGTGTGTATCAAAGTTTTATTTTTATGGACCAATAATAATTTGTTAGAATGTTAGTAGAGGAGGATTCAACCTACAATCTTTTTATTTTTTATTTTTTTTTAATCATTCAACTCAGGTATATTTTTATGTATGTATCAAAGTAAATAATGAGTGACAAGAAGGCCATCATTGCATCCTACCCAAAGTTTCACGAACTTCCTTGGTTCCCCCATGATTTAGAAAAGTCATAATTTTGGGTTGTAATCCTAATAAAATTAAGGACTATATACTTTAGGAAATAAATTTTTAAACCTTCGTATTTACATAAAATAATTCAATATATGATAAGTTTAATTTTGATTCCTATATATAATTTTTTTACACTATTTGCAACATCACCTGAAGAGTTTCATGTATAAGGTAGTTGTCATCAAGTGAGACCATTTTTTGTTTTAATGATGTCGTAACATAATTGGATGATAGTTTCTTAAAAATTGGATGATATTTAAGGTTACATAAGAGTTTATTAAATTGACTGTTGTAAAAGAATAGAAGATAAATTATCAGTTGTTTCATAATTAAAATTTCATATTTTGAAAGCACGCCATGTTATCAAATATTTATGCCTATGTATATTGCAAAATAACTATTCATCTAAATTAATTTAGATGCTTGTATAAGAAATTTCTAAAGCCATCTAAACATGTTAATAATAACAAGCAATACGCTCACATCAAAACTCTGGCGGAAGCGTTATTAGATGAGAATACTAACCTTCAACCACTATTATTTGACGTTTAGTGTTTGTATACGGAAAGAAAAATAGCTTCAGTCACCCAAAGAAAAAGCAATGCACTCCTTTTACATAGAGAGTTCAGGCCATCACAAAATCTTAACATATATGTGCAATATATGTGCAACAAATCATGGGATTTAATTACCCAATATACCGAGAAAAGTTGCATATCACAGTTACTTGTAATAAGGAAATTTGTATATTACAGTTACTTTATATTTGTATATGTCAATTTAATAATGGAAATATTTAATCTAAAAAGGGACCATATCATAAATGGATTTAAAATAGGAAGATTTCAAATTGAAATCTACCTAAAATCAATTAAGCACGTCTGCTCCTAAAAAAGGGAAATTCTATCACTTAATTAATTAATAGAAATCCTATCAGCTTGCTCATTGGAATTTAAATATTTTTAATTGCTTAATGTTCAGTCATTTTATTTGGGTGCTATGCATTTAAATTTAATGAATATTTTTGTCAGCATGAGACTGACTTTTGTGAATTTGTGGAGTTGAAGTTGTCTTTGAGCTTCATTATTCTGCTTGATATTCCTTGTTGATTTCTAGTTTTTCTTTGTTTCTGAAAAGGAAATGAAAATCATGTACAAAAAAATCCTCGAAATCACATCGATGATAAGATCCATATTATATTTTAGCAGCTAATTTGCTTTCAAGAAATCGAAATATTAATTGCATGAGGTAAATTCAATTAGTTATGTTTGAATCCATGTATCAACTCTAGAGTCTAGACATTGTCATTCTTACATGTTTTGCCTTTGCTATGTTTAAAAGTTTGAAACATCTATAGGTAAAGCAATGGACCATCATGGTGTGTGACTATTTACTCCATTTATATATGAAGTGCAAAGGATAAGAGATATTTTAAAACTGATTTTCCATCAAGGAAGCAAGATGGAACATGTTTAGTTGTTTTTGCCTTTTTTTGGATGATGCTTACTTATATAGGATGTTATTTTTCATCGGAGTTAAAAACCACTATATAAGTTGTATGTATCTCGCGATATGCAGAGAATGGTGAAGCATTTCATGTTATCCATTATGAAGTTGGTCAATATTATGACCCTCATTATGACTACTTTATGGACGAATTTAATATTAAGAACGGGGGTCAGCGGATAGCAACAATGTTGATGTACCTGTAAGTGACTTCAGTTGCCTCTTATTTGTTAACCTCAACATGTGTTGGATTTGAAAACAAATGCTCATGCAATAGTCCACTTTTTGTATTCTAATGATACAGTTCAAATGTTGAAGAAGGGGGTGAGACAATGTTCCCAAATGCGAAAGCAAATTTTAGCTCTGTGCCTTGGTGGAATGAGCTTTCTAAATGTGGAAAAATAGGACTTTCAATTAAGCCAAAGATGGGTGATGCTTTACTTTTCTGGAGCATGAAGCCTGATGCAACTTTAGATCCATTGAGTTTCCATTGTTAGTTGCTCTTTTTATTTATTTATTATTATTATTAGGCTTAAATATATTTAAATTCTGGATAAATAATCAAATTTTGTTCTAAAATTCTAATAAAAAAATTTGTTGTTTCGAGTCCTTGAATATTAAATTTTTTGTTTTGAACCTCTTAAATGATGATGTAGCACATTAATAATGTTGAAAAAATCAATTTATAAAGTAACACATCATCACTCGACTGATAAATAGAAACTCAAAATAAAATTTTAATATATTAGGGACTCAACAATAAAAATTTTATTGAAAATCCATAACAAAATTTGGTCATTTATAAGGACCTAACACATATTTAAACATTAATTATATTATTATTATTATTATTATTATTATTATTATTATTATTATTATTATTTCTGAGTTGTGTTATGTTTTAGAAGGTTTCAATTTTAGACAAGATAAATTAACAAGCATATCTATTTTTATGATAATTTTCAGGTGCTTGTCCAGTGATTAAGGGTAATAAGTGGTCATGTACCAAATGGATGCATGCCAATGAATACAAAACTTAAATAGGCATTACTATAGGTGATTATCTCCCATTTCTTGTTTTTACTGTATATTAACATAAATATAACTTTACAGTTAAGGTTAGACAACAATGTTTATTTTACAACGTTAAGTTTTACGTTATTGTTAATTGAGACTATTGTAAATGGGAAAAATATCTTAAGGGTTTTTTTTTCCATGTATTTTCTTCCTAGCTTGCTTCCTTTATTTCTCATATTTTTTACATTTCCTTTATTACGGACAATTGCTCCCCTATAATAATAGGAAGATTAGAGGATGTTATTCGTGTGACACATATTCGTGTCCCAATCTCTAGAGATAAATTAACTGTTGTTAGTATTGCCTTTCTCACTATTAATGTGTGTCAAGTAGAATAAGTAATACTTTTTCACATTATTTTGACAAATTTGACGTCAATCTATACAAGAATTCGGAGCCTGAAAGTGGATCCAGACATGTTATTTTTACTTTTTCTTTTTTAATCATGTTAAAGTTAATAAAATATTTATTAAATTTGTTAATAATTAATCTTCACATAAGAATTCAATTAACAACCTTAGATATAAGTTTTTTTTCCTATGAACAAGGCTCAAGTATAAAATATTATTTAAGAGATTTGAACTCAATTTTATTCAAATGAAAACATGTTAATTGAGCCAAAAATCTCCTATATAATACACTAAAAAAGACATATAATATGAGACACGAAGTATTATATATTGCACAAACAAAACTGGTACCATCCATTGCGAATCATCACCTAGGACATAATCAGGTCTTTTTTTTTTTTTATACCTATGATATATTTATTATTTTTGTTATTAATTTTTACTAAAAAAAACCTGACTAATTACATTAATTACTTCGAAGCATGCTAAATAAGGTTCACTTTTTACTTAGTATATATCTTTATTTTTATTTTATTGCGTGAAGATTGTTAATATCTATTAAATTTATCCTCTTTAACATGTACCATACCCTTACATTCAATGTCTACAAATAATTACAAATACGTATATTAAATTAATTTTAAAAACAAAACTATGAAAATGTGTGTGAGAAATTTAGTAAAAATCTTTGTGATGGATGGTGGAAATTAAAGTCACTCTAAAGTTTTTAATAAAGAGAATTCAAGGCCAATCACATTGCTATGAGTGTAGTAACAAACAGAACATTACTTCCAATAAGGTTAAGACATGCATGCATGGGTTGTTCAAAAGTGGAACCCATGGAATCATGATTTGTGATTTGTGTAGGACAGTAGCTTCCCCCATGCACCACAATTTTTATGCAGGATCTTATCCTACCATTGCATGTACCTCTAACTCTAAGCCGCGCAATTAATAATCAGTAATTACCATTTCTATTTCTCGTGACCCATTCTCAACGACTCCCTTCTAATGCACCTAACACTGTACTGAATAAGATATTGCACGTACTATATCAAAATATTGATATATATAAAAGCTTATTTTCTTGTACTGATCGATCGACTTACTGATTCAGTTTTACTGCACATTTATCAATGCATGCATGATTCAGTTTTTAATGTCTTTCTTAATTCATAAAAGTGATTCTCTCTCTCACTCTCTCTCACTCTCTCTCTCTCTCTATATATATATATATATGCGGTGTTTTTTTCTTTTCTAAGAATGGAAAAGTATTTGTGTATGTCTTTTCTTATTCTCCAACAAATCCCTCATATAGAGTTGTCTCTTAGAAAATTATAGTAATTGCGCACATATGCTCAGCAAAACATCTGGTAACTACTCATCATCATTGGAGAAAGAGGAGAAAGATTTATTTTAAATTTATTCGTTGTTTATCAAAAAGTAACCTTTCACTAACTTTCAGTTGCAATTATGCTTGACAATAATCACATTGGGAAACCTTTTATTCAAAATCATTTTGTTAGTTACATGAGCTACTAACAAATATTAAAATAGTCTAATAACCTCTAACAGTGTGTCCCGTAAAAAAAAAAAACCTCTAAAAGTGTGTTTATTTGGAGTCATATAAATTTATTCTTGGGAATATAACATTTTAATTGTTTTTTTTATCTTGACCACATGTATTATGTAATTATGTTTAAGACTGATAGGATTATATTCTCATTTTGATATAAGTTATAAAAAAATATTATCAGACATGATACATTCTCATGAATCTGTGACATCAAAATTTACTAATGTGACAGGTTGAAAATTCAACATTGTAAGTATGTGTAGCATATGTTGAGACCATATTAAGTCATTATCTTTAGTTAGATTGAAATGATTCGATCATAGCAATCACAATTTGTTCAATCTACGTGATTTCTTAATTTTATGGCATCACAAATCAACTCAACTCAAACAAAAACAAATTGATAGCTTTTGTCTTTAATGTTTTTTGCATATATAACACATTTTTTAATCACACCAAAACATTGCAAGTAATCCTATAATATGAATAACATGAAACAAAGCAAAAACATAAGTTTAATTGAATTCACAAATGTGATACTAGGGTTGATCTTGAGATTTTGTGTCATGGACCAACCAAAAAAAATATATGTCCTTGTAACTAATGAATTTTTCCTTGTATTTTTTTTGTTTACATAATATGTTAATGCTAATATAAATGGAAGGATATTATATTTCATACTGATCTTTGCTTTTGTGTTTAACATTATACCTAAATTGTAAAAAAAATCCAAAATTATTGATAAAATTTTGTTTGATGATTGAGTATATCACTATTAGTTGACTAATTATTAATAACTGTTTCCCTAAAAAAAAGTTTATTGAAAAGTTTTTATTTTTTTATAATAAATTCTTTATATAATTGTAAAATTATATTAAAAAATTATTTTAATACTTAAATTAAATAAAAATAATTTTAGTATTCCTTTAAAAATAGAACCCTGGGCAGTCTCTTATCTTCGTTGTGCTCACAACCACCACTGTATCATACAATACAAGTAATGTAATCTTACATGCATGTATATCAATCAAGTTGTAAAATAACCAGTCTGTTACATTCATAACGTTTGTCCCTACACGGGCAATAAATGTCTTGAGAAATGTACTGTCTTCAAATATATACCAGTGTGCTAAATTATCACTTTACAATTTTGACCTTCTTTAATCAACAAATATTTTAAATCTATGTATAAATATTTTGCACCCTTCAAGTACTTATAATTATTAGAGAATGCAAAGTTATGAAAATGAATTCACTGTGACATAGCTATGTAGTCGATGATCTTCAGCCCTATGAAAATAAAATATAAAATAAAACAAAATGTCGTCCAACCAAATAAAGAGTAAAATGAACAAAATATAAGAAATAAATTAGTCAATAAAAGAAAAACAAAATCACGTCAACTAAAAAACTGAAAGCATCGGGTCAAATTATAAAAATAGGGAGAGAAAAAATAACAACACTAGTTATATCCTTACGTTTTTTTCTTTCTTTCTCAAAGCGAGTACCCCTCAATTCGGCCGCCGAGGACAACAAAATAACTACATGGACTAAAACAAAAACAAATAATAATAATAATAATAAAGTACTTATTAAGGACTAATTATAATAAGTCATGTTATAAAAATGTGTATTATTAAACTTTTTCTTCTTTTTTTGAATTGGTACATTTTTCTCTATATTATATTCTTGAAAAAAATAATTTCTTTTAATGGATACAATTTAAACAATATAATCTATTTTAAATTTTTATCTCCTATGTAATTGACTCGCACACAGTATCACATCATAACTTATATAATTTTATTCTAGTGGTATAGTTTTAAGTAATCCTTATTGATTGACTCTTAAATGACCTTAAAATGGAAAAAAATATGTAGTTTTAGATTTTTAGTTATAAGCAATTATTGTTTATAGAAACAAGCAAAGCTTAATTTTAAGCCATCTAATATGAAAATTAGATTTTCTCTATAAAATAATTTAAGCAATGGTGTTTTAAAATAAGCAATGAGTGCCGGAGAGGCTGTTAATTGTATATTGTTACAAAATTTATAACATAATAAAAGAGAAACAAAAATAAATCTACTAGACCAACTAACAAATCACAATTATCTACGTTCAAAAAATAAAACAAAACAGAATTACTAGTAGTACTATTTATAATACACTAATCTTAGTTCAATACTCAGTGTGTGGCCCGACAAGGAGGCCAAAGCTATAAGCAGTGCAAATTAACGTCAAAAGGCGGCCAACAAACATAATCAATCGGTAAGATTCAAGGTCAACAATGTTTTAATATGAACAATTTTTGGTTCCATTTTCATTAATGATTTTTTATTAGCCGATCATACATTTATGGAGGCAATTTCCCTTCCCTGCACCGTACACTTATTTTGAAAAATAAATAAATAAATGATAAAAACGAATTCCTGCTACCATTTGCATGTGGTGAGTATGCACCTGAGGCTGCGCCATCCCCATTTGTCAAAAGAAAGCTTACTTTTATTTTATTTTTGTCACTGTCTCGTTCCCTTTTGAAAGCGAATGTGGTGTGTTGGTTTTCTTTATGGTTTAAAGGAATCAACAGATTTTGGTCGCAACCTTAATTGAGAAGAAAAGTTGCCACACCCCTAGTGCAACAATGGCATGAGATATTTTTTTTATCGTGTGGTCCTTGAAATTTGAAAATGTGTTTCATGTAAATACTTTATTTATTAAAAATTAAAAACATTATTAGAATATATTCAAAGTGTAAAATTTATTTACACTTTTATTCGACCATAAACTGTAATGCATGGTAAGATTGTTAAATGACTTATATAAGTTTAAATATAATAAATATTTGTTACGTATAGTTTTAAAATTCTTATCAAGTAACTATAAACACAACAGAAAAAGAAAACCTCTTAATAATAGTACAACTTTATTAACCATAGTAAGCTTTTTTTTTCTTTCTTAGCAAAATGGATACTAATTAAAACGAGTGTGCCACTGTGGCATTAAGGGACACCAGCTATAAATGCGAGTTAGTTGAAGGTAGTTTCATTCCATGTTCTCTCTTGTCTTACACACTAAGTATTTATGAAATAGAAGGGATAAAGTTCGTTATCTTCATCCTCTTGTAGACATTACTATTGTTGTATTTATTTATATATGTAACTCTTCCTTAAACCAAATCTGTGACATAGAACAAACGTAACTGGAATTTCTGAGATACCCACATGGAGTTTGTGCCAAATCAATGCCCTTTGATGGGTTCCTTCGGGAATTTCGTTGAGAGGGTCAAAAGGCTGGGTACCCTCTTCGTCTCTGCCATCATTGGGAACATCTTCTCCGCGATCTTGACCTTCTGCTTTGCATTAGGTACAACACTATTCTCTTTTCGCCAAATTCTCGATCTACTATGAAGAATTTGGTTTTGCCATTGTGATTGTCAGTGTCGTGCTATGTACGAGGTTGTCTTTGAGGTTGTTGGCAATTATAATTTTTACAGACACATTTTTTTGGTTTAATTTTGTTCTGTTTTGTGGGGAGCAGAAAAGTGTGAGAACTTAGATGTTGGTTTGTGTTGGATTGTTCTGCAATTTGCATATCTTCTTTACATGTCTTGTCTTGTGTCCATTTTCTGAATCACCTGAAGTTTGTGTACATTTTACATGTTTTTGTCTTGTGTACATTTTCAATATCATCTGAAATCAATGGTTGTTTTTCTTTTTATAATTTGTGTTGAAATTCCAAACTGTGACAATATTTGAGGCTTAATAAGGTTTAATGGATTGTTTGTTATATTTGCAGTTGGCACCTTGTTGGGGGCTATGACTGGAGCCTTGATAGGCCAAGAGACAGAGAGTGGTTTCATTCGAGGGGCTGCTATAGGTGCCATATCAGGAGCTGTTTTTTCCATTGAAGTGTTTGAATCTTCCCTTGTTCTTTGGAAATCTGACGAATCTGGAATTGGGTGTGTCTTATACTTGGTGAGTTAGTCACTTGCATGGTTTTCATTTTCAACATCTTGTCAAATTCGGTATATGGAAATTGCTACACAATTGCTGAGTTCTTAAGAGTTATATGGTTAGGGTTGGTGGTTGAAAAGAGAAAGGAGAGAGAGAAGTCCTGAGTTCAAATCTTTTTTACTAACAAACTCATAATTAATATTTTTTGATAAAAAGAACAATTATTGAGTTCTTGCCTTGGCCCCATGGGATTTTATTGTCATTTTCACTAGCAAGTTGTGTAGTCTAATCATTTTATGTTATGTAATGCAGATTGATGTTATTGCTAGCCTATTGAGTGGGAGACTAGTGCGTGAAAGGATAGGTCCAGCCATGTTGAGTGCTGTCCAAAGTCAGGTATTTTTTGTATTTATTTTGTAAATGAAATTAGGTTATGCACTTGCATCATCTTGCTTATGATGCCTTTGCCACTTCTTATCTCAGATGGGTGCGGTTGAAATAAGCTTTGATGAGGTACAAAACCTCTTTGACATCGGTGGCGTCAAAGGTTTATCGAGAGATTCAGTTGAAAAGATCCCAAGGATCACAATTACAAGTGACAACAATGTTGATGCTTCTGGGGAGAAAGATTCATGTTCAGTTTGCCTCCAGGTTTGTTTATGATGATGCAATTTTTCTTTTTCTTTTTTTATCAGCAAATGTTATTTTTTTGTTATATTTTGTTAGAATGTTAAGTTTTTAAGAGAGAAGACATGTGACTCTTTTTTTTCTTTCTTTTTAACCATCTAACACATGTGTGTATACCTTCTAAAATTGTTGATAATGTTAAGTATCGACAGATTCATAGGGGGCGGGTGAAGGGCAAAGTTAACGAGCATATGATTTAACTAGTTGCTTATGTTATTGTTATTAATTATACTCCATACTTTATTTGTAATTGTTTAAATACCTAAATATTTATCCATACAAAGGGAGACGTGTTTAAGTCTATAGAGTTAGTGTAAAATTAGTTGTATTTGTTGTTAACTGTTGAAGTTATTATTATTTAAAATAAAAATTAGTTTCAATTTTATGAATAAAATACTAAAATTAGTAAAAAAAATTTATTAAAAATTAGGTATCTAAACAATTACAAATAAAGAAGAAGAAAAATCAGCCCCCTTAATAGAAAAATAAAACCTTAGGTATTTGATTTGATTTTATTTTTGGTGGTGATAAAGAAAAGTTGCTAAGCTTGTATATTTTATTGTGAATTTTTGCATTTCCAGGACTTTCAGCTTGGGGAGACTGGTAGAAGTTTGCCTCATTGTCATCACATGTTTCACCTACCTTGCATTGATAAGTGGCTGATGAAGCATGGTTCTTGCCCATTATGCAGAAGGGATCTGTAATTTTGCATCTGTAAAGTACAATCCGTAAAAATAGCTAGGTTCTTTCATTTTTTATATATAAGGAAATTTACTTTTAGGAATGTACACTATGGTTAAATGTAGTAGGAACTAGGAACCAACCATCCCATGTCATTCATGAGTGGCATAATTGTAATAAGTTACCAGAAAAAAAGTTTTGACATAAATCAGCTGCTATTTCTTGTATATGGACTATTTTTTTGGCCTTGGAATAAAGAACATGAAACAGTAGACTAGGGAGCACAAATCTTTCGTTTATCAGTGGAAAAGGGTAGAGGGGACGATGATATAGTAGTTTGTGGTTAGATTAGCAGTGAGAAAAAAAATATTTCAATCATTTTTTTGGATACATTATTTTAATAATGGATGGTGTCTATATGATCAATTATTTTATTTCAATTATAAAAATAAATTATATATTTTTAAAGGGACCAGCCGATAAAAGCATATGCCATTTTTTTACATTTATATCACTTAATTTTTTTAAAATACAAAATTAATCAATTGACCATTGAATATATAGCTTGATAATATGTTTTTGATGATATATGGTAAATTTCATATAGATTGGACATTTGTTCGTAGGTTGTTTAGTGGTAATAAATATTTTTCCATATTTTAAATAACATATTATATATTAAAATGAAGTTTATTGATAAAGTAATAATTAGTTTTGATTTGTATGAAATTTTATTTAATTTACGAAAAATTTTAATTTAATTGTTGGATTGATTAAATTTATATACTATATAGTATAAAATTATTAAGCAGTGTAAGAACAAAAGTTTGACATCTGATGTCAATTAAGAGAAAAGTAATTTTAAGAATTTATATTATTTAGATTGTAAAAAAAATTCATTGTAAAATTATATCTTATTGTTTTCTGTTTATTAAAAAAATCATACATTGTGGATATTATTAAATAAATTCAGTATGCCAAAAATAAATATGACGATTTTTAACCGTTGTTTTTGTATTTAAATATTTAATTATTAAGAAAAATGAAAATAAATATAATTCAATAGCTTTTGATGATTAGTTAGTTTTTTTTTTTTTTTGTAGAACATCAATTTTAAAAAAAAATTATGATGAAAATATTGTTTTTCATAGAAAAAGTTCTTTATATGATTTAAGTATTTGACTAAATATAACATTTAAAAAATCTCCATAGCTGTTTACCCTCCTAAAATAATCTTATCCAAAACCTACTGTTAATACTAACCATGAGATAATTTAGACAAACATAATTCACTCATTTTTTTTGTAACCTTGGGATGGAAATTGTAATGGCCGGCCAAATAAGAAATATTAAAGAGAATGGTGCAATTAGTTTGCACCTTGACCTTAGGATGGCAACTGTCTAATTCTAAATATAATAAATAAATCCTTTTATTTATTTTTTTATAAGATTTTGTTTCGATCAAGCTTATGGTTTGAAACTACAATTGTCGAAGTCAATGTCTAGATGCAGAATGTTTAAGATATAATTGATTTATCATATAAGTATTTAAATACATTATTATCTGGTAAAATCTTACTAATGTGAGTATCAAAGTGCCGTTTATAAGTACACATTCATTTTTCATGGTGTCTTCTTTTTCTTTAACGGATTTTTTTTTTCTTTTCATGGTCTCTTAGTTGCATTGAAGTACCAATTGTCCTCAAAAGATCTCGGGTTTCGATATATTGAAACACATAAGAGTCAATACTATTCAAGAATTCAATGCCAAATCACTAGTCTATATATCTTACACAAATCAACAATTCACCTTAGAAGACACATAATCCATATGATCATATCCATTTTATATAGATCAACTTTATTATATTGGGATGGAGAAGCCATACTCCAGGCCAATTCACTGTACTAAAGCTGTGTGAGTTACCTCTCACAATTTCTGTAATACTTTTAGCACCTCTAGTGCAATTAATATATTATTCATATTGCTGGAAAAAAAAGATCAACTTTATTATATGAAAATTCTAATTATATCTCTATTTCTATTAATATTTCTATAAAAGATAAACATAAAAAAATCACACAATAAAGTCATAAAAAATTAATATGAAAATATTCATCTTGATCGTGAGATCGCGTGCTTGCTACTTATTTTCTTAGTCATACAATTATTTTTCCCTTTAAACTAAAAAATTATCTTCAATAAGATTTGACAAGTCATGTAACAAAAAGGTAGACAAATTATCGTTTTCGCATTGATGCAAATTTTTCCTATTTAAACAACGCAAACAACTCTTTTTTTTTAGTATAAAAAAAATTAAGATGAGGGAGGCTAGGGGTTTTTAATCTAAATAAAAAAGAATATATATCAGAACTTAAAAATTATTTACTATTAGTAAAAAAAACTATATATGTTTCTTTTTTATAAAAAAAGTTAAGTAAAACCAAAATTGTGAAAGAGAAAATTTTATCTTATTATTATGATAGTTAAAAAATAAAACAACTAAAACTTTTGTTTTAGACATACCAATAAAAATATATTTATTATTATAATTTATAAAATAATTTTTTTTATAAAAAAGTTAGGTCTTACTCGTAAGCATGCTCAGTGCACATGATTAATTCGTTGAAATTGACAAACAACTCATCTACCAATTTATTGCGAGACACTGTAATAAGCAAAGTAGGTATAATAATCATTAATCCAATCGACATCATCTTAAATGCACCATATAAAGCGTCCTTCATCAGCATCAAAAAGGTGAGGAAGAAAGACTCATCTCATTAATTTGAAGTTGGTCATGGTCAAGGACACCGTTACCATTAGAAAAAAAGATAAAGAAAAGGCCAAATAAATATCAATCATTTCATAGGTATGGTCCATTATTATTAAAATGTACAACTCGGATGAAGTCCAGGGGTTCACGAGTCTGAGCTAACCTAGGGATGTTGTCTAGCTTGGATTGGATGGTTGCCTGAAACATTGGCCACACATTGATTCTTTTTGGGGAACCATAAAAAGCACAATGATCTTCGATTTAAGAGGGGTAATTTTTTTACATTATTTTATTTTCATAAATCTCTTACATATTTTAATATAGCTTCACTATCCATTCAAAAGAAAATAATAAAAGCAATTTGTTGTCCAATATTAGGATTTTGTTTGTAGAAGTTTATCCCATTCGTGATTATTAAAGAATAATGTAAGGATCGAAGAAGAGACAGGTTAAATATATATAATATATGGAGTAGCACATAGGGTCTCATTTGAAAATCCATTTTTTTCTAATAATAATTTCTAAAAAATATCTTCAAATGGAATTGCTTAATTTATAATTTTGTGATGATCTTATAAGGCTATATTTTTTTTCTACAATTTAAGTAACTCTCTCCTCTAACTATACAATTTTAAAAAGACAAATCACTCCACGTTTTTATTAAAATTGTTAACTTTGAGACAATTTCTACCCACCCACGCATGGGCCTTCCACTCCTACTCAATAGTCAACATTTCTCACCCTCTACTAAATTTCTAACCAAACCCTCCCAAAGATTCCTAATTTTTTAGTGCAAGTAAACCAAGCAAAATACACTAGAGACCATTCAAGTATATATGCTAGTTACTTGTATTGTGGAGGTGGAGAAGTTGCTGATGCAATGATGCTGATAAATGGGTCCACGCCCAAATTGGCCACCACTACATTCATTTCAATCTATTCTTCATTTTATAATCTCTACTCGATCTGCTTGTGCTTGCTATCTTTGGTGTACACTGATAAGGCCTTCAATTTGCCATGCTTCTGCCTTTTTTGTTGCTTCAAATTTTGGCCTCTATTTTCTGTTGCTCGGCTATATTTAGTACAAGTCGGGGCCCATTTTCCCCAATGCAACGGTTGTTCATAAGGGAAATTATTCAAATATTTTACACAACTATACTAATCCATATTATTTAATTTAAAAACTAAATCCAAATTTAAAATTCTTCAATCGCTCTAATCTAAACAAAAGTTATTAACGTATAATAGTTGAATCTCACAAGTTCAAACAAAATTATTTAAACAAGGACATTTAAGTAATTATGTTATAACAGGTATTTAATAAATGTTTGTGGGGTAGGTACCTTGATATTTGATCTTCTATTAATTTAAATATGACCATATATATTATAGATACAATTAGATAGGAGTTAATTAAGAGTTTGTGAGTAGATAATTACTAGCTAGTTTCAGGAGCTTATTAGGAGAATGTTGTTTATGTTAAGTGGTTAAGTCTTAAGTTCTTACTTTTGCATAATGGTTAAGATTTTTTCTATTTAGATTTCATGATTTCAATTTCTTCTTTGTATGGTGGTTAAGTGTTGAGATACAATTTTTTGCTCTCATCTTGAGTGGTTAAGCACTACATATAGTTTTTGCTTTTGATGGCCAAGCTTTGATAAAATTTTGCCTCTGTCATATGATTAAGATTTGCTCATGTGGTTGTTCTTAATTATATTTTTAATCAATGTATTCTGGCATTTTTTATAATAATTTCCTTTGATTTGATATGCATTTATATTGTTCATTCCATGTTGAAAGTGTTGTGGAATTCCTTTTTTCCTCTAGTATTCATCAAATTAGAATTAGGATAATTATCTTGAACAAAAATATTGTTAGGGGTCTTTTTTAATCATGATGTTTTTAGGAGTTTTTTTTTTCTAACAGGAGTTATTTAGTAAACTTTGTTAACTTGTTATTTTTTGAGTTTAATGATGATACATTGATAGTGTAAAATAATTAGTATAACTTTTAAAATTTTACAAAAATCAATAAATTTATCATAAATTATGACTTATAATTAGATGAAAATGTATAGTTTTTTTTATCTTTTTTAATCTATAATTTTCTGATATATTTAATTAAAATTGAATTTTAATATTTTTTTAAAAATATCCAGAGTTAAAAATAACATCATATCATATAATACAATATAAATTGTTTATGATAAATCATTTGTAAAAAAAATAAAAATATGTGACCGGGCAGTAGCCTATAAAAGTGCCAATGTACCAAAAGATTTAAAAAAAAAAAAAAAAAAACCCTATAAATTTGTCGGAGTTTAAAGATGAGATAACTTTACAATCACAAACCCATAACAAAAAAGTTCAAAAAGGAAAGTTGATAAGGCATAAAGATAAGTTAGAGGTTTAAGCATGAAAGTTTGAAAATTAAACCACGTACCCAGAAATAAGTTTAAGAAACTGTATTTTGTGTCAGATTTTGGAAACAAATTAACCTAAGTCAGAGCCTTAGCTTTAAAAAGAATAAACGAAACAGTGTATCAAGTATCAACCTATACACGAATAAGCAAAAGAGAAGAAAGGAGAGTTTCATCTCCGAAGAATAATGTCTCAGAATGATGGGAACAACGTGACTTTGTGACCAAGTCCAACAAGTGACCGACAATGCTTTCTACAATGCCGCCACTCAGGCTCCTACTATTCCGAGGACACAACTCATCGTCCACGTTGAGTCGGGTCGGGCCGAGTACAGAACTTGTCGGTGCACAACGGTTGTTCGTCGGCACCGGGTCGACGCAAGAAAAGAGAATCATGAACTGAGAGGAAGAACACAGGTGTTATCAAGAAGACTTTTAATATCCAATGTTTGTCCCATTGATGTTTAACCTTAAACCCTAAACGTGTTTGACCTTTTTTTTTTTGTTAGTTTATGATCTCTTTAAAAAGGGAAGCAAAACTACCAAACATCTTTTTCTTAAAAAATTAAGTAACTTATCTCTATAGAATAAAGATTGAAAAAAAAATACATTTTCACATAAATTATAGTTAGGGGTCTTTTGTTTTCAGCTTAAACAGAAATTATTCAGTTAGTCTTCTCTTCGAATTTTATCACAACTTAAAATGTCTTTATTATTCAGTTTTCACTCACTTCCCAATATATTGAGTGCATTACCGATTTATGTCTTTTGGTTCTTATTTAGGATGTGAAGAAGAAGAAAGATGCGTTTTATCGTCTCATTCAGCGCAAATGCGTCTTCCATTTTAAATTATTATTTGCTTTTACCCGGCTTGGTTTTTTCTATATATTGTACACACAAACGCTTGATTTGCATGTTTGGTTCCTAATAAACACTCAGGAAAAGGTTGAAAATTCATTATTGAAAAATACTTATTATTATTATATTTAAAATATAACTATTCAATTTTTGCTTTGACTTTTGTATAGAATTCAGATTAATGGTTTATGTTTTTTTAGGGGAGGTTTATGTTAAAAATTTCACGTTGCATTTGCCATTATTCAATAGTTTTTTTCTCTTTGGCCTTCGTAAATATGGCAAGGGACATTGGACAGGCATTTCAAGATATGTTGTTCGAACAAAAACTCCAATTCAAGTTGGTATGCTCAAAAAAATTTCCTTCGCCACATTGTCCCACAGGAAAAAAGGAAAAGAGAAAACATCCATGGCATAAACTTGTCAGACAAAGACTTGGTTGTCCCTCGTGGTATTGATCAAATAAACCACATTCCAAATCCAGATTTTTCAATGCAGCAACGGTAACAACTGCACCAACAACAAGATGTCACATTTGAACCCACCAAACCATATGCCTAATCAAATGGCTGAATTTGTCTATTTTGATAGTAACTTTTGAATGGAAAGCTCGCTAGAAACGGCAAATAATATGGTTTAAGTTCTTTTTCTATTTATAGCAAATGTGATACATATTGTTCAGCTAGCTAGCTTTATTTTACTGCACTGTTTAACTTATTGACTAAGATTCTTTATTTTGCGGCTTTTAAAATACTTTTCATTAAAGGATTTTTAATTCCCTATACCTTGTCAATGAGCAGTAGTGCTAATAACTTCATTATTGATTAGTCATATTATTTCTGTATATTTGCTAAAAAAATATTTCTGTATATTTAGTGAAAATGTACCTATGCATATTTTCACCACGACAAATAAGACATTTGTAACATTTATTTGGCAACATTTTGTATAAATTCAGTAAAAAAAACATATTTTTTAAAAATGTTGCTATAGCTTATTAAGTGGATGCAGATCGAACCAAAAAGTGTACCTATGGCTTATTAAATATTAAGCATCTTTGCTACATTAATTTATTGTAGCAATGTGAAAATTGGATCCATTTTTTGGTTTTGTGAGCAAAGTGATAACTTTGCAAGATGTTCTTTTTGTCTCCACGTCTTCGAACTATATCATGCAAGTGTTTAATCAGAACAGAACTTTTCAAGCTGGTTTTTTATGTCTCGAAGTTTGATAAAGTTGACAAATTTTGCAATAATAGAAAAATAATACGAACCAAAAGTCATAAAACTTGCTTAGAAATTTTTTTAAGGCTTTGTAATTCATCGATCAATATACATTTTGAGATGATGAGAGGTCGTTCGAATTTGCAAACGAGCAATGCTGAGAAGAGACTTGACCTTAAGAAATGAACATGGGTGAGATTGACGAGTTTAATGAAGCAATATACCCTGTTTTGGTGAATCATGTGTCCCATAGCTGATAAAGATAGGAGAGCAATCCTAGCAAAATGTGTTCATTTTTCCGCTTGTAATGATAGTTAAGAATACGTGGATACCTTTTTCAGTAATATTTTCCCCTTCTAGTCACCATTTAATGTCCTTTCTTTTACCTGTATGCAATTAAATATTCATAAATTTTCTTAAATTCATTTTGGGCAGACATTAATAATTTCAATGCATGGTAGCTATTTAATAAAATAAATAAAAATGTGCATAATTAAGGTGTACCCAATAAAAAAATTGTGTTTATATATGTTTCTTAATTTGTTGGCTTTTGGTAAAGGATCTAAATTTTTATTGTTATTTTTTAAATGGCATATCTACTGATTTATTCTCATTGTTTTCATTCATTGATGAATTCAGAATATACTTTTGATTTATTATTGTGATAGAAAAATAATATATATTAACTCCAAAATTCAAATATGCTTCAAACATGAATATGATATATTCTCTTGTGTTTTTTTATGTCAACTGATTGATTTTATTTTTATCCGTATGTTAAGTGATTGGTAAGTCTTAATAAATATTCTTATGTTTGTTTACATTGTAACGTTTCAGAGTATATAAGAATTTTTTATAAATATATTCTTCATTAAAAAATGCATCCTAATTATTAAATCATTTTCTCATCAAATTTAACATTTTACTATTATTTTTTGACTTTGTATTCATAAAATCACATTATAAAAGTTAATGATTGATCGTCAAAATTGATATGACAATAAAAAATTAAATGCAAATATTATATATCATGTGATGCTTAACAAGGACAATCTCAAATATAAGAACCTTAGTCAATGAGAAACACATAAAAGTGTATAAATATAAATTAAATATAATATAAACAAAGTGTCACAATAATGGAGACTCAAGCATTTTGATAAACAACCATCCTAGCGTATTCTCATTTATAATTGTAAAAAAAGATAATATAATCCTTTTGTGTAATTTAAATTTTCCCAACCCCGGTGGGAATGGTTTTGTGGAAAAATAGATTAAAATTGATTTTTGATAATCATAGTTTTTTTATTATTAATTACATACTAAATGTGAAAATCATACTTCCCAACGTGTAGGGTTTCATGAAAAAGAAAAAACTTTCCGCTACCTGACTTTCCCTAAAAATAACAATAAACAAATCCAAAGATTTTTTTTATTAATAACAAATCCAAAGATTTGAATTAATTTATAATTATTTTCATGATAAGATTTTATTTTAAATAAAACAAGAGTACTTATAAAAAAAACTACTTCAATGGAAAATACATAATCTTAAATAGGAGAATAATGAAAACCGTTCCACTGTACAGTGCAGGCTAGCAACGAAAACGTGTCGTCCCTTGTAAATACTTTTGTGTTTCCAAACTTGACTGTGCAAAACAGAGAGGCTGCATCTGTGGTTTCCAATCGGTGAGTTATTGTGTTGGTCTATCATATCATGCTATAACTTCTGAAGGTTTTCCATTGATGAAAGATGCGAAAAGGCAAAGGATATTCGGAAAAGATAAAGAAGAAAGAGACGATAGATTGAGTGACTTGCCTAACGATGTTGTGCTCCATATAATGAAATTTATGGACGCATTATATGTGATATGGACTGGTGTAAGTGTTGTCTAAACGATGGAGCCTCAGTGCCTTCTCTTTTAGCCGCAAATACTTTAGAACAATTAAACATTATAGTCTATGCCTGCGGCATGTCAAGTCCCGGTTCTTTGCTTTACATCAAATTAAACCATATACTCCACCACTTGTGTGGACCCCCTCAATTCCTTTGAGTTTCATTCTTGCCTCCCCAGGCTGCCTCCACACGACTGGTTACGATCACAAAATATGCTAAGTTGCACAATGTTCAGGAATTAACAATTGACGTACTCTCAATTGTTTTGACTTCATTTTTTTCCAGTATTGAAACTTGAATGTGCTGAGCCATTCTCAGACTGTAGCCTGTTGAATACTTTGGTTCTTAAAAATTACTCTGTGCACAATGGTTTTCGAGTCCTTTGCATATGTAATGCTGATCTTTTCACTTTGAAACTGGAAGGTCGTGTTATCACCAAACAGTATCAACCCAGAATTGTATTTTCTACTCCAAATATTATTTCAGTCACATTCATGGATTATGTTTCATTAGGCCATTTATCAATTCAATTTGCATATTATTATTTTCTGGTGTACCATCATTGGGGGAGTGAAAATAACAACTCCCTAATGTGACCTTGCTTATCCAGGATATCATGCAAAAAATGAAACGTGATGTATGGTGACATCAGTTTTCAGTTGCCATAGACTAATTTCTGCAGAGATGGGTAAAAGAGCTGTAGAGAAAGGGGGACTCCACTTTGCATTATATTATTTAATTTTCATAAAGTTTGGTATAAATATTAAAATGTGTTAAGGCTCTTTTGTAATCTATGAGCATAATCATCACATACTAGTGTCCTAAACCAAAATTGACCCCATGGCCGCCCCAAGATATTTTTGTTTTAACTTTTTTTTGTATAATTAAAATCTTATTTTAGAAAGTAGTATATTTTTTGTTTAGAGGAGAAAGTAGTATATCTTATAATGTTGATTTTTGTTGTAAAATTTATAATCAAATTTTATTCTTTTTAATTAATTTGAAATAGTTTTGTTGTCCTCTTCCACTTTTCTTGGACACAAAATTCATCTGAGTCTTAACAGTTGGATGTTTTTTTAGATCTGGAATTTAGGCAATTGTGGAATGCTGGGATGAGAAACCATACAGAAGACCAACATTTAGGCAAATAATTGGGAGCTAGATTGGAAGACATATACTACCATCTTGCTCAAAAAAGGCACTGGAAGGTATCACTTTTTATTGCGTGATATAGTTATTATTTTATGTGTCTGATGCTTCATTATCTTTACGAGTTTGTACATGGCTAGATGAAACTGAACTAATACATATAATTTCTTACCTTGTCAACATAATTTTTCTAGCGGCAAGTAACATACCCATATATTATTTGTATTTACTAAATAAATTGCCCCTACTAGTTAAGTAAGACTCAATAATAGGCTCAAACTAGGTTAACTAATGATTTCAAAATGACATACTTATAAAGGAAATAAAGTGGATGGAACAGAAACTCTATAATGTAAAGATGTGAAAAATCTGCTAAAGAATGCCTTAGTACACAAGTGATGCTAGTTAGGAGGAGCTCACTTTGGAATATGATTATTATTTGGGAGCTTGTAGAGGAACAAAAGTTAATTTTAGAACCCATTTCAAGTTATTGGCCTAGCAATCTTAAAAGCATTTTTATTTTTCATACAAATTCCTAAAGCAGGTTGAGTTGCTCAGTTTAACCAACTAACCACTCTATTATTCTAACACACCCACTCCATTATCATTTATATATACAAGTGACTAAAAACTCACTTTAGATTGATTAAAATATTATTTTATAATAAACTACTAGTAAAAAATTTATTAGCAAAAATCTTAGGACGTTTCATTATCTTTACTGTTGTGATGAGATATATCATAATGTTTACAGCATAAATCTTTGCACCAATATGTGTGTTTCTCTTTTTCTCTTAAAAATTATTGCTTTATTTCAAGAATTGCATTTCATGTACTATGGCTCCTTTAATCTCTTGAGCCTTTACATTTTATGGCAATGTTCTAATTTATAAACTGATTATTGATTTTACTAGAACAATTGAATAATGGATAAATCATGGATTGATATGCCCCAAAATATAACTGAATATCTAGAGGAGTTAAATAAGTTCCTAGATTTCGTATTTGAGAAACGCTCTATCAATGGTACAATACGGTGTCCATGTCCTAAATGTCATTGTGATAGATGGGAAACTAGAGATGTGGTGTTTGACCACTTAATTTATAAGCAATTTTCAAAAAATTACAAAGTCTGGATATGGCATGGCAAAACGTATGAAACAATGAAATTAAGGGATATTGAAGTAATCGATGAACCATTGCAAAATGAAAATTCAGTTATAGATATGATAAATGATGCATTTGGAAACAATAGACAACATGATGTGGAGCATGATATTGTATGAAGAAGCATCTGAGTTTGTAAACACTATGCCTAATGAAGTAAATGAAGAAATTGTTGATACCGCATGTGAATACTTTGGTGTTCCTTAACTTAACTGTGCGGAGGAGAGGGTTGCACGATTTATTTTCGCAGCTTTTACCAACCAGTTTTTCATCCTATTAGATTATCACTCCCTAATCAAAAGAAGATCTGTATCAAGTTATTTTGTTTGGTGAGATATCAATGGATTACGCGAAGAGAGGAAGGAGAGACTGAGTGACTTGCCTGACAGTGTTCGTGTTCTGCTCCACATAATGAAATTTATGGATACAAAAGATGTCTAAAGGATGGAAAAACCTTTAGAAATATCTCACTAATCTCTCTTTCCGCCTCAAGGACTTCAAAGGAATTGAACATTATAACAAAATTGTGTCTCAGATACTCTCTAGTCCCTATCTAGTCTTAAATTGGATGCCCTGCGCTGTGATTACGTTCAAACTCCTTAATATGGTCCCCAAATATGCGCACAATGTCCAACAGTTGATAATTGATCTGAAATTCAATTCCAGACGCACACCCAATTGTTTTGACTCTGACATTTCTTAAGATTAAGCTTTCCTTTGGTTTTATCTTGTGACTGAAATTTCCAAAATCTCTGGGTTTACCAAAATTAAAATATTAGCATTTCCAGAAAGTTGGTTTTACCGCAAAGCGATAAGAACAACAACGACTGTGCTGGACCCTTTTCAATTTGTAACTTGTTGAATACTGTGGTTATTAAGAGTTACTCTTTGCACAGTTGCCCAGAAGTCCTTTGCATATCTAATGCTAGTCTTTCCACTTTGAAACTGGAAGATGGGCTCGCAGATCTGAACGACCGGTACACCTATCAACCCAAGATTGTACTTTTTACTCCAAATCTTGTTTCAATCACATTCATAGAGTCTCTTTTGCACTTATCATCAACTCTCTTCGACGAGTGACCTTTCGTGTCTAGAAGAAGTAAATATTGACTGCTCCCGTTTACATATAGATGGTTCAGTCTCGTAAGTTGGTTGCAAGTTCTCTCTAATGTAAAGATGTTGACACTCTTCTTTTATCCTTAATATCATACTAAATGTAAGTTTCTTTATTCTGTATTCTCTTTTTATTTTCATAATGCTCATAAGATGTCTGCATTATTTTGTAAATACTCAATCTTGCATTTCAATATATCCATTCAAATATGTCTTTCAATCCACTCTAATTGTATAGGATCTATCAAACCTTGCTGTAATGGAAATTCAACCTCCGCGCTTTGTTAGATTGGAGTCATTGAAAATCGAAATGGTTCCATATAGAAGGATATCCAAAGAAGAAATAATCAGGACAGAGTTGATGTCATAAATTGTTGAAAATAATTATATCCCTATTTCATGCTGAACTATTTAGGTACTTCACAAACTATTAGTTTTCACTTCCTTTTATGTTTCCCTTTCTCCCCGGTACTCTATCCATACAATAAATTATAGGGTGCTATACTGTGATTGTGTTGATTATATATGGTTTATTATATATTTGTTTTCTTATTTGTCTTTGTTAGATGAAAAGTTTTAAGAAACCATACCTACAATTTTTAGTATGATGTGGTTAGTAAAATTCATGATTAAACTCCTTTGGTGGAGACTTACTTCATGATGACTACCTTCCCCTACCTGACACTCTTACAGCAAATGATAGATTGCTACATTGTCACTTGTCAGTACGGGTTTATACCTTGTTAAAAAAAATATCAGGCTTTAACGTATGAAATTTTTAAATGTAAGAAACTATCATGAGCAACATGACCAAAATCCAGTATTAATATCAAGAAATACGTTATTGGGTGATGAAGAAACAACTCAGTGACAGTTTTAGTTTAAAGAACATCATTAGGAGAGAAAATAGGATCAAATAATGACATCATTGAGGAAATAGCATGGGAAAAACAAGATTTTGAATATGAACAGAAACAAAAATTGAGCATGGTAAATCAACAAAAGAAATAGTAAATGATGAGCAAGTGAATAAAGGGCAGAAAGCAAGTAACAAAGAAATGAGAAAGTGCCTGTGATGAACAGTTATAATATACGGGTCACAGGGAAAGAATAGGATACAACACTGATATGCGCCTAGCATAGGACATTTCCAAGCTTAATTAGATCACCAAAGGCATCATAATTAATGATAAAAGCTTCTAATTGATACAAATGTTGACAAATTTGCCTCAATGATGTTTTTCAGTCAATTTGAGTGATTAGCAAGTGAAAAGAGCCAAAAGAAGTGCAAAGAAAGAAGAAGTAAGAAGCTGGCGCGATCCGCGCCATCACCAGCGCTGCCCGCGCCAGTTTAAAAACGTCACGCGATCCGCGCCATGTGCAGCGCCAGCCGCGCCACTACTGCCCTGGAAAGTGGATTCTCTCTGGATTTCTGGCGCCATCAGCGTGAAAGCCACGCGAGTCGCGCGAGTTGGGAAATTCAAACACTTGTAGAAGCTGGCGCGATCTGCGCCGTAGTCCACGCGATTCGCGCCATGTCCAGCGCGGACAGCGCCATGAGTCACGCGAGCCGCGCGAGACTCAATTTCTGCAGATTATTAAAGCTGTCAAGGGTAAACTCGGGGTTTCACTCTCCCAAGTATAAATAGCAGAACCCACTTCTGAAGAGGGACTTTTTGGACGAAATTCCACTGAAGGAAAGATAGAGAGAGTTTTGGGAGCTTAGCTAGGGCTTGGGGTTGTGAGTGCAAGTGGGTTTCTTCCCCTCTTGTATTCCTTCTCCTTGCTTGTGTATCAGCTGGGCATGCTTCTTTTTGATGTACCAAGGCCAGCCATGATTAGGTTTGGCTAGTTTCATTTTGTAGTTAGGGCCAAACACTTAATGTAACTTTCATTGGAATGTATTGAATGCTATTTATTCATTTATCCAAAGTTATTTTACTGCACTTTGCTTGAATGTTTAAATCTCTTTTTTAGACTTGATCAATCTATTAAAGAATGCAGAGCTAGGGTTCACAATAGAGATATTGGAGCTTTAGTCTTGGAACTAAGTGAAGAAACTTGTTTTACATTACCTAGGAATAGGAATGTATGTTGGTAGCTTATTTAAAGTGTTGCTTAATGCTTAACCCTAGGGAGGTGACTAAGGGATTAGAACTTTCAAGTGGATTAAAGGGTTATGTCACTGAGGAATTGGTGAATGACTAAGTTTGCATGCACACAATAGCTAAGTAATTTAGGTAAGCGAATGTAGTAAACGATACAAGTTCATTGGAAGAAAACATCGAGTGTGGGTGTCCTGGCTACGTTTTCTCTTTATTGTCACAACTTAATCTCATTGTTCATAACTTAGATTCATGTTTTAATTCTCGTCTTATATTTACTTGTTCAAACAAACAATCCATACTTTTCACCAAACATTTATTTATCCAACTTATTGATACGAGTTATAATTCAATTGGTCTATCAATCCTCGTGGGAACGACATTCCCTTATCACTGTATTACTTGAAACGAACGGTATACTTGCTGATTTCACAACAAACACATTTGTGGTTTTTTTAATCTAAGAGTGAAAATGAATATAACATTGGAAGGGACACTACCTTATCGCGGTACTCCAAAACAGAGATGAGATTCAACAATTTAAGAAGGAATTAAAAACATATTTATCAAATGGCAAGCTGGAAAAACATTGGTGTCAGTGTGTCACATAATGTCTAACTGCAGATTGTGGATGTTAATTTAAATTTTGAACATGGTTTTAAATTACACCCTTTCATTTTTATTTTTTTTCCTATCACTCAACATTTCTTAATGTTTCTATTGGGTCCGTCCCTTACATGACAGTAAAAATACAAGAAAATATAAGATATGATGGGTAAGATTTGATCTTAAGAATGGAAATAAATGCTAGCCAGGGTTTCAATTGTGGCCAATGGGGTATCTGTGTCACTTTGTGAACCTTTCCCATGTTAATCTGAAAACAAAGGTTATGTTCGGCAATTGGCAAAATTAGTTGGAAGTTTGAAAAGTAATTAAAAATTGAAAAATTAATTGATAATTGATAGCTGAAAGTTGAAAAACTAGTTTATTAAATTATAAGTCTGTTGAAATAGTTGAAAAATGTAAAATGATAAAAAAATAATAAAATCATGATATATTTAAAAAAGATAACAAGAAAATGAATAAATTTATTTAGGATAAAAGTGAAAGAAAATATACAAAGTTAGAAGTTAGAAGTTAGAAGTTAGAAGTTAGAAGTTAACATTTAAAAAAATACTATTTAAAGTAGTGTTTCAAAAAAACACTAAAAACTACTAAAAAAACTTGTTTATCGAACAATCAAACAAGTTTTTTAAATAATTAAAAAAATAAAAACTAACTGAAATATTTTGTTATACATAACCAAAAGTTAAAAAAAAACAGAAATATGCAATTAACTTAACTCACCCAACATATATTTTAACCCATATGGTGTAATTGAGAAGTGAAAAAGGAAACATCTTTCTGCTCTTTCTATGTTTTGGTTTTTAAAACAGTTTTTATAACTTTAATAGACTTTAGGTGATAAATTGATTGATAAGTGAAGGAAAAATGTTTTTAAAACAAAAAAAAATGAAAAGTAAATCAAACAAACCCTGAATTTTCTTAATCTTGAAAATAGAAAAACTTAATTGACTAAAAAATTTGAAGGACCATGGCCAAAACTCTACTTCCATGGGTTAAAATATGTTAATTTCAAATATTCAAGGTCACCTTTTGCTTTGGTACTCTACTTCCATGATGGTTTACTCACGCAAGCTACATACTCCAAGTCACTTGTTAGTTGTTACATTCTACTAATTAACATAAAGTGTTTTCAATCTCTATTAAATTGGATATACAATCTAGTAGTGGTAGGTCTTCGGAGCTCACTCATCAATGTCTTTATGCTTTGTATATACAAGCATATATCAGATCATACAGCTAGCCTCATCAATATAAACCAAGTGTCCTTGCATATTTTTAGCAAGACCGGCATTAGGAAAAAAAATTAACTTCTTTTCACGCTTAATAACTTAGATATGTAGTTTAAATTTTATTATCATAACTCTGTACGTTAATAATTATTTTATTTTTATCATTGTAATTTAATAATTATTTTATGTAAGTCAAGAAGCTCTGGAGGTTTTGATTAGAAGTCTTGCAACTTCTCTCAGGTCTAAACGCCAGATCGATCTATGTGACATTTCATAGATATCCTACGGTACTCCATTACGTTTCTAAATTATGGCTTTCTAGTAGTGAACATGTTACATTGTCTGATTTGATCCTCAAATTTTAAGTATCAGTGACGAAATCACTTATAAAACAGGAGGATAAATTACTGAATAGCAACAGTGTTTTTTCCAGCCAGTTCCTAGTGTTAACTATGTTGTAGTGTTTTTTCTTACAAATTAAATAAGGAAAATGACCCTTGAAAAGATGTCACTGTCCTAAAAACACTTGGCTTCAAAATCTTCAGTACAAAGTTGTTTCCAGCTCAGAAAAGCATTGCTTTTTTGTGAGGCTTGCACACAAGAAAGCATAATGGCCCAGTGGATTTTAAGCCTCAAACCTATGCCACACCAAAACACAACTCAACAACCAAAATAATAGTGATTTGAAATCAGGAAAAGGACATAAAAGGGCAAAAGAAATGTTTATCCAGGACTAAGAACCACACAAAACCAGAATCATTAACTTTGTTTCTCTGCTTCGGCTAGCTAATTAGAAACATGACCCTAAACTTCATAAGATTGATTTTCTTTCCCTTGCTAGTGCCTGCCTTGCTTATCTTCAAATATGCTCTGGCAAGTGATCCAGATATCATATATGACTATGTTTCACCACAGAATAGCAGTGTGAATGGAAGCTTCTTTACTTTCACTGGATTAAGAGGAGTCCTTCATCAAATTCCTCAATCTTTCAAGGCAACAAAAGTAACCCTGGTTGAATTTCCTGCTCTCAATGGACAAAGTATATCATATGCACTATTTCAGTACCCTGCTGGTAGCATCAACCCTCCTCACATCCACCCCCGTGCCGCCGAGCTTCTGTTCCTTGTAAGTGGCTCCCTGCAAGTAGGATTTGTTGACACTACACGCACACTTTACACACAAAACCTTCAACCAGGTGATATGTTCATATTTCCTAAAGGGTTGATACATTATCAGTATAATCCACAATCAGTTCCAGCCACTGCTATATCTGCTTTTGGAAGTGCAAATGCAGGAACGGTTTCAATACCTCATTCTATTTTTAGTACGGGAATTGATGATGTAATCCTTGCCAAGGCTTTCAAGGCTGATACTTATACAGTGAAGAAGATAAGATCTGGCCTAAACAAACCTTAGAATTGCAAGCTAAGCTTTCATGTACTACTTCCTTCTAGTCTCTAAATAAAGTTCTTGTAGCTTCTACATTTGTGAATCTTAGCAAGAAATCTAAAAACCTCCATGTTTTCATAATTAACTTAACTTGGTCAAGTAGGGGCTGTGAATTGTATTATGCCTCTGAAATTTCACACCCTGTCGCAAGTGTGCTTAAACAGCGAAAATTTCAAGCCTTTCCTTGTATGAATACACAAATAAAATAGAAATAAACAAGCCAAAGGTGGTGAAGATCCACGTATTAAGACAGATACTCGCGGTAGCATTGTGAAATATCAATCAGCACAAAATCATCATAGCCATAATTAATTTGCTTAGAATCTTGTCTTCCAACAGATCCATGATCTACGCAGATGCCTGACAGCCTCTAACAAATTGAGGTATTTCGATTTGTTTAATTATATATAGATAGATAGATAGATTAATCATTATTTAATTGTTAAATTTTCATGAGTTTAGGAAGAAAAGGAAAATATAAATATTATTTACACAGTGCACATGTTATACTTAGGTCTGTATACGAAAATATAACAAAAAATAAAAAGATCAGAGATGGGGATCGAGGCATTTGGGATCCATGATCCCTGGAATGCGTCTAAATCAATCAATCTAAGGAAAGTTAAACTGGAATGGAGTCAAATTGTAGAAAGTAGGATAGAATAGAACTGAGTTAATCTCATAGTTTTAAAAGTCGAACTCGTGATTTGGGTACTAGATCACTGAATCAGTGATTGAATTGGTGGGTCACTTAATTGTCTTAAAATATGTTTAAAAATATCATAAATTAATATAATTTCATAAGATAGATAAGTAGATATAAAAATGTTTAAAAAATATTGCTGTCTAAGTTCAAACAAACAAATAACAGAGATCACAAACATAAATAGATATGATTAAAATATATCAATATCATTTGAAAGTGATTGAATGATCATATTTGCACACCAAGTGTTTGATCATATTTCTCAAAAGAAATTTCAACCCCTTCCAAACCTTCTCACCAGTGTATTTAACAATAAAAACCAGTCAAATAGATAATTATACGAACATTTTTACTCCATACCCAATCTAACACAAAGTCACAAATCAAATCACATATACAATTGCTACCAGCTAGATGTACACGAAAAGGTGTGTGTGTGGGGAATCTGAGATGACATTAAAAAGCTTCAACTATTCCAACGGTATGGACACCGCGCACAGCGTCGCCACCCTCTTGCGCCTCCATCGAGAACTTGAAGCGAGAACGGCGTCGGACTGGTCGAAGACGAAGGTGGCCATCAGACGAAGCGAGAACGAGAGCGACGACGCAGCAAGAAGCACGACGACGCTGCACGAAACACGACTGTGATGCACGATGGCACTATGCAAAGCAATGATGGCGTGAGAATTGCTGAAGACGAAGGTTGAAGACGATGGAGAAGTGGAGAACTCTCAAGGTTGAAGACGGACTCAAGCTGCACTGCGCTGTGTGTGAGTCTTAAGGTTTTTAACAAAACCTAAATCAAAACGACATCATTTTGCTTCAAAGAAAAAAAAAATCTGGCCCGATCCGAGTTGACAGGGTCGTCGGTTCGACCACAACCTGGCGGGGTCATTCCGGGTGGATCCAGGCTAAAAGCACAGCCAAACCAATAAGTCACCCGACCTAGTCCAGCCACTGGTTCACGAACTGACCAGGTTAGTCCGAATTTTAAAACACTGGACTTAATCTACAAAAAGACAACCTAAAATGAAATTAATTTGCATTAAAAATGTTGAATAGAAACATATAGTGATACAAAAGTTTAAGACTAAAATTGACACGGCAAAAAAATTGCAAATGGGAGCAAATAAAAATGCAACATATGGTTTAATTAGTGTGCAAGATCCATCTATGGACTCAACACATCAGAAGGAAGAAACTATTTTCAACTAATGCTATGTTCTTTTTAGGAGAAACTAATACTATGTTGGTAGTATAGGGATATAGGTAGGAAAAATATTATTTGTGGTGCATATAAAATACACTTATATCTTCTAAAACAAATACATTTATACAGTTCTTATTTATAGTCTTAGGGTTGTATAGTTTAAAAATTTTAAACAACATCAATAAATACAACAAGGTATAAAAAAATAACATAAAAAATAAACTATAAATAATAACATTGATTACGCCATTACAATAATTAAGCTAAACAATAAGCGCAATATGCGGGTCAATCCAAACACTAAAGGACGTTAGCAATTTGCTAATCAAACAAACTTTACCTGGTCAAAAAATCCCATGGATTACTATGATTATCATATATAATATTAAACTTGGGGTACTTATATTGAAGTCTATCCGGCATGTCTATCCAACTTTCTAAGCATGCACAAGGCAACAACGAATATTAATTCTTGAATTAGTACTATGATACTCTATTTCTGTTTAAGTCATTTTCTTAACAGATAAAGTTATCATTTTGTACTGTTCTCTATTTGTTGGTGCTGAAAATGGATGTTTTATGATAAATTATGTTTTTCATTATTACACAATGGGAATGTCTTGGCTGTTATGCCGTCCCAAGGTATGACCAAGTATGCCAAATTGTGAATGCCCTTTAAAAAAAACAAGGACATGCAACACTCTGCTATGTAACATGGGTCCCCCAATTGAATCTAGAACAAGGAATGTCACAAAATTGGTAGTTTCGGAGAGAACATAATATTAGGGTTGCAAATTTTGATGTTTGCCAATAGCACAACCACCTATCAAAAATAGGAGTGGATCTGCAGATAAGATGTTGCTGGAATTTATTGCTGGCATTTTAACAACAATGATTGGGGCCTTACTCTATTGCCTCTTGAGGAGAAAGGTCATTCCATTTCTTAAGCAACGAAAGACTTTGAAAGGTGAGTGAGATGCAGTTGAAAAAACAAAAAAAAATGAAAAATCATCAACCAAGTAAGTCTAGTAGTAATTAAGGACTAAACAAACACAGAAATTCTTACAAATTTTAGTATTTCATTCACCTAAGGTGGCACTGAATCTTTGAAGTTTTTTTTTTTTTCATTGTTGCAGGAAAGGAACATGATAAAATATCATTAAGGTATTTTGATTTTAAGGAACTAGAGAGAGCAACCAAAAATTTTAGCCAAGATTGCTTGCTGGGTTCTGGTGCATTTGGAAATGTCTACAAAGGAACCTTTGACTTAGAAGGAACACTAGCCATTAAGAGAGCTCACTCTGAATCATTCTCAAGTGTGGAAGAATTCAGAAATGGTTAGCCTCAATGAAAGATAATTCTTCCTGTTTGACTCATCCCAATTCTCCTCACAACTCCCATCATGGTTTTAAAATCGCAATCGTGGTCGCAAATATATTGCAGCTTTTTTATCTCCAATCATAATGCAACATCATCTGCCTGCAGTTTTGATAATTGCAATGCAACTGCAACTACCACCACAATTGTATTTTAAAACCATGACTCCCACAGAAAAGAAAATTCAATTTATTATTCTTGACGATTATTTCTTTTTTCTTGGCAGAAGTTAGGCTCCTCTCAGCTGTAAGGCACAGGAATCTTATTGGTCTGATTGGATATTGTGAAGAACCAGGTGACTATGACTGACAAAAGTTCCCTCTTGATTGTGCAGTATAAATGGTGTAAAAAAAATTCAGACATCAGTTGATGTTCTTGATATCGATGATATTCATTGTAACAGCACATTGCTTTGGTAGTTTATATTTGCAACAGCAATTCTCAGTGTTGAGAGGGAGTTATTCCAACACAATTTTATGCTAACTTGGCCTAATTATGCCTTGATCAGAACGACATGGAGCCAAAATCCTAGTCTATGAATATGTTCCAAACGGTTCACTGCTTGAGTACATCATGGGTAAGTTTATTGTTTATCCTTCTTAAACCATACTATAGTCAAAGCTATTATGTGTAGGCTCAAGGATATTTTTTTCACCGCTAGATATTAAAACATAGACCACTTTTGATTTAAAAGGATTTAAGCCATGAATAGAGAGCTCATGATTAGCTTCTATCTTTGATTTTTGACACTACTAATGTATGGCTATGAATGTTGATTTTTTGTAGGAAACGAAACGAGCTTAACTTGGAAGCAAAGACTAAACATAGCAATAGGAGCAGCAAGAGGTTTACCCTTTAAATGCTAGTCCCCAGTTGATTTAACCAGAAATCCTCTAATTAAAATAGAATTGTTTGGTACATTTTGTTGTAGGCATAGCTTATTTGCATGAAGGGGTGAAACCAAGCATTATTCACCGTGACATCAAACCAAGTAACATCCTATTAGCGGAAGGTTTTGAGGCTAAGGTTTCAGATTTTGGGCTAGTAAGATCAGGGCCAACTGGTGATCAGTCACATGTCAGCAGCCAGATTAAAGGGACACCAGGGTACCTTGACCCTGCCTATTGTTTCAGCTTTCATTTGACCAAATTCAGCGACGTTTATAGCTTTGGTATCATACTTTTGCAACTTGTTTCAGCTAGACCTGTGGTGGATTCCACTGTAAACCAAAGTAATCAACATATTATTGACTGGGTAAGCAATACATAAAGCCCCTAATCTTCCATTGCAAAGATTTGATTCTTGTTATTGTCCTATTTGTTAAATGATAATAAATTAAGATGATTTTTTTCATTATCATGTTATCGGTACGGAATATCCATCGGCTTTGCCGATGAGAAATCTCCGACGAGGAACTTGATTGACCACCTTTGATGGTGTCTCCCCTTCCAACCACATTTTCCCCATCCATAAGGTTTTAACCCAAGACCTTGTTTCAAAGGACCAAGCCAATACCCCTCAAACCAATGACTTGTTAGTATTAAACTAAGAAGATCACTATGGTTTATTTACTTCATTACAATAGATTAGTATGTCATGCAGGCAAGGCCAAGCTTAGAGAAGTGTAGTGTTGAAGAAATCATAGATGCAAATCTACTATGTCAAAGTGAGCCATGCAACATGGAAGTTATGCTAAAGATGGGGCAACTTGGTTTAAGATGTGTGGTTGAAGAATCAAAAAATCGCCCAACAATGAGCCAGGTGTGTCAAGAACTAGGGCAAGCCCTCTACTCAGCTGATGATAGCTTCAATAACAAGCAATCTTCAAAGGGATTCCTTATACCAATTGGCTCATCCCAACAATCAACAAAGTCGGAGACTCGGCGAGCAGTTGAATCCTACGATTGTTCACAAAGCTTTGTTAGTATTGACAGTGTTGGATTACAGAAATTTCATGTTGATATGGATAGTTTCTCCTTTAAGAGCACAGACTTAAGGTGCTTAGAAAATAATAGTATTAGTATTGACATGGATAGAGTATAACAGTACTAGCTTTGGCATTGACAAGAACAATTTGAGGAGCATACAAAATGAGATCATATGTAAGATATGACCTTAAGTGAATCACATTCATCACTCTTTTTCCTATATTGAATTTAGGATTCGGGGGTAAACATAGCCGGGGATGGAGAGAAAAGGAGATAAATAGAACAATTTCTTTGTGTATTTTCTGATATCAGTTTTTTGCTTTCTTTTTTGTTTTGTTTTATATTCCTTTCTTTCAACTTTTTTTAGAAGGTTTCTTCCAACTTTGGTGAAGATAGGTCGTGGGAACTGGAAAAGAAAGAATTATATAAAAAAATATAATAAAAAAAATAAACAAATAGATGAGCCAAAATGAGAATAGAAAAGGAACGAAGAAATTGCTCATTTAGGTAGTAATTTATCAAACAGAATTTAGAATTAAAGGTTAGACAAAATATAAATTACTACATTATTTTAATTACACTTTTAGTTTCTTTAATTTGGATTCTGTGCAATTTTGATAGCCTACATTTTTTCAAGCCAATTAAGTTTCTTAATTTTAAAAATTAAATATATTTGATTTTTCTATCGATTTTCATCCATGAAGCTGTTCAATTTTCATTTTCTACTTCAATATAAAAATTCAATCAATTTTTAAACCTTGTATTCAAAATTTATCTATCAAAACATCATATTTCATCTAAAACAAATGACATATCTTAAAAGTTTTCCTTTTCAAATGATAATTTCACATACTACAAAATCTTTCAAATTTAACTTTCAATTTTTTTATTTTTAAACTTTTAAAATTTCTTCACATCTTAATTATTCATAAACAACAACAAAGTATTTGATTAAAAAAAATGAGAAGCTGAAAGTTTTAATTAAAACAAAGTTGACGAATGAATAAAGTTTCTTAATCTTGAAACTAGAAAAACTTAAGGACCAAAATCTCAGAGTCCAAAATAAAGGGACAAAAAATGTAATTTTTAAATATAATTTAGTAAGACCATTTAAAACTTAAATCGTAAAGATTTATCAACTAATTCAGAGCACGTTAATAACAATTGCAACAATAACTAAATTTTCCTACCGACGTATTTTTTTACTTTCCTTACCACGTATTATGCCACGTATTCTTCATCTCAAGTCAAAAGATTAATTCAATCATCAAATCCAGTTATATTAAATTTAAAATAGAAAAATTATAATAAAAAAACATTGCTATGTGTGAAGAAAAACGTGGTACTTCCATCTAAAAATTGCAGAGATAGTGTACCCACCTCTTCCGTACCTACCATTAGATTCAAAATTCATATTTATCATCCTTTTGTATCAAACATCACCCAAAAGAAATAAGGATAACAAGCAATACGAACTTCGGATACTTATCTATGTAGTTTTCCTATTGCATGCAACAAACTAACTATGCATTCAAAGGAGTGTACGAAAAACTTACAGAAATCACTCCCCATTGGACGAGAAAAATATGAGATGCAATGCAAACATGATTCCCTCTTAATGATGAAATATTAAAGGTCACCTTTGGCTTTGGTAATCTACTTCCATGATGCTTTACTCGCGCAAGCTACATACCCCAAGTCACTTGTTACATTGTACTAATTGAACGAACATTTTTTCAATCTCTGTTAAATTGGATATACAATCTGGTGGATCACCAGAGCTCAATGTCTGCAAAGGTTACGACACTAAATACAAGCGTAACAGATTATACAGCCAGCTTCATCAACCTGAACTAAGTTTCCATAGGTGCAGCACAGGGAGCCAAAGTTCTAGAAGGTAGGGGAACACCGCCTCCTCTCACCGATAAAGGAGGACCTCTTACCAAGCTGGCTCTGCTGACAAGATTGGAGTCAAGAAATACAACTACAACTGTGATGTCATCATGGAAATGCCGGCGGACACCACGGTCAATTTTCTTCAAATCAGAGTACCTCATCTCTCTCTTTTTTGCTGCTTCTTGCAAAGCAGCTTTGATGAGCCTCCGAGCAATTCCCTGCAAGATATAAAGCATGTAATGCCAGCATCTATCTTTCACACTTTGGTGCTAGTATTTAAAGTGTTTGATCTCTAAGAATATCTTTTTTTTCTCGTTAAAATTGTGCATTGTAAGCAATTTAAAACACCTCTGCATATCTACAAAATAAATAATACAGCCACTTCATTTTAACATCCAAGACTGTAACCAGTAGCATTTACATGAGGAGAGCATTTTAGCATGACCTATACGAAATTATGAAAACAGTAATGACTTATTAGTGCATGGAAAAGCGTGATAAGAAACTTAAGCACTAAATGCTCTAACAGAGTACATGAATGAAGTCATGAATCAACTCATTTTAAACTTAATGAAATGATTAGGGGCATGTAAATTATGACTGAACAAAACTACAGTAACTATGCAATAAAAAATATAAAACAATAGAAACAACCATATAATACATTTATCTTACATTGTGTGGGTTTTTTTGAACTATATCAACGGCATCCTGATTGCTAAGGTGTTCCCAAAGACCATCAGAAGCAAATATGAGAAATTGATCATGCTGTTGAAGTTCATGAACAGAAATTGAAGGGTCGGAGCTCAAAATGGGCCTCTTAAAACCTTCGCGCACACGAAACTTAGCATACAACGGTTCCTTGTTAAATTCAGCCTTTTTTAGGTATACATCGCCAATGGATCTAGAAATCTGCCACATAAAAATTTCATAACTAAGTTGTATTATACATATGGTAAGTTTAAGGTAATGTTTGGTCTAGCTTTTTTTTCCTCCTTAAAAGAAGAAATTTGGCCAACATATTTTATAAAAAGCTCTTAAAAAGTTAAGTATATTAATTTTTATAAAGGAAAAGGGAAACAGGTAGCATTTTAAAAAAGGCTAGGTGAAGGAGCTTTTAGAAAAAGTTGGCTTCTATGTTTTGCTCCGCACCCCACTCCCTCTCCCTTGCTCTCTCCCTCTCCTCTCTTTCCCCGTT
>CM023948.1:36662480-36675627 GCA_013407115.1 Glycine latifolia
ATTGTAAGAAAAAAATTTATATTTAGATGTATAAAGTGATTTTTAAGACAATTTATTTAGTTTAAATTGTATAATATAATTTATAATAGTTAGTTTTGTACTTAAAAAAATCTATTATTAGAGACAAAACAAGAAAAAAAAATTGATTGAAAATTAGTTATTAGCTTTTAATAGCATTTTTTTAAAAACAAGTTTAAATATATTATTGATTTCAATAAATATGACAGTTTTTTATTTTTAGTCTTTTATCCTCTCTTTTTTGTTAGTTTTGATCCTTATATTTGTTTTTGAGTGATCTCTACTATATTTTATTGATTGCATGACATGCTATAGATCTGTATGTTAGTTTTTTTTTTTTTATATATGTAAAAAACCTAGCTATTACTATAAGATGATTTCTTTAAATAAAAAAACTATAAGATGATATGTAGGTGGCATGACATATGTATATGTACTATCATGTCATCTATAATCTGAGATAAGGATCATTCCAAACATATATATATATATAGTTAAAATTATTGTTTTAAATCTAATTATTTTGAAGACCAAGAAGTGGCTGTAGTTTAGTGGTAAGAATTCCACGTTGTGGCCATGGAGATCTGGGCTCGAATCCCAGCAGCCACACAACACTTTTTATTTTACATTTATTCCATATTACACTATAAACACACAAAAAATCCTTAGATTATATTAAAATACACAATTTTTTTTTGAAATTTATCTTATTTATTTTATAGACTTAGCTCATAAGAAATAAGTATTATTCCTATTTTAGAATCTTAAAAATCCCTATCCCATTTTTAGTCAAAAAAACATGCATTCTAATAATTTACAAAATAAAATAAATGGTTTCAATCAGTTCAATGTTACAATTGATTTTTGTCACACAACACTTTTTATTTTACATTTATTCCAGATTACACTAAAAACACACAAAAAATCCTTAGATTATACTAAAATATACAATTTTTTTAATTTATCTTATTTATTTTATCGACTTAACTCATAAGAAAAAAGTATTGTTCCTATTTTAGAATATTAAAAATCCCTATCCCATTTTTAATATAAAAAAATATGCATTCTAGTAATTTATAAGATAAAATGAATGGTTTCAATCAGTTCAATGTTCAATTGACTTTGCCACATGGTCAAACACCAATGCTATATTCACTCTGATCCAAACAAGTGCATATATCTTCCTACTTGAGCATGTTCTGAATTCAAATCCACTGTGGCTCCACTCATATCTCTAATTTGTGACATCGAACTCGCTCTCTAAAACGTGAGGCTATTCATTCTTTCAATGTAACTGATAGCTTGCACTATAACCAATTCAACGAGGGGATAAATTGATTGAATAGCGAGTCACAAGTAATTTGCTCCTTTCACTTGTGACTTCCATTGTTCTTCATTCATCACTTGGGAGAGAGGCAAAGATACAAAGCAATGAAAAACAACCTTGCCGATTTAGGCATGGAGAGAAAAAGGGTTGGTTCACAACCCCTTTGCCCAAAACCTAGAAAGTTTTCACCTCCAATACATGAATTCCTCAAGCCAATCAAGTGTATCAAACACAGGTTTGAATCATTTTCTTTGGTCCAAGAACGTTTTTTTTTATTTACAGTTTTCAACAAATAATGTTAACAATACACTATTTGACGTATTATTTTCAATACATCATAATTGGTTGACAATTTACACGTCGAAAAAGAAATGATAATTGTTATTGAGATTCTTGTAAATTTCACCTAATATATAGTTGAGATTTTAAAAAGAATGTTTTGTAGATATCAAATGTTAATCTACATTATTTGGGAAAGACACACAAAAGGGAGAAGTATTAATGTAATATGAATATGATGTGATATGAATAGGGGGAAAAAGGAGAAGGGTTAAATAAGTGTTTATACTGTTAAGATGGTCATGCATGCTTGTTGTTTTAAAAAACATGTCATGAACATTTAAGTAATAATATATAGACATTCGCAATTTGCATAGACTCATTTGACGCTTTTCATTTCTTTCTTTCTCTGTATTTCTTCTTATTTCACATAATATTGCTTATTACATTTATACTTTTCTCTCTTTTTCTGAATGTAGATTGACACTATGACACATGAGTCTCCTTGAGTCATTTTTGTTAACATTTTTATTCTTTGAATAGAATAACTTATTTCCTTTTATGGACTTATTTCTGATTTGTTTTTCTTCTGACCAGTCAGCCAAATATTAATGATGGAAGTGGAGTTCTCAATATGATCACCGAAAAGGTTTGAGTTTTCTTAAATAATAAAAAGAAGTAATTAGCCTGAAGAATTGGATTGAATAAATTGTTCAAAAATGGTTGGTGAATGCTATTGCAGAATGCAGATGGAAGGGAATTCCAATGTAATGGGTGCTTGCCTTCTTGTTATTCTGGCTCTCCTCCACGTAGAACAGAGAATCCATTGGTTCACGATGTGGAGTTTCTTCATCAAGTGGAAGTTGTTTCACCGTTAGCACGAACCAAACTCTCAGATAAATTTGATTTCACCTCTGCTTAACTCCCCCATGTGAATCAGAATAATGGGGAAAAAAAGAAGCATTGTTGAAGGAAAGGCTTTACATAAGTTTTCTTAGTGTAGAAGTAACATTTGAGGAATTTTTGTAGAGGAGTATAATTAGTTTAAAGAACCTGTTCTTAATGCTTAATATGTAAATACGTAACGTGAGCTTCGTAGACTCAAAATGAGGTCATGTAAATAATTTAGTTGTGTAAGCTAATAGCAATATGATATTATGGTGAATTGTATACTCTGGATTGTTTAGCATTAATAGATTAGATTAAAATTTTATTACCTTGTTATTCTAAGTGTTGTTTGGTTACTTAGTTGAGTTCAATTAAACTCATGTTTAACGTCAGTTTCACACTCACCAATTAACAATTAGTATAGTTTTGTCAAATAGGTTTTCAAACACACAATTATTATAGTTTTGTCAAATAGTTTAAATACATATCAATGAGACCTTTATTTATAAAACCTTTTAAATGAATCTTACCAATTAACAATTAGTATTAATTAATACTATGTTACTTTTCATTAAATATGAGGATTCTATTTAAAAATCCAGATAAATTTTATGCAACTGTTTAACAAACAACACAACTATATATAAGATCCTATCAAATAATTTAACCATTTGGATATTATAGTGAAAGATAAAAAAATGTATTTGATATTTTAACATGATTTTGAATTATTCAGTGTAGAATCACGCACACACATATTTTCATTTGATGTACGATTATTTTTTGAGTGATATGCGATTATTTAACTTAATCAATTGTATTAAAAAAAATTAAAAACAATTTTAATGTTCATCATAATCCTACCCAAATTCTACTTGATTAGGATTTTTTTTCTCTGGTAGAAAACATACGTGCTGTGTAAAAAATATAAAATAAAATAAAATCCCATGAGACAAGTTAATAATATTCTACCACATTTTTGTTCCAATTATAACATAACAATTATAATAGATTGATAATAATTGTAATAATAACAATAACTATAAAAAAGAAGAAGGGCAATGACAGTGAATTGAGTAAAGGTGGCACAAAACGGAACAGAACCCACCACGGCGCCATCGGAGTTCACAACCGTCACCAACTGTCAAAAATGAAAGCGCAGTGGTGGGAGTGGGACCCACTCACATGGGGTCACTGACTTCTGTCATATTTTCATATTCATATTATAAAGCTCACTCACCAAACATGATATCAGTGACCAAAACTACCACTGTTTCAATCCAAGATCTCAATCACATCACGCCAAGATCCTCTCTCTGTCTCTCTTTTCTCTCTTCCAAACCAAACCCTAGGCTCCACCACTTCAATGCGGGGTTTCTCCTTAGCGTAGTAGAGAGAGCAAAAAAACCAAGAAAAATGCTCGCTTCCGTTTTCATCATTGTGTCGCTCCTCTCCCTCTGGGAGTGTTGCCAGTGCCATGGCCACGTCTACACTTTTACGATGCACCACCGCCACTCCGAGCCCGTCAGGAAGTGGTCCCACTCCGCCGCCTCCGGAATCCCCGCCCCGCCGGAGAAGGGCACCGTCGAGTACTACGCCGAGCTCGCCGACCGCGACCGCCTCCTCCGCGGTCGCAAGCTCTCCCAAATCGACGCCGGCCTCGCCTTCTCCGATGGCAACTCCACCTTCCGCATCAGCTCCCTCGGATTGTACCTTTCTATTCTTTTTCACTCATCTATTTTCATTATTATTATTTAAAGGTTTATTTCAAGAATTTAATTTACATACACTCTGATCATACCCTTATGACTTGTCTAACCATAACTGCTAAAAAGATTGAATTTTGTAACAAGTATATTTAAAAGATACTAGTATGTATAGGTGGATTTTTTAATTAGTTCATAATATAAATATCCTTATATGAAATTTGAAAATAAAATTCTTCTTTGACATATAAAAATTAATAATTTCTTTATATACACTCTGATCATACCCTTATGACCTGTCTAACCATAAATTTTAAGAAGATTAAATTTTGTAATAAGTATTTTTGTTTTGTTTGGGGTGTAATAAGTATATTAAAAGTTATGTATTGGTTGATTTTTTTAATTAGTTGATAATGTGAGAATCTTTATATGAAAAATTGAAAATTAAATAATTCTTTGAAATATGAAATAATTAATTTCTTTAAAATGATTTAATGAATGGATAATTGCACAAGGTTCGAATTTTAAAGGAGAGCGGTCGTGTTTAGAAAAGAAGAAATTACTTAGATATAATTAATTAATGTTTAAATTTAACCATTCTTTGTTAATGGATTTGGTAAATTACGAATTCTGTTAGTAATATTTTTTTTTTCTTCCTTCAAACTGGTTCCTGGTTTTCTTTAACTTTTTATTTTTCTCTTGTTTTTCTTCTGGAGATTCATGCAGTTTGCATTATACGACAGTTCAAATAGGGACACCGGGAGTGAAGTTCATGGTGGCGCTTGATACGGGAAGTGACCTGTTCTGGGTACCCTGTGATTGCACAAGATGTGCTGCTACTGATAGCACAGCCTTTGCTTCAGCCTTGGCTACTGTATGCTCTCTTTTGCTTCTTGATTTGGGAATGAAATGAAGTTGTTTCTATAGTAGATTGCTTTTGATTACACAATGTTTCTCTAATCTAATTGGCTATATATAGTTTATTTTCTTCTGAGGGATGCTAGCAATAAAGAAACTTCTTTTAGCATACACTAGGATACATGCTTCTATTATTAGGGCCATGTTTGGATAAGTTTCTTCTATGAACTAAAATTAGCTTGTGCATAAGTTAAAATTAGCTATTGGAATAGCTAAATGAGAGTATCTATAAATTAGCTTATTGCAAAGGCTTTTCATTTTACCTACTTATTTTCTTTTCTAATAAGCATTTAAGGAAAGATTTATCCAAATAAGGTCTAGGTAAATTTTAGGTCTTCAATAATAACCTAGGCCACACACACTATTTAGTGGGGTGCTAATGTAATCCACTCTAATATTAAAGAATGTGTTTATAACCTTTCTCTTTTCTTTTCCCCTTTCTATAATTATTCCTTTTGTGTGAAAAAATATTTTTAAGTGCGAGTTTTCTATGATATGTTGAAGATGATTCTTACGTTCCTGGATATGTATGTCTTGTGTTTTGTTGCCCCTGCTTTGTTTTTGAATAAAAATCATTGTTATAGCAGGATTTTGACCTTAATGTATACAATCCTAATGGATCTTCAACAAGCAAGAAGGTTACTTGTAACAACAGTCTGTGTACGCACCGCAGCCAATGCCTTGGGACGTTGAGTAACTGCCCCTATATGGTCTCTTATGTCTCTGCTGAAACATCTACATCAGGAATACTAGTGGAAGATGTTCTGCACTTAACACAAGAAGATAATCACCACGACCTTGTTGAGGCAAATGTCATATTTGGGTTAGTTTCCTTGTTAAAATTACCAAAACTAATCAATATTACACTTATGCAAGTGATTTTAGCAATATGATATTCGAATACATGTGTTGCAGATGTGGACAAATTCAGAGTGGATCATTCTTAGATGTTGCTGCTCCCAATGGTTTGTTTGGGCTAGGTATGGAGAAAATATCAGTTCCTAGCATGTTATCAAGGGAAGGGTTTACAGCAGATTCATTCTCCATGTGTTTCGGACGTGATGGCATTGGAAGGATAAGTTTTGGGGACAAGGGAAGTTTTGATCAAGATGAGACTCCGTTTAATCTGAACCCATCACAGTAAGTGGTAATTCCCTGTTACTTGCCTCTATCTGAATTTAAAGTAATATTAATACTTGCAAAAATAACTTTTCTTATGCTTGGATACATTTCACAGCCCTACCTATAACATCACAGTCACTCAAGTACGTGTAGGAACAACTCTAATTGATGTGGAATTCACAGCTCTTTTTGATTCTGGGACCTCTTTTACATATTTGGTTGATCCAACCTATACAAGGCTTACCGAGAGTGTAAGTACTAACATGGGACAAAGTCTGCTTACATTTAGTTTGATATTATTTGTAGACAACTTACCAAAGTTTTTATATTGCAGTTTCATTCCCAAGTACAAGACAGGCGGCATAGATCAGATTCAAGAATCCCTTTTGAATATTGTTATGATATGAGGTCATATAACTATTGGAATATTATTTTTTAATTCACTTTAGCATTTTCTTTCAGAGCTAAGTATTCTTTCTTTTGATGGACAGTCCTGATGCAAATACTAGCCTGATTCCTAGTGTGAGTTTAACTATGGGAGGTGGAAGTCATTTTGCTGTTTATGATCCAATAATTATTATCTCAACTCAGGTGGTGGTTCCAGCTGGATTTCTCTTCAATATATGTATCCAACAATAGTGTTAGCTTTGAGGATACACGTATAACTGATAAGATGTTCCTTCCCTTATCATTTTACAGAGCGAACTTGTATATTGTCTAGCAGTCGTCAAAAGTGCTGAACTAAACATAATCGGACGTAAGTCTCTCATACTTTCTGAATAGTTCACAGTTGGATGTGCTTTATGAACCAGAATTGAATTAGGTTCAACTGGTGACAAGCTTAAGAAAAAGTTTGACATGAAATCAAACCAAAAATAAGAGTCATCTTGTTGACAACTTGGTGTCTTATATCAGTGCATCATTGCTTCATTGCTTTCTTTCTTCCTCTGCTGTATCATATATGTTCATTCTCATGAACTGGTTATTTATGATCATTATTTATCCCTCAGCTACTGACTTTGATTGCAGAAAACTTCATGACTGGTTACCGTGTCATATTTGACCGAGAAAAGCTCATATTGGGATGGAAGAAATTTGATTGTCAGTGTTTATTTTCTTCTCATGGTTACTGTGCTCCTCTATTTATTGTTTTATATACTGAAATTTCGTAATCATACACCTCTGAGCTTTTATGCCTAAGAAACAAATGGTCACACACTTTGAGCCCTTAAACAGGTTACGACATTGAGGATCATAATGATGCCATCCCAACTAGACCACACTCACACGCAGATGTGCCTCCTGCTGTCGCTGCAGGGCTTGGTAATTACCCTGCCACTGATTCAACTAGAAAATCCAACTCTCAGAGATCAATTGCATCACCATCTTCACATTGTAGCCATTCTTCACTTCCAACTCTCCTCGGTTTTCTTGTATTGTGTTTTGTTTATATTCTATAGTCATTCATTTGTATGGGCCAGTGGTAGTTTATGGTAAACTTTAGCTCATATTCTTGATCTACATATGTTGATATTAGGGTATGTGGATATAGTGTTGAAGAATATATGTATGAATTTTACTCTCTTGAATCATATGATATAACACTGTAAATGCCATTTGCGTTGTATGCTTCCCTTCCCACAATTATTATTATGTTACTTATCCAAGGAGGAGGATACATATTTTCAAGTTATAAGTTTAATTTGCGATGCAGAAGGGGGAATAGTTATAAATTTAATTTATATATTGGAACATTTGAGGTTTTATTTCAACGTCAATCCAGGAAAATGCAAGTAACAGAAGAAAAAAAGAAAAAAGGTTAATAATTTCGATGGCATGTTAAGTAGGTTTTATTTTCAACATCAATCCACGAGGCCATGTTTTTGTACCGCAACCTGGGAACTGGGTAGGAACACCTAATCCTCATTAATTTCATTCTATCGAACCATTGAACGGTATCTATCAATGTTTTTTTTTAAATTATGACCGAAAGTATAAGTGTTTCATAGATTTTTTTGCTGAATTTTGCTCCAAATATTCATTTTGTAATATTTTCTGAAAAAGATACAAAGATAAGAAAAACATTGAAGTATACATGTTTAGTTTGTGTACTAATCTTACTGGTCCAAGTATAGTCTGTATATATAATCTGACTTGTAAATAGTAATGGTGCTCTTCTTGGACATTTAATCCTTTCTCTAAATTTCAAATGCCTACTTAACAAAAATAATTCATGTCGTCTCCATTACTTTATATCTTAAACGGTTTTTTTCTTTTACCAAATATATAAAAAAAAACATTTACCAGAATATTCAAGTTGCAACTTTATTTACCAAAATATTGAAGTTTACTGTTCATGTTGGGAATGTTGGTTATGGGGGGGCGAATCTGAACTGATTAAACAGGCATAAAGGAGTAATTTCAGTACTTCACAAGCATAAAGAGAAATGGTTTAAACATATTTGACCGAGTGATATTTTCTGACCAATTAAGATAAAGATATTATGGGACGAATTGTGTAATTTTCGTCCTATCCCAACGTGTGATTCTTCTTCTTTCACTGGCTGTTGCAAGTCTTCCAAAGTTGTCCAAGAAATAGAGATAGTGATTGTGTGCTTTGTTTTCTACATGGCCTTAATTAATGATTAAAACTAATATTCTATCACAAGCTACAAAAATTAAAATACTCCTATGATTTTTTTGGTAGTTTCAAAAATTAAAATATAAACACAAATTAATTTACAATCCTATAAGAGAAAAAAAAATGAGTATAGAGAACTTTCTTTTTTAAAATGTAAACACAAATTAATTTACAATCCTATTATATATTTATTAATTATTGGTTGACTGAGACACTAATTGAGTGACATGATCCAGATATATGCCGATGTTATCTCCACGGAAAATAGACCTCTGTAGAAAATGTAAATGTTGTAAATTGTTGATCTTGATTTCCATTGAATTTAAAATACTAACACTATAAAATAAAGTTTGTGTGGTCTAAGATATGAGTGACAAATGTTTGATTGAATGAGTGTGTTTACTTATATTGATCCTCTTCTCCGTATTAGTAGTCTTTCAAGGAGACCCACCAAAAATAATAATACTCTTTAATGAGCATGTGCCCAACTACTCGACTCAGTTCGCTAAGGCCCAAACCTTCTTTTACACGGAAATTCATCATCAATTCATCTACATTGATTTGCAAAAGATATCAATGTAGCATACTGTAGTACATAAAACAGCAATTAATATAATATTCGATAAGTTAGTTCGATTAATTTTTAGTTTTTTACTAATTGAAAAACTAATTTATTTGTTTGGTAAATAATTTTTTTAAAACTTTTAAGATATTCACAAAAGTTGAATAGATTTCTTAAACTTTTATGTGCATTAATTATATGATATTTTACTTTAAATTGTAATAGCAACGATGATATTACGGGGAGAGGTATTTTCACTAATTCTTTCAAACTAATTTAGGCCTTTTCTGTGATCCTTTCTCTTTCTCAATGCTACTTATATTTAAATATAAAATAGTTTTCCTTTTTAAAAGGACTTTCTCTCTTCTTCTCTTTTTTTTTTTTAAAAAAAAGGGGGCTTTGTTTTAAGCAAAAACAAAAGCAAATAATTTTTTTTTTTACAAACAAATTTTGAGAGAAAAGGGAGTTGTCCTATTATTACAACTATAGCCAATTAACATGTACAAGAATTAAACACAAACTTTTTATCATGATATTGAATTGTGCCATTTGGGAGACTCTCACCTTGGTCATGACTCATGCTTCACAAATATTTGGAGCTGATTGCAAGATGAGAGATTTTTGATGTACGATGTGCTGGCTCAATTCGGCAATTGCATTGTCGTTTTCATGGTTCATTCATGCATCACAAGAAAAAAAACAGAACAAGAAAAAAAGAAAAATTAAAAATCAACTTGATGGAAAAAAAGAAAAAGACTGGATAAATCAACTTCACCGATCATAATCAACACCCCTAATTCTTACTTACGTATTGCCACTTGCCTAAACTGAAATGACCTATTCACAATTCACAAATTAAAATCTTCATAATTAGTAGATAATTAAGTTCTTTAAACATGTTATTAAAAATCCGATTCATAATTATATATTCGAAAAAAAAACCTCAATTTATTAATATTTATGTTTGGGAAAAAAAACTAATCTTAAATTATTAGTTGAAAAACATTCTTGATGGAAAAAAAACACTTGCAACGCAAGTGATAATTCGTTAATTATTGTTCTCCTTTTCTTCCAACTGTATGAACTCTAAGGTAAGAATGACATTTCATGGATGGACAAGTGGCATGGTGAGAGAGTGTGCGACATGCATCCTTATTATTGCTCCAGCTTTCCACCAAAGACATTATTATGCATAACTTTAATTGTATAAAATCATCAAACTAGTAAGTGGTTAATATGTTATTTAAAATATAAAATATTATCATTAATATGTGATGCAAAAATTCGTATAACTATTTACATAAAGTAATAATATATTAATTAAAATATATTTGATCTATATGTGTTGGTTGTAAACTTTACAAAAGGATTAATATAAATATTTAAACTAAAATTGCATTAAATATATAAAAAAATATTACTCGTCATAATTTTATTTAATTCGAATAAATTATCTCTCATAAAAAATACTTATAGTCTACCAAAAAAATTCCAAAAGAAATTTATTTCACCAGAAGGAATGCATATTAATTATGGAATTTGCAAATGTCAATTACCTTAATCAAACACTCTAATTCTTTAGCAACTTATTTTGCAATTGCACCTGTAATGACCTTTATATGTTTTTCTCCTAGTTTTATCCCCTCCTTTCGTCATTCTTTTACCTATTACCTTCTTTGATCTTTTTTGCATCCGACATATCCATAATAAGTTTATTTATTGTGTTGCACGTTTAACTTGAGTTCCTTATTCTATTCCTTGTTTTTTCTTTTGAAGGATCTTTTATCCTTCTATTTTTTTAATGAATAAAAGCTTTAAACTATTAACATTTTACTAAAATAATCATTTAGTTATGCATATATAGGGTTGAATGCACTTGACAGCTGAAAGATTTTTATCCTTTTACCTAACGGAGTTGACTAGCAGTACAGTTGTACTATAGCACCATTAAATAATGTCATAAATTTCATGATAGGTACCAAAAGTATTAATAGTGAACTTTGACAAGAACTTTTTTTACTAGGGTCAAGTCGTTTCTAAAACTACAAAAGATTGCCGAAATTTATTCTATTCTAGTTTATAAGCTTTAATATTAAGATGATAATTAATAAGGCTTTAAGTAAAGATCAAGATGCTGTATGATTTTAATTAGCCAATATATATATAATGTTAAGAAAGAAGATTGGACATTCAATCACGTCGGAAGTTTGTGGAACTTTATTTATAAAGTCAAGGATTAAAATTGTTAATCTAAATAAGATTGGACCAAATAAACGGGAACCTTCACTGGCAGCAGCCACGTTAGTCACATTAGTAATGGTATTAACAGCATTGATCAAAACTTAACTCGTGTGTGTAAAAATTAAAACTAGCAAAAAAAATTGGTATAGAAAGTAGAGATAATTTTAAAGACCAGAATAACAACTAAACTTATAAGTTTTATACTTAAACTTATTGTTATGTCTTTTTTATTATTTTTTTGGTAAATAATAATTTATTAGTTTTATTAAAAATGTCAATAGAAAAAATTCAAATTCACGGTCTCTCCCTGTCTTATTCTTCCTTCATCTCTAAACTTGCTTTTTAAATCATCATCAAATCAACCTTATATTTTATTTCTTTTATATAAAATATAAGCACAAAATTATAACAATATAAACAGTAGAGCTATTCAAATATAGCACCAGAACGAAGGAAAAACGTACAAGTTCATATATATAACATGCTAGTGGTCACCACAGAATTAAAAATTAACATGGGTGGGCAGTGCAAAGGATTCAATTGGGTAGTTGTTCAGTTGTGGAACATGTGTACATCTTAATTCTTAAGATAGCCAGATATTGGAAATGTTGACAGACTCAGTAAAAGGCGTGCGAGAACCAATAGGAAAAAAAATAAAAAAAAATAATAAATGCACGTACAACTGTACAAGTCAATGATGAAATTTAAGTCCCTGAATCTTCTTCAACGTTAATTTTATTGATTAATCAAGTTACTTCTTAAATTTTAGAGGTTAATTTTCATATGTTACTAATTTGAAATTTCCATACTATTAATTAGAGATGATTTTAAGAAACAAAATTAAATAATTATTATAAAAATTAACAGTGTTATCATACATAACAATCAAGAATTAAATCAGAATTTTTTGTTTTCTTTTGATTTTACCGAAGAATTTTTTATTTTAAAAATTAAACTATCACCAATTTACACATTTTCTCTTTGCTCTAACATTAAAAACTCTCCGTTATCGCCCTTTACACGGATTAAAGTTTGTAGCATTAAAGTTTAACGCTCGTTACTGAGAACTCCGATTTTAGCTAGAAAACAACACCAATAAATCAAGAATTGTTCGATACGGACACATAAACTAATTTATTGTTTATTATTTATTTTTATAAAAAAAAACTATATGGCACTGATTAAATTGATAATGGGACCCACATTTTACATGTGGAATCATACCCAGGCTGGGAAGGTAGACACTTAAACAGTTGAAACTTTTGGCTACAACTAACTAGAATCCTCAGCGCCACTCTTTTTTAATCAATTCTCAACACCTCTCTCTCCTTTTCTCAATCAAACATGTTGGATAATTTCCGTTTTTAGTTGATAAGATATAATCTTGGTTTTTATTTGATAAGATATAATCTTGCTTTTATTTGATAAGATATAATCTTGTTTTT